>JAKTRT010000024.1:0-193327 GCA_030579895.1 Sugiyamaella grinbergsii
TATTATTATTATTATTATTATTATTATTATTATTATTATTATTATTATTATTATTATTATTATTATTATTATTATTATTATTATTATTATTATTATTTATCCTCGATGGTTAGTTCTGACCGTACAGCCAAACTGCCAAGACGTTTTCTCGTATCATTCGTAGCTTCAGACCCTATAACACCTCGTAAATAGCCTAAAAGTGTTATATCCATCCCACGAGAGTTGCACGCCTATATGTACTATGAGCCCTTAATGGTTGTTTGTCAAGATCTGTGAAAACCTGCAAAGGATTTAGATTTCGCATACAATAATGATTGTTACAAATAATCACTTTGTTTGTGCCTTATCAAGAAACATTATTGCACCTTGTGGAGTCAATGTTATTTCGAATTCTAAGTCTGGACAATACTCAGTCACAAAAGAAAAATTTAGACCATTACTTCATTTTTTTAAACTAAATAACATTATACAGCTTTTTAATTTATATCCATGCCATTTTATTTTTAAAAACCTCTTACAGATTTCTTAGTTCTCCTTTAAGAGCTCCTTGAAAGCAGCAGATGGTTTGGTGGCCTTGGACTTATCAACCTTAGCGGAACCGAGGTTTTGAGCAGTGAAAGCCTTAGCATATGGGTTCAATCTGAGCAAGATTTGCTTGTTCTTAAGAGGGTTCTTCTTAAGCTTGTTGACACGCTTTTGATGCTTGTCACCAGCAGCTCTGACAACAGATTGGATATCGGAAGAGTTGATGATACGGGTGATATCAGAGTTAGAAACGATGTTGGAGGGAAGAGTATAACCAGACTTGGCAGAAGCATTAGCCTCTGATCCCCAGATCTCGTCAAGGAGACCAAAGGCAGACTCAGTCCAGATAACAAAACGACCAAGGTGAGAACCAGGGGCGAGTTGGAGCAAGTTCAAAGAACGGACGTTGGAGGTCTCAACACCAGGAATGTTACGGAAAGCCTTAACGAGACCATTGTCCTCACCGTAAACTACAAGAGGACCACGTCTTTGGGTGTGACGACGACCTCTGAGCTTACCCTTACCAGCACGGGTCTTCTTGGACTTGACAACCTTGACAACGTCACGGTGAGCACCAACAGACTTGATGATGGCAACAGCTTCCTTGGTCTTCTTAACGGATTCAACTTCGTTAGAGATGACAAGAGGAACCTCAGCAATGGTCTCAACACGATGACCACGGGCCAAAACCAAAGGAGCAACGGAAGTAGCAGCAATGGCAGAAGCGGTAGCATAACGCTTTTGGTTGTGGTTAATCTTTACGTGCCACTTTCTCCAGGTCTTGGTAGGAGCGAACATACGACCTCCACGACACATGTTACCGAAAGCGGCTTGACCAGAACGGTGAGTACCAGAACCACCGACACGGGGGATACGAGCAACAGCACGACCAGTACCCCAAGATTCAGCAGAAGTTTGTTCACCAGCGTTAGAGGCAACAGCGTAAGCTTGACGCTTATTCTTGGCAACACCGGTGAAGACAGAGTGAACAATGTCGGGACGGATAGGGGTCTGGAAGACAGCGGGGAGGACAACATTGGAAGTAGAAACCTCACCAGAAGTGGAGTAGACGGAAACTTGAGGACGAGCGACAGACATTTTTTGGGGTCGGTTGACTTGAACTTTAAGAGTTTGTTGAAATTTGTCGAAAGTTAGTGAAGAGAGAAAGAAAAGAGAGAAGCAAATGTGCAATCTTTGTGCCTATACAGTACTGTCAGGCAGGGCTGGCACTTTTTTTCCACCATGTCTACCCTAACATCGGCATGTAATCCGGATTTTTGAGTGAGTGAAATTTCCAAACCCCCTACCCTAACATCGGCACGGAGAGATGGATGTGACGTGTATTTCCCTAATAGGCAATATGTGAATAGTGGTGAGGTGAGGGCTTCAATTAACAAGCGCTTCAGGGTTGTTTGACAGCGAACCGGGTTCATAGTAAAAGAGGTCGAAATTGACGGCCGGAGAGCATACCATCAACAGCTGGTCAGATTATGTCGGTATTATCGTCGTATACCGCTAGTTTCAATAATATCTCTTGAAAGACCCATTCAGATGTCTATTTGGACTAGGATGGGTAATCCTCCCTACAACTGCGATAAAATGTAATGTCACTCTAAAAGACAATGGTGATTGCTTTCATGCCCGTTTAATGACGCTATGTTCTGACTTTACTTCCCCAACCCTTATCTAATCAGTGAGATAAAGTTGCATTGCATGGTAGTTTAAATATTATAACAATGGCGAATTGTTGATGAGGTTCAGCAATCTAATGGGGCTGTGATTATTCGCAGTGAAGGTTCTAGGGTGGGTTTTTTAGTGAGATGTGAGACTTATGAGGGCTTTATAAATATGAAAGGAACTAATGTATATGTCTTTTAAACAATAAACATTGTATATTCTATACTGCCCGAGATACGGCAGGTGATCCTAAACTAGTACCCTCACAATATGGGATAGGTGGAGTCGGTTCAACGAGCAGGTCGATAGGGAAATAGTATATATACTGGTTTGGAGGGAATGTGTAAATGTGTAAGGTGTTGGACGGTGGTTTGGAGGGAATGTGTAGGTGTTGGACCCTGGTTTGGAGACAACGTATAGAGCCGTTGGACCCTGGTTTGGAGACAACGTATAGAGCCGTTGAACCTTGGCTTGGAGAAAACGTGCAGAGCTATTGGACCCTGGTTTGGAGACAACGTATAGAGCCGTTGGACCCTGGCTTAGAGGGAACGTGTAGGCGTTGGACCCTGGCTTAGAGGGAACGTATAGAGCCATTGGACCCTGCTTTGGAGGGAACGTGTAGGTGTTGGACCCTGGCTTGGAGAAAACGTGCATAGCTATTGGACCCTGGTTTGGAGACAACGTGTAGGTGTTGGACCCTGGCTTAGCGACAACGTATAGAGCCGTTGGACCCTTAGACCCTTGCTCCTGCACTCATACTAGTCGACCAATATCGAATCTTATTTGGTAGCAATATTTTCTAGCCTGCATATTCAATATAAAAGCTACTCATGTAACAATCTCGATTTGGATATTTCTATATTATAATTTAACACACCCCATACACCCAGAACCGGGAGGATTCTGGCGTCGTCTTTTATGCTCTCAAGTTCAGGGTAATTGTGGTCCGCTGTCTTGCTGGACCAGTAACGTCCGCTTATACTCAACAATTTATCCACCCAATGGCCAGAAGTACGGGTAACGGGCGTGTGTCCTAAAACAGCCGTTGCTGCAACTTTATTCTGAACGGGCCCAGAACAAAAAAAAAAAACCATCAGGTCACATTCTTATCCGAATCATCAGTCGTAGAGGCTCACGTCTCGGTCAATTCCGAGTCGTTTGCTCTTCTTCTGCCTCTGGCAGCTAGCCAGCCGGGACCGACGGATCGCGCCCGCCCGCGTTTCTTTGAGCTTCACGCTCGCCCATCGCTCGAGATACGAGAACGGGCCCTGGATAACGCCCAGCCTGTACGAGGCCCCTGCCGTACCACACCTGCCCTGGCTGGCGGCCCTGGCTGGCGGCCCAACGACGCATGCTCTGCTGGAGTTGCGTGTTACGAGTGAGATAAAGTTGAGTTTGGGTTTATCTTCCTGCATGAAAATGGGAACGAAATATCGCATGGCTGAATTGGATGAGACAGGTCTGGTGGTGAGCAGCGTGGTCATGGTCGTGAGGGGTATACATTGATATAAAAGGGTGAATGGTTGCTGATTTCGACAATTGGTTTTGTTTCTTTGCCGAGTGACCAACCAAGCGAACCTTTTTTTTTTGTAGGAATTATTTTTTTTGTTTGTCTGATTGTTTCCAAAGCAGATATAACTTTGTTTGACTTTGTTTGATTCTGGATCAATATATAGCCAACATGTCGTCATTCGATGCTCAACCAATTCTTCAAACTGATCCTTGGCTTGAACCGTTCAGTAATGACATTGCCCGTAGGCACGAGGTCGCCCAACAGTGGATCAAGCAATTGGACGTTCATGAGAATGGCCTTGTAAAGTTCTCGGAAGGTTACAAGTATTACGGGTTTAATGTCGACAAGTCCACAAAGACCATCACCTATCGTGAATGGGCCCCAAATGCAGTCAATGCGTTTTTGATTGGTGATTTCAACAATTGGGATAGACAATCCCACCCTATGAAACAGGCGAATCCTTTTGGTGTATGGGAAACGGTCTTGAAACCAACCGCTGACGGTTCATATGCTATTGCTCATAATTCAAAGGTCAAGATCTTACTGGTTCTGCCGGGTGGAAATACCATTGAACGACTACCAGCGTGGATCTCAAGAGTCACTCAGGATATCTCCGTGTCGCCAGTTTACGACGCCATCTTTTGGAACCCGCCCACTAGCTATGTGTGGAAAAACAAGTCTCCCAAGTCGAAACCTAATGGGATCAAGGTATACGAAGCCCATGTGGGCATTTCCAGTCCCGACGGAAGAGTGGGTACCTATAAGGAGTTCACCAATAATATTCTTCCTCGTATTCACAAACTGGGCTATAATACAATTCAGCTAATGGCCATTATGGAGCATGCTTACTATGCGTCTTTCGGATATCAAGTAACATCGTTCTTTGCTGCTTCGTCGAGATATGGCACCCCAGAGGATCTCAAAGAGCTTATTGATACTGCTCACGGGTTGGGAATCACTGTATTACTAGATATGGTACATTCTCACGCCTCGAAGAACGTTTTAGACGGAATCAATGACTTCGATGGCACCGAGTATCAATATTTCCATTCCGGTGCCAAAGGAGAACACAGTCTATGGGGGTCTAGACTGTTCAATTACGGCAAGCACGAGGTTTTGCGGTTCCTGTTGTCGAATCTGCGTTATTATATTGAAGAATATCAGTTTGATGGGTTCCGATTCGACGGAGTCACCAGTGTTCTCTATTCGCACCACGGGATCGGCACGGGATTCTCGGGCGGTTATCATGAATATTTTGGCCCCTCGGTCGATGAAGAGGGCATTAACTACCTCATTCTGGCGAATACAATGTTGAAGACGCTGAACCCGGAGATCATCACTATTGCCGAGGATGTGTCTGGTATGCCTACTTTATGTCTCCCAACCACTATCGGTGGTATTGGATTCGACTATAGACTGGCCATGGCGGTGCCCGACATGTGGATCAAACTGCTCAAAGAAAAGCAGGACGAACAATGGGATCTCGGGAACATTTGCTTTACACTAACCAATAGACGACATGGTGAGCTGACCATAGCGTATGCCGAGTCTCATGATCAGGCTTTAGTAGGAGACAAGACGCTTGCCTTTTGGCTCATGGACAAGGAAATGTACACACACATGTCTCTTATGTCTGATAAATCGCCCATTATTGACCGGGGCATGTCGCTTCACAAGATGATTCGATTCATCACTCATGCTCTTGGAGGAGAAGGATATCTTAATTTCGAAGGTAACGAATTCGGTCATCCGGAATGGCTCGATTTCCCTCGTGAGGGAAATGGCAGCTCATTCCATTACTGTCGTCGTCAATGGGGACTTGTCGATGATGACCTATTAAAATACAAATTCCTCAATAACTGGGACAGTGCTATGCAAAACACCGAGACAACCTATAAATGGCTGTCAGCCCCTCAAGCATACATTTCCCTGAAAAATGAATCTGACAAAGTCATTGCCTTTGAACGAGCAGGAGTTTTGTTTGTGTTCAATTTCCACCACAGCCAATCTTATACCGACTACCGAATCGGAGTAGATGTACCTGGCACTTATCGAATTATCCTCGACACTGATGACGCTGATTTCGGTGGATATGGTCGGATTGACCACGCTTCCACCGAGTGTGTAACCACTGATCTAGAATGGAACAATCGTAAGAACTTTGTCCAGATCTATCTTCCTGCTCGTACTGCCATTGCATTGGCTTTAAAATAAGCTACCTATATATATATATAAAAAATGAACAGTAATTTTTTTTTTCGTTAAGCCATATTCAGATTGTGGAAACTAGATCGCATCTACATTCATATATAACTGCATAACGTAAAAATAACTAATCAGATGGACCAATCATCTTCTCAGGGCGGACCCATTGATCAAACTCCTCAGAAGACAAAACATCTAACTCAAGAGCAGACTCCTTAAGAGTGATTCCCTTCTTATGGGCGTTCTTGGCTACCTTGGAAGCGGAGTCATATCCGATCTTGGGGTTAAGAGCGGTGACCAACATGAGAGATTCGTGCAGGAGTTGTTCGATTCTCTTTTCGTTGGCAATGATGCCTTCGACACAGTGAATACGGAACGAACGACAACCGTCAGCGAGTAATCGGATCGAACTCAAGAGGTTGCTAATCATGACGGGCTTGAAAACGTTAAGCTCGAATTGACCAGATGCACCACCAAAGGTAATGGTAGCATGGTTACCAAATACTTGAGTACACACCATAGTAAGGGCCTCATTCTGAGTAGGATTCACTTTACCTGGCATGATGGAAGAACCGGGCTCGTTCTCGGGCAGATTGAGTTCGCCGTATCCGCAACGAGGACCGGATCCAAGGTATCTAATATCATTGGCAATCTTGAAAAGAGATACTGCAACGGTATTCAAAGCACCAGAGGCCTCGACAACAGCATCATGAGCAGCAAGAGCTTCAAACTTATTCGGAGCAGTCTTGAACTCTTCACCCGTGATTCTAGTGACGGCAGCAGCAATGGCAACATCGAATCCTTTCTTGGTGTTAAGTCCAGTACCAACAGCGGTACCACCTTGAGCCAAGAATCTAAGACGGGGTAAAACATCCTTAACACGGTCAATGCCGTTCTTAATCTGATACGCATAACCAGAGAACTCCTGGCCTAAAGTCAGAGGAGTAGCATCTTGAAGATGGGTACGGCCAATCTTGATGATATGGTCGAATTCTTTAGCCTTGTCGTCAACAGCCTTGTGAAGGGCCTCAAGAGAAGGAATTAACTTGTTGGTGATCTCCAACACAGCGGCAATGTGCATAACTGTGGGGAAGGTATCATTTGACGACTGAGACATATTCACATGGTCATTAGGATGAACGGGTTTCTTAGAACCAAGTTCACCGCCCAACAGCTCGATAGCACGGTTGGAAATGACTTCGTTGGAATTCATGTTACTTTGAGTACCGGATCCGGTTTGGAACACAACAAGTGGGAAATGTTCAGTGAGTTTACCGTCAATGACTTCTTGGGCAGCCTTCTTAATAGCTTCACCAACCTCTGGTTTCATGCCATAGGTCAAGTTGACCTCCGCGGCTGCCTTTTTGAGAACGCCAAATGCTCTAATCAAAGGCTCAGGCAGCTTCTCACGGTCACCACCAATCTCGAAATTCTGAAGAGATCTTTGGGTCTGGGCACCCCAGTACTTTGTGCTATCCACAGCAATTTCACCAAACGCATCGGTTTCAATACGCTTCGACATTTTGGAAACGGACGATGAGAATTGTCTGGACGAGATACTACGCAACAAAACAGGGTTGGCGGTCGAAGTAGCAAAGCGTCTCATGGTACTTGTTCGTTTTTTCAACTGTTTTTAAGGCGAGGATCAGTTAGGATGGAAAACCAACTCGCTCGTCTCGTACTCTCCCAATCAACGTCTTATATGAGTCCCGACCTCCGCGCCGAATCGCAGCAATCTTTTAACCGCATATTTTGTTGTTATAGGGATTGTCCAATCAACGGCCGCCGTCGGTTGCGAGTCTCCGACAATACCCATTGAGGACGGGACGAGAGCCTCTGGCGGCCGGGCGCTGCCCGGGCCCGTTGTGCTCGCTTCGCGAGCGTGTTGGGAGATTTATCGTGCTGGCTTGTGTGCTTGTGTGAACGAGGGAGGCCGTATAAGGGCGGAACGTGTGCGGTTAAACGTTATACTGTACTGAGAGACAGACGCGAAATGAGCACAGCTCTGTCCGAGAGAGTCTGCTTTTGGCACGGCGGACATGTCTAATTACAAGGCTCAGGTTTGTGCCAGCCTTCTTTTGCTCAATTACAGGGAAAATGGTAGATCGTGCCATCCCGCACCGATGAGCAGAGTCAAAACCTGCAACTTATGCCCCCTGAGTTGAGACAGCGACTAAACCAAACTACGAGCCCGACTATCGAGCGAAGCGAGCTACGGGTCTGGGCAGAGCCCAGCCGCCGGAGGCAGACCACAGGAGAGCTACGTAACAATGCAATGGGGTCTAATAATTTAGTATGGCTTAAATTTCTTTCTCTCTTTGAGCTCTATCACCTTAAGCTTGTCTTGCTGGAATCTTCGGAGAAGGTCGTTCATTTCATGCTTCTTTTGATCGCGGATTTGGAATCGGTAGAAGTCGGTCTTTTCCTTCTTGCGCTTCTTTCTCGCAGACTGGTCGGCTACAAACTCTTCCGTGGCCTTCTGGGCCGTGGCTATGCCTCCAAGTGACTTCCGCTTGCTTCCAACCACCATGGTGAATCCGTCGTCATCTACAAGGTTGATTTTATCCACAACCTGTTGACGTTTGGTCTCCTCTGCCTTGGCAAAATCTTCCATGTATGTGTCGACCTCATGCTGCAATTCTCCCTCATCCGGGTAGTTGATTCTATTTTTAAGGTAGTATGCTTCTGACCCAGTGGCCTCCTTTGGGGACCATGGTATGGGTGTCTGTAGTTTGGCTTTAGATAAGAATCTGGAGCATGATGATTTGTCTACCAAAGTGACAAGACCTCGATTATGGTTCTTTTCGGGTGTGAATGTGTCAAGAATCGTATTTCCCAGTGAATGACAGACCGACTTAATAGCCGACTGTGAAGCGTCTACAGGGAGATTGGTAATAAAGATACTTCGATCGACTGTGTTATTATCATTTGATGATGCTTTATGAGTTTGGTGTTTTTTCGCGTAGATAATGTGATAAATAGGCTCTGGCTGGTCCGTTACAAGCAGCGGAATAGGAAAGAATCCATTCAGCTGATCGGGGAGTTGTAATGACATTCTGATGAGGATGAAGATGCTTATCAGATTGGTGGTGAGGCCGACGACGAGGTTCTGACATGAAAATTATAATCGGGGTGATGGCACGGCGTGCAGTTAGAGCGGAAATTTAAATTTTCTTTCCTGGGTTGGGGATACGGATAATCATCCATTGAACCCTGCATGAGTTTGCAGGCTGAACAAAAGTGACCGGCCCATGGACTAATATACTACCAGTGGAAATGATTCAATGGTAGGTAGTTTGGATAAATGTATCTGGATGTTGCCGTTGCTCAGTGTTGTCAATCGCTCTGCAATGGGTCACAGAAATCTATTTTGGCAGTCGTCGGGTTAGTGACAATATTATTATTAGCTATTTAAGTTCTGTTAAGTAATTAACTATATAACAATGTTTGTCAATTATTTTCGCCGACCTCTCTAATCCATATTAATCCGAAACAGCCATATGATATATCCAAAATCAGCTGGATACTAAATTACTCTCATGTACATTTAATAATTCTTGTATTCCTTGTAAAAATATCATGCTGTCTCTCTACCGTTCAGAAGAAGCCTCACTAATCTGCGACTTAGATCTGTTCCACATTTCTTCGTGATGCATACTTTTCACGGACTTATAGAACACATAACTAGATGTTATACAGTGCTATCATATAAAACGTATAAACGGTATCTAATTCAATGTCATCCAAAAGTCAGGAACTAGATGATCTGTCAGCTACTTCTAAACTGTCCAATCTAGTATCATGGGCGAAAGCAAATAACTTTTTTATATCTGATAAATTAGAATTCGTTATTAAACCAAATGCTGGGTCAACTGTAAAGACATTAGGAGATATTTCCTCGAGTGAACTATTAATCGAATGTCCCAAAAAATTCATTATTGGACCCGAGTTGGCCCAGTCAACATTTAGTAAGATTCAACTAGATGAGGTAGACGACGAGCACGTCTACATAAAATTTGCATTTTTACACCAAGTTGTTCTTGGCAAGGACAGTATGTGGTATCCGTACATTTCGATTCTCCCTAAAGAAGATGAGGTCATATCTCCATTCTATTTTGATTCTCCTGATCGAGAATGGTTACGAGGCACAAATATTATGAATGAACTGGTCACCAGAAATGACTTGTGGGAATCGCAATATAACCGAGTCCTTGAAAAGCTTTCTTTGCGTTACCCGAGCATTTCCTCTACATTCACTTTCCCCCTCTACGTATGGGCAAACACTATATTCATGTCGAGATCATTTCCTGCCCATGTTCTGTATCCAGGCGCTAGTACCTCTCTCTCGGTGCTAGTGCCAGTAGTGGATTCCCTAAATCACCAGCCATTAACGGCGGTTCACTGGGATTGTACCAAAGGAACCGGGTTCAACCTACTCAGTGGTGCTGTTATCAATAAGGGCGACGAAGTGTTTAATAACTATGGACCCAAAGGTAATGAGGAACTGTTAACTGCTTATGGTTTCACGATTGAGAATAATCCATTCGATGTATTGTCGTTGAAATTACCAAAGCAGGTCATAGACTGGGCCTCAGAGGAGATTGAAAGTCTTCCACAAAACGGAGTCTTTTATCTTAATAGAGAAGATGCTCCTAGTACTCTAGCCAAAGTGTTCCAGATCAGGAGTTGTGATGATGACTATGGGTCTTTGCTTTCAGAAATATCTGGATTAGAAAAGCTATCAAACGCATTGCTCCTTAAAAGAGCCAATCTTGATAATGTCCTTAACGAACCTGCCAACATTTGTCAACAATTTGCTAAATACTACCGAGACGGTCAAATTGCTATTTATGAGAAAAATATATCTTGGTGTAGAAAAGAGTGTGAGAGAGTACTCAACAACCCTAATATTCGCGTATATGATGTGCAAAGGATCATCGTTAAAGATGAGAAGTTCTTAGAGACCGTCATGAAAGCTTATGGAAATCAACCAGACGATTCTCATATTATTGATTTGGATATCGTGTATGAACAAGAACTTGAGGATCGGATTTTAACTGCCTATATTGCCAAAGAAATAATCAACGAACGAGTGCCTAGACTAGACTTTGGCATGACCATCGACAACGACGACGAGGTCAAGGAGCAATATGGCTACTATATGAGCATACGAGACACTGTTTTACCGTTTTTGCAGAGATCGTCCAACGAATTTCAGTCGCCTGTTTGGGCTGAAGCAAGCACATGGATCGAGGCAGCTCTTTATTTAGATATAGCTGGGTATGATTATGTGGATGAGGGGAGAATAACGCGTAGAGTAGTTATAGACCTCGAAGCAAGTAGAGATTGATTGTACAGTTTGTAGTATAGCGAGAGTTTGGTCGGTTCATTGCATTATAGATTATTTCTCAATTGATACATAGTTCTAGCATTTAATACTGGTTACATGAGTCTATTTAATTCGACTCCTGGTCACACTATAACTCCTATCTTAGTTGTTCTGCATGTTCGTTATCTTATCTTTAGATTAAATTTATTTTTTGTGATCTGCGCCCTAACCTGCCAAGACCGTTCTGATGCCAATTAAGCTTGATAAACTCCCCCGACTGGTGAGCTGAAAAAAGACTTGTCTCAACAAACTTTAAGCCCATGTAGCTGGCAAACAGTACTGACAACCATTCGTCATTCATCATCTACGTCCTCGTTATCTCGAAATGAACCAGGTTCATATCATCCAGGCTAAAGACTATAAGAGGGCGGCTAAAGTACTGGCAGACTCATTTGGTGATGAGTTTGTTGGCAAATACCTAGCAGTAGGCGATAATTTCACGAATGAGCAATCGCATTTATTAAATCTAGAACTACTGGAATATGTGGTATATGGTCATATCATCCATGGATTAGCCCTGGAAGCAGGCGACTTCCAAGGCGTAGCATTATGGATGCCTCCCGGAAACAATTTAGAGCATTGGTCTACGCTATTTATGAGCGGGATGTGGAGATTGGCATATAAATTGGGACGTAACGGGAGATACCGATATTTCAGAGGGTTTTTACCGTTCTTGACCCGTACGAAAAGAGAATGCTTGGGCCCGGAGCACGATTTGAAGACCTGGTATTTGACGTACATTGCGACCGCCAAAGAAGCTCGAGGAAAGGGATACTCCAGAGTTCTGGTTGAATATGTGACGAATATTGTAAGTACAGAGCATTTTTCATTTCCCCCGGCAACCGGTTTACGTGACACGTAGCTAGCCGAGGACAATCGAGATACAGAATCTATCTTAAAGCATATATCTAACTTATCTACACAGGCAGGTGAGAAGAACCAAAAATGCTATTTAGAGTCGGCAACTGACCATAGCACTGCAATCTATAAGAGATATGGATTCCGGTCTGTGAAAAGAGTTGAAGGACCAACAATTGAGCTGCCCAATGTGGCATATGAGATTATGATCTGGGACCCCCCAGCAGGGAGTTCGAGCATGAACCCAACTTTAAATTAAACTGCGGAAAACAAATTGCAATAGAGAGGTAGACGGACTAGTTACCCATGCTTGTGTTTTCCTCTATGCATATCAGTTGGACAGGGCAACACGTCGGTGAGTATCGGCATTGTTTGGGTGTATATCTGTGTAAACGTCATTGTACTGCTAGATAGGCGGTATTTTGGAATGAAACATCCACTTTTTATTTTTGTTTTTGATTTTGGCTTTGTTTGTTTGTTATTTCTTTAATGTCCCATTTTGCTTATTTGTTTTAATTCAGTTTATTTTGACCTATTATTATATTTATATTGTTTTTACGTCGTAGTGGTGGTTTGTTCAATGCCCTATTATACCTCTGTAATCACCATACCTTCTGTAAGCTTTATACTTGAGTCAATATTAATGATATATCACCACTGTTATGGCAGGCAGATATCTCTGACCAAGACATTTTTTTTATCGACAACTACTTGGATAATGGGTCCCTACCACCTTATCAAAAAGTGCCAACGTCGGGGCCGCTAGTAAATAATTTTTCCGGTATTTATGCCCTAAACAGGAAATAGATGCTGTGATCGATTTTGGGGAAGCAAAGACTTTCGAGCCAAAAAATCAGACTATCCTTGACACCATACCGCATAGGCCGTCTCACCGTTGTAGCAAAAAGATTGATAAATGACGTAGATTCTATCCCTTTCATCGAAGAGTTTAAAAAGACCGTTTGGCAGACCGTAACGTTAAGTTATGAGCTGATGCCGTGTACTTGAGGGTATTATAGTTAGTCAACTAGCCACTAATATTAGTAGCGCAGATATTTCTTGTAAATGGTACTAATAAGGCTACTTGTTAGAGTATAAACATATGATGTAATGAAAATATCGCCGGACTGTATATTAAGCTAAATTGTCTTGCTGTCGATGATTATCAACCTAGGTAACCGTCGTTTCTTCTCCTGCCGCTCAGTATCTACCCATCATTATTCGTACAGTATTCTGAGTGCCTCGTTGTAAACCGACTCGCGAGATAATCCGATGCGGTTTCCATAAACAGTAATGACACTCAATTTTCCCACTACGTCATTTTCGGCAACTTTTGGGACAAAGTCGTAACATAACGTTTAACGTTTCAGGCTCGTTATGGATGGCTGGATTAGGATGGGATCGCCGATCCTGATATGTCAGTTATCAAATGCTGAGAACGATAACATGGAGGAAAAGATAACTAACCGGTAGTCTGAAAAGATATATAAAGGGGGTGATAATCCGTCTTAGTTGAGTGTATAAATTCAAAAAGTCATCACACAAACTGAAAGCGTATATTACGACTAGACAGGCAGTTTACTTTACATTCAAACTAAAAACGCACATTAGGACTAGATAGTCAGATTACTTCACTTTACACTCCAAAATACTTCACATATTTGCTCACTATGTCTACTAGTGCCGTCGTTAGATTAACTTGGAAAACCAAAGCCCCTGCCGCGGTCGGCGGAGTTATGGGCAGTTTCTATGCTGCGAGATGGTTCTTTTACAGACCAGTCATGAAGAAGTATCCTGGTGACCGTGTTGTCACTGTTGAGAGATCTGGTGGTGGAATCTAAATAGAATGACAAGCGTGTAGATACCCCATTCCCAATACTACAAAGACTTTCTATGAACATCTGAAGAGAACGTTGAATCGTTTCTAAAACATTTGGAACTTTATTTTTTGCTTTTCTGTTTTTAATCATTTATTGTATAGCCAGTGCGGCCAAAATTTATCTAGCCGGTCTAGATTGAATAGATGTCTTATTTTTATTTTTGCCTTACTAATTTTTATTGAAGTGCCCCCGACATACCACTATAGCTTCCAGTATTGTGGTAGCAGTTACTGGTACATGTAGATATACCGAGGCTCGGAAGATCAGTGTGTGATCGATGAGTTAAGATAAGATAAGGAGATTGCGCGCCCGCGCGGCATGGTCTGTCAGAACCCTCAACGGTAACACACGTATCTACCACAGACCGTGGTAGTAGCCCATCTTACAGCGAGTAGATGTTTTCGCGCCATTCCCGCTTCTCGTTCAGCTAGAATTTCCAAAACAGTTTGTCCACAAAGTGGAACTTCGAGTCTGGGCACAGCCCAGCCTTGTTTACACTATTAAAACTCCTGTCAAAGCGTGATGAACTCATGCATCAAAAGATAAGGTATACATACTGTCAATAACTATAGGCGAAGTTTAAGTAACCTGCGGTATATAGAGTAGCATCCGCCCATTCTAATCAAAAGAATCGTTGAAAAAAGCCAGTGCTCATTATCTATATTTTTTCGATTCAGTAAATGCTATAGTGCTAGCATTAGAGCTAGCATTTACTGACAAAATCGAAACCCCCTGCATATGATAAGCCCAATACAGTAACGATCTGCAATCCAGGTCCTCATAATGTTTATCGATATTTATCTCCCATAATGTTTATCGATAAAACAGATATTGACATCTCGCCTATCTGTCTTCCTGCTTCCCGATTTCCTGGTTTCTACCAGCACAGCAATTTTTTCTCTGCTTCGTAAAATCGTGTTAACAACAGTTATTATTACTATTATTATTAGTATTATTATTTCGTCTTCTCTCTCTGAACCCGAAATGCTTTTCAAATCTTTATTTGGTCGTTTTAGCGCCTTTTCCCACCACATCATGCGTATGGATGTAGTGGATGATTTTGATCTTGATGATCCAATTGATGGTAACGAGTGTGACGACGATACTCCCAGTTATTTGACCCTTGGATCTTCCGTCAATGCTTTTTGTGGCTTCTTCGGTGGTTTGATGATCTCCAGCTTTAAATTCTCTTGGAAAGGTAAATGTTGCTTGTGTATTTGCTCATATAGTCGCCACTAACGTTAAAATAGCTTCTGTGTTTCTTGTTACTCTTTTACTCCATATTCTCAAGTTCTGCCTGCTTATCTGTGACGGATTGATTCTTTTCTTTACGTTCAGTTTTCTCTGTCTCTTAATGATCGTTATGGTTATGGAAACATTAGCTCCTATCTTTGCTTTCGGTACTACTCTCTTTCTCCCACTCAGTTTCTTCGGTCTTGACGAAGAGCTGTTTTGTGCCATTGCTATGTCAATGATTTTCATTGTTTTCGGGTTTCCCCGCTTCTTCAATTCTTTGGTGGTGCGCTGCAAATTCCTGGTTTTCAGTTTTGTTTGCGGGATTCCCGAGTTTCTCTTATTCCTGCTCGACGATCTTCTCGGATACTTTTGTTATACGTTGGGAATTGGCAAGGAATCCTTTTGCAATTACGTCTTAACAGTAACTATTTACATTTACGCTTTGGTTAAGGATTTCTTAATTAAACGGGGTTTTACCGGTTGTTTGAGCCTGGCATCTTTCGTCAATGAAGTTTGTGACTTCTCCGGTGTTGCATTCAGTTCTAAATTTCCGTTGAAAGGTGGATTTTCTCATAAAGTCGGCACTAGCGTGAAAACAGTTCTTGAGCTTCTTCTTGTTCTTGGATTCAAAATTATTTTTTTACTTGAGACTCTCTGTCAAGGCTTGATTCTTTGCTTGGCTTTCTGTTCCTGTTTTATTTACTCTAAAGTCTGTACTTTCGTAGAACTTGTTGGTGACCTTCTTCTCCTTCTTGGAATCTTTATTGTTCTTTTTCTTGACTCTTTCTCTGAAGGGTCTGGTTGTTACTTGATTCTCTTTCCCAGTGCTATTCACTTTGAAGTTTGTACAGGCATGAAACTAGTTTCCGCGCTTCTTCGCCGCCTTGGAAGCAATATTATTATTCTACTTATCTTTCTCTGCGACGAATTGTTTTTTTACTTGGTTTTCGGTCCCAGTATTGTTTACTCTAAACTGTGTACTGCCGTGAAAGTAGTTTCCGTGATTCTTCGCTGCCTTGCACGCGATATTACTATTGTGCTTATCTTTCTCTGCTACAAATCGTTGTGTTACTTGGTTTACGGCCCCTGTATTATTTACTCGAAAGTCTGTACCGTAGTCAAACGTGTTGGTGACTTTCTTCTCCGTCTAGGAATCTTTACTTTTGTTGTTCTCGACTCTTTCTCTGTAGGGTCTGGTTGCTACTTGATTGTCTTTCCAAGTGCTATTCACTTTCAACTTGGTACTGGCCTGAAATTAGCTTCCGTGCTTCTTCTTCACCGCCTTCGACGCAAATTTATTAATATGCTTATCTTTCTCTGCAACGAACCGTTTTATTACTTGGTTTTCGGTCCCAGTATTGTTTACTCTAAATTTTGTACTGGCGTGAAACTAGTTTCCGTGCTTCTTCGCCGCCTTGGATGCAATATTATTATTTTGCTTATCTTTCTCTGCGACAAATTGTTTTTTTACTTGGTTTTCGGTCCCACTATTGTTTACTCTAAACTTTGTACTGGCGTGGAAACAGTTTCTGAGCTTCTTCTCGGATTTAAGCCTGTTTTCAACTCTCTTCGCCGATTTCGCTTAACTTTTCATTTGACTATTCATTCGAATACTGTCATTACTGAAGACGTAAATGAACTCGTCAACCGTCGCGAGAATTTAAAGAAACAGCTCATGGATTTCAAGGCAGCCCATAGCGAGTTGCAGGATAGAATGGCACATGAATTTGTAGAGAGAGACGAGTACTTGAAGCAAGTCCATTTGACAAAAGCTACTCAAGAGTCCTTGAATTTGCATATGGATCTAATCACCCAATCCGCATCTGTACTGAACCGTGTATTAGAACTAAAGGAGACTGCGAATCACTATAAGGGTAGGATACTGTCAAGCAAGGCCCAGATATTGGAGTTAAAAGGTATAATTCAGCAACAAGAGGATAAGAGCAAGCTTAATATGGCTAACTCTCCCGTACTGTCTGGATCTAGCGATATTTCTGAGGATACGTCTGCGACTCTGCTTGATACTCCTTCTGTTGCCACTCCTGTTGTCGAATCATCTCAAACTCCCGATGCTCAACCTACTGGTGTACCAGAGAACCCAGTGGCTATGTTATCATTATTTGATAGTGATCGGTCCCGATCAATAGCTGGTGGCATCAAGAGATTGAAAATAGTCGACAAGTGTGTCAGTAAACATAAAGCACGGAAAGAGCGTCGTCGCCTCATGAGAGAGGAACGTCAACAAAGACTAGACGACGATCGGACACGACTGGTCTAGTGGTTGATGACCAATCTCCATCTTCTTTTTCTCTTCTTTTTCTCTTTTTTTTTTCTTCTTCTTCTTCTTCTTCTTCTTCCTTTTTCTCTTCTTTTTTTCTTCTTCTTCTTTTTTCTCTTTATCTTTTTTCTTCTTCTTCTTCTTCTTCTTCTTTGGATGGTAAGTTATAGATGGTACGCCTAGTTATGGATGATACACCAGTTATGGATGATACACCAGTTATGGATAATACTCCCAGTTATAGATATACCCAGTTATGGATGATACTCCCAGTCATGGATGATACACCAGTCATGGAGGATACTCCCAGGATGATACACCAGTTATGGATGGTACACCATGGATGATACACCAGTTGTGGATAGTCCTTTTAATGAGTTATGGATGATACAAAGAATGCTGTAAAACTCATGTACGGTAGGTTTCATGTTCAATTGTTATGACTGCTTTTGCGTACTAACACATCTCAGAATCGTTAAACTTCATTTGAGATACTACTACTGTTACTGTATCTCATCATGGAGGATCGAGAGTAATATTGTCAGCCCCTACCGATCACTCGGAGTTCAAATAGCCTGGCCATTTTCGGCGCTCTTTCCTTACTTGATTTTTACCATTTCACTCTTGTTCGTATGGTTTGGTTCTTAACATGGCAGCAGCATCACCTCAGCATCACCCCAGCATGATCCCAGCATGATTCCAGCATCTTCTTAGCATGATCTCAGCATCTTCCCGGCATCACCGTAGCATCTTCTCGGCATCTCCTTAGCATCTTCCCGGCATCTCCTTAGCATCTCCGCAGCATATTATTAGCATGATCCCAGCATCTTCTTAGCATGATCCCAGCATGATCCCAGCATCTTCTTAGCATGATCTCAGCATCTTCTTAGCATGATGCCAGCATCACCTCAGCATCTTCTTAGCATGATCCCAGCATCTCCTTAGCATGATCCCAGCATGATCTCAGCATCTTCTTAGCATGATGCCAGCATCTCCTTAGCATGATGCCAGCATCACCTCAGCATCTTCTTAGCATGATGCCAGCATCTCCTTAGCATGATCCCAGCATGATCTCAGCATCTTCTTAGCATGATGCCAGCATCTCCTTAGCATGATGCCAGCATCTCCTTAGCATGATGCCAGCATCTCCTTAGCATGATGCCAGCATCACCTCAGCATCTTCTTAGCATGATCCCAGCATCTCCTTAGCATCTTATTAGCATGATCCCACACTTCAGCATCTCCGCAGCATCTTATTAGCATGATCCCAGCATCTCCTTAGCATGATCCCAGCATGATCCCAGCATCTTCTTAGCATGATCCCAGTATCCCAGTATCATCGCATCATCCCAGCATCCCAGCTTCATCTCAGTATCCGCATCATCCCAGTATCATCCCAGTATCTTCCCAGTATCTTCCCAGTATCACAGTATCACAGTATCACAGTATCATAACACAATCCTCGTACCATCATATCTGTTTCCCGTTTTACCATCCATCCTTAAGAAGTTAGAATTATTATTATTATCATTATTATTATTATTATTATTATTATTATTATTATTATTATTATTATTATTATTATTATTATTATTTCAGAGCAGAAGAACGAACTGTGAGGGCGTCAGCTTTCGGTATCCTCTCCTAACTACCCCGTTAATCTCTAAAGGGATAGTTCTAGAATTGAAGTAACACAGTCCAGTTGACCTGTTAACGTCGTCCACATTATCACCTAGGTCAAAATTGGCAAATTATTTCTTTTGCTGGATTTTCCTTTCACTATTTTGAGATCGAGGTTTTTTTTGAAGCTGCTGATTTCCATACATCTAAGTTACGTCTTAACATCTTCACCGAAATTAATCTCTGAGACCACCTCTGATTTTAATCATAAGCTGTCGAGATCCTACCTTTACCTTAGCTGGGTCGGTCCTATACAAAATGATCATTTAGATAAAAGCAGGTAGAAGTTTACAATTACTCTAAATCCGGTTAATTATCGAAAAGATTACAACTCATGTTACTTATATCATCCGTAGCTAAAACAGAATTGGCTTTGAGTTTTATATCAGTGAAACGTTAGTCTATAGAAGGAAAAGCTTGAAGAACCAATGATCGCCATACCGCTAAAATAATTAGTTTGTCCCTGCATAAAGGGAGTTTACGGCCGTGACCTGGTAGCCATGACCAATGTTTATGAAAAATAAAATAATCAGCCTACTCCAACTTCCCGCCAATCATTGAGTAAAGGTATACACATCTGTGAAAAAATTGTCTACCAATCTCATTGCGACAAGATTCAGGAGAGGAAGTCTAACACCGCGGAGACGGACCTAGACTCAGACCCTTTATGCAGTTTATGTATGCGGCTGGAAAAAAATATTTTGCAGTGAAAAATAATCCCACGACTACAATCTTAGATTCTGGAGAAACAAGCAATAGTCGCATAGCCAAAGAGGGTGCAATGATTGGTACGATACTGGAACTATGGCATAGCTGTAGGGTTTATTTATTAGCTATCTCTTTGATATTGGTCGTAGTATTTAGAGCTAGACGGACTCGCGATAGCGGCACCCTAACCGATGGTTCTGTGAGATCAACTTCTCCTGCTAATATCGAGAAAAAGATTGGCATCAAGTCAAGTGCTACTAAGAGTAGTTCTTCTGTCGCTCCGATTCCAGTTGATTTCACTCAGCTATACAGCTCCAAGGCAATAAGCCTTAATGAGAAGTCAACCGCGACCGTTAAAAAGCCTCGTAGAATGCCTAAAAAGTTCACTGGCGGTACTACTGCTGCTATTGCAACTGCCAAGCTAATCCCCAACTCATTATTACCATCAGTGGAATCGAAAATCATTGTTTTCTATTCGACTTTAACTGGCTCTTCTGAACGATATGCTAAAAAGGTCCATAACAGGATTTGCCAAATCTCTAAAAACACCAGCTCACCTCCTCAATTAGTCAACCTCGACTATGTAGAAGACCTGGATCCGTATTTTGTTGCTCCAAAAGCGGACCATTCTGGTACTATCTATCTAATGATCGTGCCATCGTATGAAACGGAATCGCCTTTAGACTTCTTTATCGAATCCCTGAAGGAAACATATGCCGACTTCCGAATCGATTCCCGACCATTGAACTGCCTTGCCGGATTTTCTATATTTGGTCTTGGCGACAAAGAAGGATGGCCAGAAGAATCGAAATATTGTTATCAAGCTAAACAGGTAGATAAATTGATGGGCAAACTGGGTGCTAGAAGAGTGTTTCCTCTAGGTACTGGGTGTATCAAGACCGATGGAGAATCGACTTTGAATGAATGGCTGACTCATTTGGAAAACACGCTTAGTGACCCAAGTCCTCCTGAAGATATTGATATTGCTGATTCAGACGATGAAGAAGAGAACGAGGAAATCGACGAATCGGTCGTCGACGTCGAGGATATGGGAGCAATCATTAAAAAATCCAAACAAGAACAGCAATCGGACTCGTGTTCTCCTGAAGACGATCCGACTACTACAACGAAGCAAATGGTCGGCAAGGACTCGCCTACCTACAAATCGTTAACAAAACAAGGCTACACAGTAGTTGGGTCGCATTCAGGAGTGAAAATCTGTCGATGGACGAAGTCTGCTCTTCGTGGTCGTGGGTCCTGCTACAAGTATTCCTTCTATGGAATCAAAAGTCATTTATGCATGGAAACCACCCCTTCCCTTTCGTGTTCGAATAAATGTGTTTTCTGCTGGAGACATGGTACCAACCCAGTGGGAACCACCTGGAGATGGCAAGTGGACCCTCCAGATGTGATTCTCAAGGGCGCACTCGAGGGCCATTATAAGAAAATCAAACAATTAAAAGGTGTTCCTGGAGTTGTTGCTTCCAGATTCGCCGAAGCATTCACGGTCCGTCATTGTGCACTGTCATTAGTTGGCGAGCCGATCTTTTACCCTCATATCAATGAATTCGTTGGTATGTTACACGAAAGGCATATTTCCAGTTTCCTTGTCTGTAACGCACAGCATCCTGCCGAGCTGGCTGCTCTGAAAAGAGTTACCCAGCTATACGTTTCTATCGACGCCAGTAACAAGGAGTCGTTGAAAAAAGTCGATCGCCCATTACATCGGGATTTCTGGGAGAGAATGGAGAAATGTCTTGACATTCTTAGAGAAAAGAAGTTGCAGAGAACTGTGTTCCGTTTAACTCTTGTTAAAGACTTCAACATTGAAGAGCATGAAGGATATGCTGATTTAGTAGTAAGAGGCGAGCCTTGCTTTATTGAGGTTAAAGGTGTTACATATTGTGGTACTTCCAAGAGCAATCCTCTGACCATGCAAAATGTTCCTTTCTACGAAGAAGTTAAATCTTTTGTGGAGAAGCTCAACAAGTCGCTAGCTGCTAGAGGATTGGAATATGACGTTGCTGCTGAGCACGCTCACAGTTGCTGTGTTTTGATCGCCCAAAAGAAGTTCCATATCAATGGAATATGGCACACTGCAATTAACTACGATAAGTTTTTCAACCTGCTTGAGTCTGGCGATGAATCGTTTACGCCCATGGACTATATTGCTCCTACTCCAGAGTGGGCTCAATATGGATCCGAGGAAGGAGGATTCAACCCCGCCGATACAAGATTTTTAAGAAAGAAACCTGCTGGGTCGGCTGCGGCCAACACTAGTGCTCCCGCACAGATAGAAGTATCTGTTTAATTTCTTAAACTTACTATTTAGTTATCACATCTTATATTCTGCCTCCGGAAGCTGGGCTCTGCCCCGACCCGTAGCTCCGCGAAGCGGAGTGGTTATCTCTTGAGCAACTCCGTCTCCAGATCCGCCGGGAACCAGATTTTGGCAGGTGAGACTGTCAAAGTTGCCATACCCGACCTAGCGGCTACCGCCTCTTCCTTATCTGATCTGACGTTTGCAAGATCCAGTTGCGCAAAGCACTGAACAAACCAATCCATGATTGTGGCGAGAAGAGCTCATGAGATTTCACTAACGGGAAGACGTTTCCTTGGAAGGTTCTACAGCCAGAATGATAACAGCTCAGAAGATGGTGGTTATATGCTTAGGCGGCTAGCGGCCCTGGCCGAAGAGAGCTGCCCACTCAAAGACGACCCTATGGCCGGAAAACCGTATATTGCTGATAACTTCAGTTCCTCGACGGATGTCAAGTCAACTCATAAAGATATTATAGATGAAATCTACGCCAAAGTAGAAGGGTCGAAATATAATTACCTTCACCAAGAAAAGGTTGCCTATACCATGATTCCTCCATCTGCCCCCAAGCAAGCGAGAGATATAGCCGAATCGGTTCCTTGGACTGGCAATGAGTCCGTCTATGACGCCAACTTGAGAATGCTGACTGATGTTTACAAGCCATTGAAACATAAACAAGCACCGGCGGGTCGTCCTGGAGGTAATTTCCGACCACCAAAGTTCAATCCGCCTATTTCTAGATCAGAGAGGTTATCTAAAGCTCGCGAGAGATCTCTCGATTATTCTATAAACAAGGATTCCGGTGGACAGGAAATCAGTTCTAAAGAAGAAGAGACGCCATCTTTGGGTGATGAATCAGGTCCTTCGTTTAAAGAAATGTATAAAGAACGACTGCTTGGCCCTAGCGGGATCCCTTCAACATTTGCTGCTATTAACTCGTTGGCATCTCAGAGAATCGAAGATGCGATTGCTCGTGGTCAGTTCAAGGATCTTCCGCGAGGAAAGCCTATGGAGCAAGATCACCATACTTCTTCGCCCTATATCGACACGACCGAGTATTTTCTTAATAAGATCATCCAGCGTCAAGGGGCCGCGCCTCCTTGGATCGAAAAGCAGATTAAACTGAATACAAATATTGAGCAATTTCGATCGCTCTTAAATGATAGATGGCAAAGAAGGGCGGTGTTGAGAATTATAGGCGAGGCCGGCATCGTATTAGATGGACGTAGAGGTGAGAGATTGTTCAGAGAGGGCCAAGTCAAGCAAGCCATCAGCATCGCATCTCAATATTCAAGCAATGAGCAAGATGATAGATTATCTAAGACGCTGCTAAGAGACCCCGAGTGGCTGCGTAGCGAACAAAAGTATCATGAATTAATGATTAAAGATATTAATAACATAATTCGTGGCTATAATCTACAAGCGCCTGGGTCAGCTAGAAAGGGATATCTAGAACTCGACAAAGAGCTCGACTTGTGTTATCTAACAGTTGCAAAGAATCTACCAGCTGCAGTTAGACGATATCTAGTCCCGGCCGATCCTATTCCTGAGTCATCTCCTCCCGCTACGCTTTCAAAAGACGACCTTCACAAGCAGTCGAATCTGTACATTGAAGATCCAAATAATCACTATGGATTATCTCATTTATTCAAAGATGTTGTAGGAAAAATGTGGAAGAAGAGGTAGTTTTGTAGGGTGTCTGTCCATACTTTGCTTTGGCCATTCGCACATTACTTAGAGTTCCTGATACCTAGACTCTGTCTCAGACCTGCTAACCAGCCTCTATACTCCTGCCGGCTATCAATGGGTCGTCGAACAGGGCTCCCAAGACCCCGTTTTGCGGAGTCCTATACCAGTCCTCCATCAGCTCATCTCCCCCTGACCCATACGGCTGTGCACGTCCATCTACTTTGGTTCCCCTTGATCATAGCTATGCATATTTCTGCCAAGTCAGCCTATTGTATGTAGATATATTTATTTATGACTTTCCCGCCTGACGGTGTATTTATTTGTTAGTCGCTACGATACATCACCAGCTTTAGTATGAAAATTGCCTTCATTCATCCAGACCTGGGAATTGGAGGTGCAGAACGATTGGTGGTGGACGCGGCGGTGGGCCTTCAGTCGCTGGGTCACGAAGTAACCGTATATACATCGTATCATGATAAGAAGCATTGTTTTGATGAAACGAGAGATGGCACGTTAAAAGTGATCGTGGAGGGAAATACCATTATCCCAGCCAAGATTTTCGGCCGCTTGGCTATCTTATGTGCCAGTTTACGTCAGCTTCATTTGACCAACAATCTAATAAAGAGCTCGGTGGGAGACGATTATGATGTATTCGTTGTGGACCAATTATCTATCTGTGTTCCTTTTCTTCGGCTTTTTTTAAAAGGAAGGATTCTCTTTTACTGTCATTTCCCCGATCAATTGTTAGCTGAACGCAAGAGTACAGTGAAGAAATTGTATCGGATTCCATTTGACTGGTTAGAGGCTTGGTCGACGGGGATATCCGATGTGATTGTTGTCAATAGCAAGTTTACAAGATCGGTTTTCCAAAAGACTCTGGCAGGCATTAAGCGAGTTCCAGAAGTCATTTATCCCAGTGTCGATACCAATGAATCTGGTAAAGCAGTTGAAAATACAAGTAGCATATCCTTTGAAGGACAAAAGGTCATTTTGTCCATCAATCGATTTGAAAGAAAGAAAAATATCGAATTAGCATTAAAGTCGTTTGCAATTGTTGCTCGGGATGAGAAGTCAGCCGTTTTGTATCTCGCAGGTGGGTATGATCCACGAGTCGACGAGAATATCGGATATCTCAAGGAGTTACAGAGCTTAGCCGATGAGTTGGGTCTTAGTCACTCTGCAATATTTCCAGATAAGTTAGACATTGTTAAAACTAGAGTTGTATTCCTGCCTTCTGTATCTTCATCGCTCAAGGCAACGCTTCTCCAACACGCTCATATGCTCCTGTATACTCCATCTAACGAGCATTTTGGAATCGTTCCTCTAGAAGCGATGATGTATGGAACACCTGTGTTGGCGACTGATACAGGAGGGCCACTAGAGACAGTCGTAAATGGCGTTACGGGATGGAACAGGCCGCCAGATGCCACTCAATGGGCCAAAGTGATAAAGTATGTTGTAGTGGTCATGTCGCAAGAAGCCCGAGAATTATTATCATCGGCTGCTAAGAAGCGAGTAAAAGATTACTTTTCCACGGGGAAAATGGCCAGAGAGTTTGAGTACCAAGCATTAGCGAGTATCAAAGTCAAGCGGCAAGACATTAGCAAGTTCAGTCAGTTTCTAGAATTTGCTAGAGCCATTTTGGTTGTTATCGGAGTAGTTCTGATTGTTACTGTTTTCAAAAGTATCACCAAGAAGTAATAATGAGTAAATGTATATAAATATGTGGTTGTCTTGTTAAGTGGGATCATGCGTAGATGACAACAGGAACCGGACAGTGGGCAGTGCCCAGTCGCCAGAGGCAAATAGAGAAAAGAGGGGAGAAATGCTAGTTTAAATAAATAACATAAAAATGCAGATAAAGCTCAATAAAAGGATCTCCGAGGGTACCACCGCTTGTGTTGATTTATTGTTGTGGTTGAGGTGGAGATTGGGATTGAGACTGTGGTTGAAAGACAGGTGGAGTGGGAATTTGCTGCTGTTGTTGTTGCTGTTGTTGTTGTTGCTGCTGTTGCTGCTGCTGTTGGCGAAGGGAAGCTAGATATGCTGTTCTTTGAAGCGCTGGAGGGCGGACAAAATGCAATGTTGAAGGAGTTTCTGGATTGAACGCTGACGCCCGGCCAAGGATGCGTCCAATGCCTGGCGGGGAACCTTTCGGTAATAACGCATTTGCAAACATTTCCCGCATACGAAAGAACTGGCTCTTGAGACGAGTAGGGAAAATGACTCCTCTTTCTAGAGGCATCGCGTACGCTTTCTGAACTCCTTCCATTACTTGCTGAACTTCTTCTTCTGGGTTTAACGGCGTAGACCCACCGAATGCTTCATTTTCATCAGCCAGTTGCTGAGCAGTGCTGAGACTGGCCAGTTTGACTTGGTTCTTTCTTTGGTATTGAGCAAGAAGCACGTCATACGGAGCAGACCGACCTTGTACCGAACGTTTAGCACCCATTGAGTGGGTCTTACAAGTCAACGATCGGGCACAAAGACCGCCAGTAGGAAGTTCTACACCACATTGACGTTCTACATCCACAGGTGCTTTCAATTTGACTGGCTTGGAAACCTTTTCCTTCTTTAACTTCCTCGACTTCTTGTCTGGAGTTGTATTACCAGTTGATGTTTCTTCCATCAAAATATCAGAGTCAGCATTAGCAGCAGCCAATTTCTGCTTCTTGATGTAGGTCTTCTTCAACTTTTTGGGCATTACTTCGGTATCTGGTGTTTGTAAATCTTCAGTGCCGGGTGATACAGTGGTGGATTGACTTCTCTCTGACCATTTCCTTTTCTTTATTCCATTAACTTTTGATTCTGCGTTATCAGAAGTCAAATTTTCTGGTACAGACGATTTATTCCTATTCATTCTAGGACATATTAAATCCAGATGATATTTTAATGCTTCAGAAAGCAAAGGCTTTTTACAGTGAGCACATAATACATAGTCTAATTTGGACGTAAGCAGGTTCACAGGAGAAAGGTTCGATCGATCCCATAAGCGGATTCTAGGATGAGCAGAATCCGACGACTGACTCGAAAGTTTCGACGACTTCTTTTTCTTTTGTTGGTTTCGCTTCCATCTTTCAGAATCCTGCTTTTCAAGAGCCAGGGCATAATCTTGCCAGATTATAGGTGGTGGTTGTGATTTTGTCGATGACGATGGCTTGACACGAATGACGACTCGGGACGCATCAGGAGAACTGGCAAATGCCTTTTCAAGCAGAAGCCGGTCTGCTTCTGTACCAACGGTATTAACAGTCGTCATATTGAATCATTTGATTACAATGAAAAGGAAGTGATTCAAAAGGGCAGCCGAGAGTGAAAAAATATCAAGCACCAAATGGCGACCCGATGGAGAGCTTTAAAAAGTAGTTGATTGAATTCCAATTAATGTTCTAGTTTATAGTGGGTTTCAGTAAAAGACCAAGCTTCTCCTGATCTAGAAATCTTACTGTTCTCTGCCAATGTAGACCTATTTGCGCCTTACCATTCACGCACTTGGAAATCGTCCACTCAAAAAGCCTCGAAAGTGAAATCCCTCTCACTCCCCAATACAATACCGATCTATGTTTAATAATCAATCGTCTCTATTGATATTTCCACTTTCTAGATCGTCGTCCCGTTCTTTCTTGGCTTCTGATTTAGCTTAAGGTTAAGATCGCCTGGGTCTGAAGTCGATGCAAGTATATACAGCTGGGATTACCCGGAAAAAATATTGTTATCACAGTTGACCGATCTTGGGGTTGTTCACCATGTCACAATTATCTGTATGCGCAACTTTTTCCCAGCCTCGCGAAACGAATGCGAATGTAAGGACGTAAGAATAAAATAGAGTAGACTGGGTAGGTGAGAGACCGGGAGCATAAATAGCTAGATATAGGGGTATGTATTATTGATAGTAAGGGTAATTGGAACAAAGGAGAGGGCGCGTAGGATGGTACGGTAGAGGAATATAGTAGTGTTAGTGAAATGAAAGTATTGCCTTTTAGGGAATATATAAAAGGCTATTTATTGTTTGGGGATCATATATATTACCGTTTATCGTATATTGTAGGCAAATGGAGGAATGTTTTCAGTTTTAAGATTAATTTTTTCGGTCTATTTAATGATAGCTCATACCAGACGTTTGCTCTACGATGCTCAATCTGCTAGATATAGAAAGATAATGTGATCAGAATGATACTTTGTTGGCAATATATGTTACTATCCAGGGTTAGTAGTGACGAGTCTGCAAATGCTCTGTTCCTCTCTTCCCTACCACCGCTAACAGAAACCAACGGAAATAATTTTATACTAGCAAAGTTCCCACCCTCAGTTCGAAAAGGCTTCACAAATAATATCTACTTACTAACCATACCTTAAATCCTAATATGTTTTATGCTAATGACAGCCTGTCGATCACCCCTGAAAAATCTTATCTTGATAGTGGCTAGGTTATAATGCCTAAAAAGGAACTCCGTCAATGAGCTATCATATCATTAAGACAAAGACAGTATTGAAAAGGTAGCAATATCTATTGGATATAATAGCTGCTTTTCATATTTCTCGGGTGAAATGAACCCATCTTTGATGAGGAATTTACCACTCGTATCTTGAGACATGCTGCTGTCAAACGTTTTTAAAGATGGTAGATCACGCCAACGTAGTAGAACACTCGAGACAAGCTATCTATAAACCAAACACAATGACACCTAGAGGTTAAGTAATCTATAAACCAAACACAAATACACCGAGAGGTTGGCCAACAAACGGCTGTCTCAAGTGAATCACTTGCTCTTGCCAGTATTACCTTTTGGTTTGCACAGTCTACCCACGCGCCATTCGACATCAGAAGACTTCACAGCCTAGATTGACCCATGCTTCCATCTTACTCGCTTTCAAACATGCCCACTTTCTCCATTTCCGAATTCACTTCTCCTAGTGAAGACCTTCCTTGCCATTTACCCATGGTTCTCTTCCGATGCAGATGGTCTGATCGCCCGAGAAAGAGAGCCATATTGATTCCACCCATCACGTGACGACAAGCCCAGCCTTTCTGATCGTTATTCTCGATCATCCTCAAACCCACAACTACTATCACCATCAACTCTCACTATGATTGAAACTAAAGACCTCGTATATGTATTTCCAGATTCCTCGGTAGGAATTCATCCTACCTCGTTCAGTTTACCGTCTTCGTCTCGGTCGCTTCTCATTGGCGCCAACGGAGCCGGCAAAAGTACTCTGCTGAAAATTCTTGCTGGTAAGACATTAGCAAAGAACGGAGCCGTATTCATCAATCAAAAAGATCCATTTCGAGATGGTGTACAGGGTATTACCTACTTAGGTACAGAATGGGCTGGAAACCCCATGGTACGAAGAGACATTCCTGTAACTCTTCTGCTTGCAAGTATCGGCGGAGACTTGTTCCCAGAAAGAAGAGACCAATTGGTGGATATCCTAGACATAGATCTGAAATGGCATATGCATGCTGTTAGTGACGGTGAACGTCGTAGAGTCCAATTGGCCATGGGTTTATTGCGTCCGTGGGATATTTTACTTTTAGACGAGGTGACTGTTGATCTGGATGTCTTGGTACGAGCGAGGCTGCTGGATTTTCTCCGGAATGAGACGGAGCAGAGGAGTTGCCAGATTGTAAGTGGTTAGTTTTTCAGCGACTGGGCTCTGCCCAGACCCGTTGTGTCTTGGTTCACAAGCAGGACTGTTCTAACATTTGTAGGTATACGCTACTCATATATTTGACGGTCTTAGTGACTGGCCGACTCATGTCGTTCATATGCACACCGGACAGATTGTGTCGGTGAACACTTACCAAGAAATCTGCCCGGTTGAAACTCGTACGGCGGCAGACGGAAAACATCAGAATAGCTCGCTGCTGGAATTGGCGCTGAGCTGGTTAAAGAAAGACCTTGAAGATCGAGGCAAACGTGGAGAAAAGAGAAAATGGGCTGACGTCGAAAAGGAGCTACTAGAAAACGATCTGCTGACGACGGCGAATGCTGATAGCAATGCTACGTCTGGTAGCGAAGGGTTAAACAACTACTTTGGAGCTTTGCGAGGTCATGTTTAGAGATTGCGGTGCGCGATTAGACTGATATGTTTGTATGCGGTAAGGAGGGTATGCCTAGTAGCAGTGGAGTGGGGCTCTCAAAGGCATCCTGGTCTGTTTTTAGCTTTTGATATTTTATTGTTATATTATATAATACAATTGTATTCACTATCTATGTCCTCTCGCGATGCTTCCTTCAGGCAGCGGTTCCATTCCTCGACGTTTGTCCGAACGTCACGTGACTGTCGTCTCTTCGTCCCTCGCTCTCCCCTTTATCACTATAGCTAATAGCCAACTGGATACCTCTCTACACCACCTTATATCCCCTTTCTGTCTAGACAGTTGGTCTTTCTTCATACGTCAGCCACTTTGCTTTGGATCCAGAACCATCAGCCTGGATGATCCCCCCTAGACCCGGGCCCACCGTCTTACGAACCGTCCCAGTATAATCCCTGACTCGGGGCCGATCGTATCCATCGGTTATCTCGCGAACTAGCTAGGGTTTGCCGTTTAATTCGGTAGATCAGATTACCCCCTGAGGCTATGTATAGGCCAATTTGGGACTTGGCTTTAACGGGGGCCCAGGGCATCTGCCCACATTGGGACGTAAACAGCGCGCGCCCACGCGGCACGGCTGGCCAGGAGCTTTTTTTATATACTCTGGGACTTCGGGCTTGCCATTATGAGATGTTTAAGGGGAGATAGTGGTACTAACAGCAGAGATATATAAAACCGCTAGCTGCACGAATGCTTTTTGCAGGCTGGATTATTTTTATTTTCTCAGTCCACAAAAAAAAGCCCACAACACACCACCGGAAAAAAAGTGAAACTGACCTGACGATATCGTGAGGTTGGCATTAAACATCTTGATATATAAATAGACGTTTTGTGTATGGTCGAGCCGAGTTTTTGATCTTGTTGTCTTTTTTTTTCTTTCTAGACGTGCTGTTTCTCAAAGGTTTTGCGGTTTCTAAAAGTTTTGCGGTGTTCCTATATAGAGAGAAGTAATATAAAAAAAAATAACATGGACGTTGTTTTGGAAATCTTTGATAGCTTGCTGTTGGATAAAGCGTATGCTAAAGTGTTTCCCAAAGATGGTGCTCTTGCCGGGTTTGTCGACGACCATTTCTCGAAAGCAGTCAGTCACGCTTCACAACAATCGGTTGTAGCCGCCAACTTTTATAACCAAACAGTCGCTCCCTCGGTGGATTTGTTTGTAAACAGCTATGTTCCACCGGCGGTTTATAAGTGGGCCGTATCTTTAGGCTCAAACTCGCTTAAGCTGCTTTCTTCGAAAAGTCGTCATGCTTATGGAGTTAGTCCTACTTATTACCTGGCTCCTACCGAATATGCCAGCCAATCGTTATTCACAAGAGATTCTCTCATTCGTCAGTCATTATCGATTTTCCTTATAACATGGATTTTTGGTTATGTTTTATACTTGCTGGTAGCTGGTTTAAGTTACAGATATGTCTATGACCCAGCCAACTTCAAGCACCCCAAATATCTAAAGAACCAGGTCCGTATGGAACTCCGTCAATCGCTCACTTCAATTCCCATTATGACTATGTTAACTGTGCCATGGTTTGTGTTGGAACTACAAGGATTTTCAAAGTTATACTGGGAAACCAGCACTTATGGCCTTTGGTACTTGATTTTCCAGTTCCCACTGTTCATTCTGTTCACGGACATGAATATCTATTTCATTCATCGGTGGTTACATTCTCCTGGCGTGTATAAGCGTCTCCATAAACCTCATCACAAGTGGATTGTTCCTACTCCATTTGCTTCTCACGCTTTCCACCCAGTAGACGGGTATGCTCAGTCGCTTCCTTATCACGTGTTCCCGTTCATCTTTCCTTTGCAAAAAGTGGCCTATGTTGCCCTTTTTGTGGTGGTTAATATCTGGACTGTCATGATTCACGATGGAGAGTACTTAGCTCATGATCCGTTTGTGAATGGGTCTGCTTGTCATACCATTCACCACTTGTACTTCAACTACAATTATGGCCAGTATACCACTCTATGGGATAGATTAGGAGGCTCTTACCGTACTCCAGACAAGGAGCTGTTTGATAAGTCGACCAAGACCACATCCGCGACATGGCAGAAGCAGACGGCTACTATGGAGGCGATCCGCAAGGAGGTTGAAGACGACGAAGATGATCGAGTCTATGCTCAAGAATCGGACGAAAAGAAGAAGCAGTAATTTACTTTAGACATTCCAACCAACTAAAATTTAATAAATATTTAATCACGAAAAATAAATATGTAATGGTACGCATTGCTAATTTAATTTGGCAGGCCGTAGACTGCTCGGCTTATTTGCGCACATTTCGACTGAGAAATGTCCTGTTTGCTGGAAGGTATTCGGGATTCACTGAGTATGGAGGAGGTCTAGAGGTCCGAGACTTGAGGCTCACAATCCAATGCTTCGACCAGTAAGGATCTAAATTGGAAAGATTGTGTAGAGGCGTGCGAGCTCGTTTAAGGGCGGGCTTGTTTAGATTTGTAATAGGATGTTTATGAACAATTACTTCGCTATACGGTTGGGTGACGGGAGGAGGAGCGTATGGTGAAGGTCTTGATGGGTCGACAGTGTTCGTGTTCTTTATCTGTTTGGTTTCGGACGTTTTACTAGTAGAAATGCGGTTTCGTATTTGCTTTGGCCGATGGAGGGACGAGACTGGATGAGATGTGGAAGGCGGCGCCCGACGAGCACCGCCAGCCATATCTTCCATACCTTGGCCTATGTCTTGCAACTGATGGCTATCGTACAGGGCCTGGCAGGCAAGCATTGTAGACAGCACGAACTGAGCATCGATCCTGTATAGTGGCATTCCAGCCACATCTTCAAAAACCCTTTTCAAGCTCGCAGACGCTTCGTCCATGAGTAAAACATGTGATCATACAATACTAAGTATATTTATGGTGGGCCGGCGTACGAACGAGCTGGTTCAGAGAGCCTGCCTGCCTGAGTTTTACTTTACGCGAAGATGGTGGTGGTGGTTGATTAGGGTTTCTGATAAGATTGTCGATCGCGCACCCAACTCCGCGAAGCGCGGAGCAACGGCCCGTCTGGGCGGAGATGAGCCGCCGGAGGCAGAGAACGAGTATAACGAGTATATTAGCTATGTTCAAACTCTTCAGGAAGAGGGTCTACAGTGTGGTGGTCGGGGTCGGCGCCTAGGAGGCCATTGAAAAGGAGCGTTCCGTACACAAGCAACCCGAATCCGATGAACTGGAGGAACCGAAATTGTTCCCATCCGACGATCAGCGAGAACAGCCAGATACCTAAGGTACGCGAGGTATCGACGGTGGATCTGGAGGTGGCGCTGATTTTGTTGGTGACGGTCAGTCCGCAGATATTGAAAATGGCCATTGAAAACATGATTGAAATGGATAGAATGATCATGAATTTATTGGCGAGGGTCTGTGAGATACCCTGGCGAAGGTCGAACGAGTCGAATTTCGTGCTGTTTCTACCGAGTAATGTGTAGATAATGGTTGATCCAATGACAACCGTAGATACACCAAAGAGACCCTCCCAGGCTACTACCTTGACAGGCTCTAAAGAATAGTTTTCAAGAATATGCTCTTCAATTACAAATTGAGAAGCAGTGAAGATTTGAGCGACAAGAATGACCAATACTCCCACGACAATCTCCCAACTGATCTCGAAACTCGACGATGGGCTACCGCCTGTCGCGCCTTCAGGCAAGGGAGCTTTTCTATCGAAAACAGCACTCAATCCAACCAGAAACACTCCGCATGATACACTGAACAGACCAAACCATTGGCGTCTGGTGATTCGGCGTTTCAGGAAGATTGTTGAAAAGGCACCTACAAATAATACAACCGACCCTCGGGTCATTTGGTAGATGGATACAGGCACTATTAACAGCCCGAGATTCATCAACGTCGTACCCAGCACATCCAGTGTAGATGGAATCGCCAACAATAATGTCTTGCGACCAGACATCTTCTTAGCACCACTACTATGGACACTGCCATCTTCGTCAACAGCAGTATACCCAGGACTCTGAGTCTTTGCGTGGTACTTCATGGCCCAGTACATGAGCCAAACTGATGCCTCAGCAAAAAACATCTGGGCCGTCTGGAACACTGGCTGTTCAAAGAGCTTTTTTTGCTTGGAGTCGCAATCCGCGACACATTGCATATCCTGTAACTTGGTAAGCAAGGAATTCGAGCATCCTGAAATGATCATTCCTGCTACTAAGATAGGAACCTGGGTAGTTAGTAATGAGAAAGCGTTTCACACGCGATAACTTACGATCCATCTTAGCACGAGCGATAGCAAGGACGCCATTTTCCCGCAAATGTTCTTGTACAATACTAAAAAAAGCCGACAAACGATTCGAGATCCAGTGACGAAAATAAAATTTACAAAAGACTCGTCTAGCTCCTATCCACTTATGCCGTGCCTAAAAGGTAATCAATCGATCGGACTCCACTTGATCCAAACGGTAACGGGCGGCATCGGACTCTGGAGATGGAGCTATACGAGCGGCGCTGCGAACGAGGCGCAACCCAAGCCGCTGCTGGTTTGTGAACTTCCACTATAAAAGATTTTTCTGTCCCGTCGCATGTCACTCTTTCTTCTTCTTCTTCTTCTTCCTCATCACACTTGATCGGGCTGCTACAGTTATTGTAGCTAGCCACTATAGCAATTGTATCTGGTATATGGATTGCTCACGTTCTTGTGTCAGAGGAACTTTCACAGGCGCTTTTTTCGCTAACGACATCTAAGATTTCACAGATGTAGTTTGATAGTAGTGAAGCGGACATATAGCAGTAATCTCCTGTATTTTTAGTCTAATAGTTCATACAAAAATAAGTTGATACTAATAATAATAATAATAATAATAATAATAATAATACCCTCACGATAATAAAAATGCTCCCGAACCTTCATACATAGCTGTCTTCAACCGCGTCTCTAATACTTGCTTCGAGCTGTAGTTAGGCAGTTTCAAGTAATTAGCACACGTCATTACACTCGGCAAATAGTCGTCTCGGCTAAAAGGCTCTTCGTTTTGTTTCCATACTACCGTGAACACCGGATTCAATGCCTTAAACCCTCCAATTGGTAGGTTAGGACTGCCAGTCATAAACTGTAAAAATGCTCTTCTCTCTTGCGGTTTAAATGATGTCATTACTTCTAATAGTTCTTTGATGATTTTGCTGCCTTTTGTATACCCATGATCCGCTTTCGTGGCATCATAAAGTGTTTCAAACGACCAATCTTCTTCTCCTTGTCCACAAAGAACCGCCAGTTCTTGTGGGGTGAATGCGTGTAGAGCAGAGTATGGGAACACCTCGGAAAAGCCTTTCTGGAATTCTTCGATTTGGTTGGCTACTCCGGATCCGATCGTGAGATCCACAACTAGATCCAGGTACTCTTGTACGTTATCAATAGTCACTGCCGTATGTGATCCGTTTTCGATTAACTCGATTTCTGGGTACCCAGGAAGCGTGAAATCAAGTGCCAGGTCCTCGATAGACATAGCACTATCTTCGCTTTCAGATTCTTGGAACGGGTCGTTATGCCCTCTCTCCACCTGCTCTCGGGCACACTTTTCTAGCATCAACAATGAGTTACCCAATTGCTTGTCTATCGATGAAACCATTCCGATGGTCCTTGTAACGCCAACGGTGCTTCTAGAAACAGCAAAAAACATCGGGTTCAAGTTGATATCAATGATTCTCGAATCAAGCAATGCTCGCGCTATGAACGTTCCCAATGTCCTGTACAGTTGCAAAACCTTACGACCATTGGAACTCTCCAATTTACTTGTGTTCAACGGAACCGGGAACAGTCCCTGATGGCCAAATGCAAACTCACTATCTTTATGGCCCTCGTCTTCACGCCACATTTTATTCTTTTTCAACGAGAATTCTTTTGAAACTGAACTGTAAAATTCCAGCGTAGGCCCTAAGCCCGTTCCAACTTCATCAAAAAACTCAACCTCCAATACATTAGGCGATGAACCACACAAATTCATTACTTTGATAGCACTGTGTAGGATATGGTTTCTTGACACTCGGACCTTTTGTCGAAGCAGTCTGCCCATTGGTAGCCTATCACTGTTATACCGGGAATCGCCACTATTCTCCTCGTTACTACGGTTGGCTGATTGCCACCGGTTCATGGATCGTGAATAGCCAAACGATGTAGACTGCAAGAACGTATACCTGCTGTCAAAGGGGAATAAAAACGGATAAAGTCGAGTAGCATCGACCATCCAGACGGGTATAATAGCACTGGCAATAACCAACGGCTCTTCCAACTGACGGTTTAACTTGGCAGTCAGTTTAGAGTTAAGGAATTTCGAGTCACCGAGTTTCGTTAAGTGAGTGCTGGTATTAGAAGGGTCCGGGTTCTTTTCTGAGAGCTTTAAATCTTGTAAAATCTCTTGACTGCTTGAATTCAGCGTAAACAGAACACTCAACAGTCGAATAACAATGGCATTGGTTTCATTATTCCCAAATGATATAGGCACCTCTTCAAATGGATTCAGTTCTTCTGCTTCTATCTCGTCCCTTGATTCGGCCTTTGTTGTTGGTCCACTCATTTTACGGAAGTTGATAGTAAAAGTATTGGTCCAGATGCTAGTTGGGAATGATTTGTTGCGATATTGAGATTTTGAGCTGGTGCTAGAAGATACAGCACCGCCAGTAGCTGTTGCTGCTTCTTGCTTGGCTTCGAGACTTTTATAAATAGCACCGACAATAGTACTATCACTTGGGATAATCTCGTCATTCAGATAGAATTCGAGGTGCCATTCATCCCTTGAAGAGAGCGACAATCGCGAATGTTGTTGGAATCTCCGTAAAGCTGAGTTACTACTGGAGTCTTCATCGACATCGCCCTGTTCTTTTTCATCGGCGTCTACACCCACATCATCCAGCATAGCATCTTGATCTTCGTCGTTTTCTTCGCGGCGACTCGACGAATGCTCTATCGGCCGGTTGGAAAACAACTTACTCAGAGCAACCTTTGACCGAAAGAAATCGTCTACAACCTTGAATGTAGCAATTGCCTGGATAGACAAGATAATGCTCTTTAACTGCTTCGGCAGGTCTGTGCCATCTTCAGCTACCAGCTTGATTCTTACTTGACGAGCGAGTGAACTAGCAGGTGTGATTCGATTGCTATCGCCAATTCCACTGGTAATAATCTCAAAATGCTCAGATCTACCTAAGGCTTCATGTAAATGATCGACGAGTACTTCAAACTGGCTGGTACTTCCTTGGGTCATAAAAATCTGTACAAATCTTTGGCGAGCAAAGTGGACCTGTTCATGGGGACCAGAAATAAGGCAGCTCAAAAGCGCTTTCAGAACTCCCGAATGAACCATTTCAAAACTAGAAACTTGAGAAATTAGGTCATATAAAGATTTGACAGCGGCTTCTATCTCGTCGAGCTCGCATGATTGTAGTCCTTCAGTGACCTGTGTCAGTTGAGATAATACTTTGGCAGCGTCATCTTCAAACCCAATAGCAGAATCTTGAATGCCTTTATCGTACGCAGTTTGAAGGAACCGAGCATTAAATATGATAAGCTCCGACAGATCAGAATCGAATCCGAGGGACTCATACTTGGAAGATCGGAATGAGAGCGATGTGAATTGACGATGATGATGTTTATAGACTTTGTCGATATCTTTGTTGTCATTGTCGTCGTCATTCTCGTCGTCTTCATCATCCTCATTATCGTCGTCTTCTTCTTCTTCTTCATCCTCTTCTTCCTCTTCTTCGCCATCTTCCTCTTCCCCTTCCTCTTCCTCATCATCTTCCTCTCCCTCTACCTCTTCCTCATGCTCACTAACCACTTCTTCATAATGGCCATTATCCTGCTCCATCTGATCAACATCTATCGTCTTGCCTTCTCCACCTACTTCGGCTTCTAACAAAATGCTAATCTCAGACATAATACCCAAGCGATAAAAACTCGATCGATATACAGCTGGTAACTTCTCGAGCAAGACAACGCCAATCTCAAGTGCTCCTAGAATCAACGACGGGAAATCACGCTGTGAGAATATCGAACACAACAATGAAGCGAGCTCGAGCTTTTCTAGCACTACACTTAAAGCGGGTGAATCCAAGATACACACAATCCTCAAAAGACAATGCAGAACCGACTGGCGAACATTGATATCGATCGAGGATGAATACACATCTAATAACAAAGATGTCATTGTACGAGAGAAATGAATTAGCTCTTCGAGACTGCTACTATCGCCTTTGAGGAGCTTCTCCTGTCTCTCTTGCAACGCGGTTGCTCGTTCATCGGATCGGGGAACTATTCTATATGGCCCAGAAAACCTACATCCTTCTCTAGGCTGTGGCATTGGCAGCATCTCTGAAATAATAGACAGTGAAGTAAGCATCAGCTCCCTGCTAGAATGAATCAACGCTTGTACAATGGAAGTATTGTCTTTCTTTAACGAATCAGACCCATCAAACATCGGCGTATGGTGCGTTAAAATCTGATAGATAACATCGCCCACCTTCTCCCGGATCATGACCACCGTCAAACTTGTCAAATTCTTGGCCAAGACACCAATAATCTTCAGCAGCTTAAACCGGATTCCATGCGAACTGGAAACCGACGGGTTCAACAAAGCAAGAATCTTCTTTAGCAAATCGGCGCTAATCAACTCCTCCAGCTCTTTGCTATGATAAGAAAAGCTCTCGACAATCTCACATACACACAAACATGCTTTCTCTGAAACTATTGAATCTGGATTCGACACGATATTCTCTAAAATCGGCATCACATCCCTGACTAGAGAAAATGCGTTATGAGGGATATCCAAACAGCAATTGGCAGCTGTTCTCAGCGCTGTCCTTTGCACATGAACGGAGAAGAAGTCCAGATACGTCAGACAGGCTGTTAGTCCTCCTTCGCGAACAACCGCAGAGGGAAACTCTTCGGAAATCTTTTCTAGGGTCTGTTTGGTTAGTAATTGGCATACGTTGCGGTCTGGGGGCTGCCCCCGGCGGCTGGGCGGTGCCCAGATCCCGTGGCTCGCTTCGCTCGCTTCGCCTCGGTTCTCGGTAGTCGGACTATGTACTTACCGCTAGGGCTTGTTCTGCTAGGTCGATGTATTGGATCTCTAGGAGCTTCTGACACAAAACCTGGATGCAATCGGTCTGCGCAATCGAGCCTACGGATGACGGCAAAACTTCAATCAGGTTGGCAATGTCACGACACGCCATGAGCATTATTTCTGGACTGTCTTCATACAGAGGGTCTCTCATAATGCGAACCAGCTCTACAACAAACTCGTCCAAGGGGAAATACCCAATCAGAATATCCTCAGTAGATATCAGCAGGTTGTCTGCCAGCTCTTGCAGTCCCATTAATACTGCGCTTGGGTCTTCTCGGTTCTTGATGGCAGTCAGAATGGGCCGGACTCGGGACGAGAATCCAGACATCATCAAGCCAGCTGACAATGCCCCGAAAACGTTTCTGATTCGATCGTTAGCAGCGGCTGCTGCTGACAACGACGTCATTGACGATTGCATATGATCTTCTTCGTCTTCGTCTGCTTCTTGATGAGCATGGTCAATCTCCTCGTCTTCTTCCTCGTCGTCGTCGTCGTCTTCTTCATCTTCTTCATCGTCGTCATCGTCATCATCATCGTCATCGTCATCATCATCGCCATGCTCTTCGTGCAAAGAAAGACCTTCCTCCTCCTCATCCTCTTCCGCCTCCTCTTCATCGCCTCCAATACTACTGTCGGCTAAGCCACGGCTTTGTCTGCGACGATATCGATGCCCAGACGGACGACTCAAATCGACTTCGTCATGCTCATGGCCCGAAAAGCCCTCTTCTAGCTCGTCTTCGCCATCAATGACCATTCTACTACCGCTCATGGCTATCATCATTTCATCGTCTTCATCAAGGATCTGATTCATTAATAAGCCCCCGAACCCGCCGAACCCACTCCCAGGGCCGCCGCCGCTGTCGCCACTACTACCACCACCGCCACCACCACCTCCTTCTCCGGTCTGGCTCGTTGTGCTAGACGAACTTCTACTCCGACTGTGAAGCTTGGAAGAAGTCACCATATCTACCTGCTGCTGCTTAGAAGATCGATCTCGATTCTTATTATGATCGTATTTTCTGGCCATTATGGATGTGTATACTACTGTTATGGTTAGCCTTTGTACAATGGAGGTGGTCTTTTTACTGTGATGCGTCTTTGGATTAACTGGCTGGACTGGTCAATGTCACTATTGCCTCTACATTCCCACCACCTCCCAGATCACTCTCTATATTTACTCACAATTCGCTCAACTGCTTGGCCTATCAAACACTGATGGCCCAGTTGTTCATCCACTCAAGTCTGCGTGTCTTATCGTTCTTCTCCAGTCGGATCGAAATCAACCACCAAACTTTGTCAGCTTTTGCTTAGCAATTAAGATAAAGGTTTATCTTTCGAGTGGTTGACGTTTTGTTGTGAACAAATCAAATAATTTACCCGCGTTTAACTACACTACCAGCCAGAGGCAACTAACTTGTGAAGAAAAAAAAAATTACAATCGGTCTGGTAATTGTTCTTATACAACCACTCGTCGTATATAATAAATAATGATATGTTATAGAGTAAATATGTGAGATGACCGTATATGAAGTATCCGTTAAGACTATGGCGCTTGAGAGGGATTAATTAAGTAAAGCGCGCGGTTACAAGGCAACCATCCGCTAGGGTCTTAGGTTTTGTGCTGGCGGTCGGGATGCTGTTCGGCTTGCCCCTATAGTGTGGGCAGCAAGGAGCTTAATTTCTCCGGGAGGTTCCAGTAGGGGGTAAGTAGCGTAGAGGGTAGAAGCGTATAGCCAGCGTATCGTCAGCTTAAAGCCAGCGTAGAGCCAGCTTAGAGCCAGCGTATGGCCAAGGCGTTAAACCTACAAGGCTGAATGAGGCGTTGAGGCCTTGAATTACAGAGTCGGTCGGACGCTGGCACGGAGAAGAGGAAGCCCGAACAATAATGGTACGGTAACTAGGGGGTGTTTTCGTTCATTTTCGTGCGACGTTGGTAGCCAAGCCATCTTGGCTGGTACTTATCAGTAGGGCTGATTCTACCCCAACTATGGGAGGGTTCAGTAGCGATTTGCTTGTTTGCTTGGTTGCAACTGCTGGCAGCCGTACTTAGAAACGGGGCCACGGCTGTCGAGAGGCAGAGCTACCGTACGATTACACTGCAAAGTATATAGAACCAGATATAGAACAGATATGGAACCAAATATGGGACCAAATATATAACCAAATATAGAACCAAATATAGAACCAAATATAGAATTAGATATTCAAAGATAGAATAAAATGGCTTTATTAGAGAGATACCCGTTAGAGTTTATGAATAAGTTGATAGTCTGACAGAGACCACACATTTCTCCAGCTCGTCAATCCAACCCATCTCAATCTCCTCTCGAACCGCCAGCCGTACCGACCGACTCTAGACATTTCTAAACACTCGGCTCGTTGATCATGTCCTTCATGTTCCACCAACTACCTCCACTAACATCCCGATCCCCCTCCCCCCAACATGGGTGGAATTCTCGTCGTAGTCGGAAGTAATATCCCTGTGGGATACTCCGTACCAAGCTTCCCATCACTTTATTTCCCATTCTCAAGTGACAACTATGAACTGTCGTTTCTCTACTTCACTTCAGATATCTGGAGATTCACAGTGTTTTGGACCCTGATATTCATGCTGGCATTTCATCTGTGCGCAGCAGTCATTGCAGCATTATCACATCGAAAAGTGGTCGAAGGCCTTTGGATCATCTTTGTCTATACGATATGGGCTGGATTCCAAGGTATTGTTTCCGGTAGTGTGACGGGCTTGATGCTGGCCGCAGTGTATCGAGCGGGAATGTTCGGCATGACGACTTGGATGCCGGTGTTATGGGCGCTAATCCAGGTTTTGTATATGGTTATATCGTCGTATTCGATGATGTCCACGGCGTTATAGGCCTCTCGCTGTACGCAGACTGACGATACAATATTATGAGCCTCTAACCAGGTTTTACATCCCGTGGTCATATAATATCTCCGATGGAAGTAGACTGACGATACATCCGATACAAGTAGACTGACGATGCAATATTATGGGCCTCTATCCAGGTTTTACATGAGATGGTCATATAATATCTCCGATGGAAGTAGACTGACGATACAATATTATGAGCCTCTATCCAGGTTTTACATCCCATGGTCATATAATATCTCCGATGGAAGTAGACTGACGATACAATATTATGGGCCTCTATCCAGGTTTTACATGAGATGGTCATATAATATCTCCGAAGTAGACTGACTCGACACGGGACCATTATCATACATTATCAAAACCCATCCTACAACCTCCTTATTTATTCACTTTATTTATTTCCTCTCACGTTATTATTATCATATTAAAATTATTATATGAACATTATACTATTATTAAACATTAAAAAAAAAACCCCCCCCGGCTATGAAATAAACGTCGCTTCGCTGAAAGCATGACCCTCCTCTTCGTACTCTTGACCATCGACTTTGAGCTTGATGCGAAGCTTGTTGCTATACTGGTAGATATAAGGCCTCGCTCCAGACACACCCGAGACTACTCGTTTAACGAAAGCAGGAATCTCCGCCATGACATCGATTCGATCTACTAATCTATCAAGTGGGCCCCATACAACTGCACTAACTGGAGTGTCTTTGTCTACCTCCTCATCCGGGGTATCAATCTTGGGACCGGATAATTTGAACTCGATGCCATGAGGAGCGGGCCATCCTACTTCGTCGATTTTCGGGTCCAGTTGAGTTATTTCACACCCAACTGCTGTGGAAATAAGCTTGCCGTCTTTAACAATGCCTCCTACTGAAGATACTTGATCTCCATACGATGGAGGAGTAGTGAATTGCATCACCACGGCCGAAATAGTCGGGCCCTGGAAGTTTAGAAAGTTCCATCGGGCGGCTGCGTGATGAGGCTTCATTCCTTGAAGAGCCATAACATACATAGCAGGACCCGTAACAGGAATCTCAAGTGGAGCCTTGTTTTCGGTGTGTCCCTCACTGGGCTCATTGACAATGATTTTACCTTCTACAGTGGCTCTGGGCCAGAATACGTGTCTCATTGAACCCCATGGATTGCTCAAGTCTTCTCCATAAACACTGACTCCGTCAGCACCGATCTTGAATCCTTCACTGATCCGCTTAAACTTCAATTCTACCAAAGACTCTTCAGTGACTACCGACGTCATGGTATACTCAGTTTGATCGTCGCTCAATTTAATACTCATTCCATCAGCAGTGAAATTGGTCCCGTCAGCTGCAAAGTTCTCCAAATTGGTCGAGGTCCACACCTTGAAGCCAGGCTTGCTATCGTTGGTCACTAAGCAAGTGAATTGGGCAGTGAAATGTATTCCTACTGGGTTGGAGTGAATGACTTGCACAAATCCATAGTAGCCAGACTCGGCACTGAAGTAGAAAGTCTGGGTCTCGACATTGGACGAATAAGGGGCCCTCCATACAAGGTCTTCCTTGGTCAACTTTCCATAAGGGTTTTTGCCTTGTACGGTCTTGTCAATTGCTCTGAACGCCTCTGGGCCGTAGATTGGCTCTGCGGCGCCGGTAATGGCAGATACGCTTTCGTTTGTTAGTGTATTTCCTCTGGGGTTGAGATCAAGCCAACTCAACCAGTAAGGATACTTTCCAGCCTCCGGAGCACGCCACTTCACCATCTCGTATCACCGCCACCGCTACCACTACCAATACCACTACCTCTACAATTTACATACCTTCCTTGGACCCACTTCAACATCTTCTTTCTGATTCAGATCTACTAAACACAAATGGAACCGATTCGATTTTGTTCGCTTTCCCAACAATTCTGAGTTCTGGTGGATATTTCTGTTAGGTAACCAAACATCTCCATCAACAAAAAACCACCTCATAACTCACTCTATTTGCAAATCTAACCACGCAATTCAAGCACGGAAGTTTAAGAATCAAAAGTCAAAACGCAGTGTACAAAAAAATTGAACACTCTATTCAGGCTGAACAAGTACCACTAACACAAGACACTGTAAAATGTATATATAATACAATCAGGCACTGCAAAAGTTCGCCCGCCGACTTAGCCGGCCAAACATCCGGTCGCCCACTCTTATATCGAGAGTCGATAATTTGCCGCCGATCGTTGCCTGGTTTAGCAGAACCAGCCCAGGAACCTGAGATTCCAGCACCATTCAAGGAGCTGTTCTGATTTTCGTTTCCGCCTGTGGCGGCTGGGCGAGTACCCGGGATCCTGGTGTGATGGCGGCGGTGTTCGGTTGGGAGTCTAAGAAACTAAGTGTACGTAGACGGTTGGGCTTTTGTATATGTTATCGATGGCCACACGACCGCTTACTTTTTTAGTTGGCAAGAGGAGGAGGATCTGGTTGTTGTTGGGAGGTTTTCCCTTGCTCTGAACCGCAAGCCAAGCCTAGCAGGAGGGTGGATCTGGTTGGTTCTGTCGTTGGGAGGTTGTGTAGGCTTTGAACCCCAAGCCAAGCAAGCCAAGCCTAGCCGGCATAAAACCATGCGACTTTTACCAGATTTGCAGTTGCGACTTGCCTAGGGGCATAATAATAATATCCTCTATCCTCTCTGGGCGGAAACTTACCATCGTCTTGAGCCATCCCTTGCGACTGCGCTTGCGGTTGGTTGCGGTTGCGATTGTGATTGCGCTTGCGCTAGCTTGCTTATGAGAACATTAATTATAGCCCAGATATACGGACCATGAATCAGGCTGGTAATTCCATAACGGCTCCTGAGATTAAGGAGTTGCAACAGCCTGCCCGGGTTGTGCGTGCCAGGGGACGTGTAAGGGGACTTCCCTTCATTTTCCTGCCTGCAGCATTAATTAACCCGCGTAATGGAAACTGGAAATCAGGACGATGTTAAAAAAAAAACTTTTCAAAGGCTTTGATGAATCTCACCCCTTGATCGTCATTTCTGCTGTCATTTTCATGTCCTTGTAAGGACTCTATATAATGCCATTGTCCTACATTGAGAACGACATAGTTCAATCTGGTGGCACATTCTGTTAAGATACCGTCTATAGCTATTAATCAATAAGTCAATGTACTAAATGCACCAAGAACGTTTATTAAAAGAACTATATTCCTTGACGGAGCAAAAGAAGTGCATGAAGTTACTTTGTACCACGGTACAGTACTGTAAGCAAGACTTAGCAGGCAGTCCATTATCTAGGAGTGTACTTACTATTTGCTGGTGAAAACATCTTCCCGAGATGCATCCAACGTACTGTTACTTAATACCTCAATCGAGAGGCCGATCTCCACAATAATTGTATTTATAAGCCTGTTACTGATAAACGAATACTTGTTTCCGGCAGAAATCCATTCACATTAGCTAAGCTATAGTCTTATGAAGTGTGTGTAGTACTTTAAGCCCTTTAAAATAGTACAGTCGCTCTTCTCCAAGTGCCTTCTGATGTCCCTTTGAATGCTTGACGTATAGTAAAGGGTAAGAGGATTCTGTTGTACCTAGCGTAAGGGCCAAGCATGTATCTTGCTTATGTGACATGTTCACACAAGTCTTTTTGGACGTTTTAATTAGGTGTCGAGTTGGCTCTATACCTGTGAAACTGATTGCAGATCGTCTTCTTGTCACAGGTACGCTCTCCAAAAATAACGGATATATCCAATCACAGACCAAAATAAACATCTTCTGAATCATTTACCTTTCTTCTGAGCCGTCATTCAATAAGCAAGTTTAGGCAGTTTTCCTCTCAGGAAAAAGGAGTTGTAGGTACAAGAATACAACCGATGCACTTTGCAACTTTGCAACTTTACCTATTACTGAATAGGGAAATTTCAGGGGGTGGTTGCGTCATGCAAGTGTTTGAGACTGGTAATAGTTGACATTCGTCCTGTACTTTAATGAGCTTCTATAAAGACAGGACCCTTTTTCAAATAAAGGTTCATCAAGTGAATGAAATCAATTGCAATGGCATTCTGACATAACTCATCCGCCGCTCGACCCTGAGTACGAGAACAAGTTCATTATCCTACCAAGGATACTCCGATACCTATTGCCATCAGCCTCATTTCTCATTTAGATAGGACCCATTTTCAAATAAAGATCCATCAAGAAAATCAAATCAATTGCAATGGCATTGTGACCATTCCCCTTGCTAGTGCGGTCAGGCCCTGAGTACGAGATCTAGCACATATCCTACCAAGGGTAGTCCGATGCCGATTGCCATTAACCTCGTTTCTCATTTAGATAGGGCTCTCTTTCAACTAAAGATCCATCAAGTAAATGAAATATATTAAATCAATTGCAATGGCATTGTCACCATTCCCCTTGCTAGTGCGATCCGGCCCTGAGTACGAGATCTAGCACATATCCTACCGGGGATAGGCCGATGCCTGTTGCCATCAGCCTCATTTACATGTACTACCCCCTACATCTCTGAATGATTCTAGCCAGCGTTCACCGGTTTTCCTTGGATTGCTTCCTTAAAAAAATATGGCAATAGCAATCGAGCAACTGGGTCGTCGTTAGGTCGCTAGAGCTAGGTTTACTTACACAATGGTTCGTCGGTGGTGACTGACCAAAAAAGAGCCCTCTTTATTAACAGTCTTAGGTCCGACTACTGACAACTATACGTGAAGTGTATGTACTTATCTTTAACCTCTTGTGCATCGCCTCCAACGTTAGCAGATGGAAACGAACCGAACTCATCGACCCCCCAGCCCACCACCTCGAGCGCAGCGAGAGCTACGGGTCTGGGCAGAGCCCAGCCGCCGGAGGCATCAAAAAGCCGAAATTACAAACACCTAAACAAGTAATTGAAAGTTAAATAAGTATAGAATGATATGCTGATGTGACAAATGATGATGAAAAAACCGTTTATAGCCTTGGTCCAGCAGCGATAACCTCTTGAGTAGCCCCCGACTTGTAGATGTCGAAATTCTTTTCAAAGAGAGAACCGAGCTTCTTAACTTCGGACTTGAAGTCGTCGACACCGGAGGTCCAGGACTTGGCAGGATTGAGGATCTCAGCAGGTACGTTAGGGACGGCCTTGGGGATTTGGAATCCGAAAACATCAAAGACCTCATAGTCAGCCTTGGCCAATTCACCAGAATGAATGGAGTCAAGAATAGCCCGAGTATACTTGAGAGGACATCTCTTACCACCACTGGCGACAGAAGCACCAGTCCAGCCAGTGTTAAGTAACCAGGCATTGGCCTTGTACTTGGTGATCTTGTCCGATAGCATCTGGGCGTATTGCATAGGATGAAGAACAAGGAAAGGTTGGCCGAAACAAGCCGAGAAAGTAGCTTCTGGTTCCGTGACACCTTCTTCAGTACCAGCCATCTTGGAAGTGTAACCGGAAATAAAGTGATACATGACTTGTTCATTGGTAAGCTTGGAGATGGGAGGGATAACACCACGAGCGTCACAAGTCAAAAGAATGATATTGGTAGGGTGGTTGGGGGTCATACAAGGGACCTTTGCGTTGGGAATATATTCAATGGGATAAGAACATCTGGTGTTTTCAGTTAAAGTGGTGTCATCATAGTCGACTACACGAGATTCGGGGTCGAAAACAACGTTCTCCAAGACGGCACCGAATTTGATGGAGTTGAAAATGTCTGGCTCCTTTTCAGCAGATAATCCAACACACTTGGCGTAACATCCACCTTCGATGTTGAAAACACCGTCATCAGACCAACAGTGCTCGTCGTCACCGATCAGTAAACGGTTAGGGTCGGCGGAAAGAGTGGTCTTACCAGTACCGGAGAGGCCAAAGAAAACAGTAACATCGCCAGTCTCTGGACCTTCATTGGCAGAAGAATGTAAAGTGAGGACGTTGTGTAACACAGGCATGAGATAAAACATGACAGTAAAGATACCCTTTTTCATTTCACCGGCGTATTCGGTACCGAGAATCAGCATTTCCATTTCCTTGAAGTTGATGTCGACCGAGGTATTACTGGTCATACCGGAAGTATAACGATTGGCAGGGAAAGCACCTGCGTTGTAGATGGTGAAGTCCGGCTTACCGAAATTGGCGAATTCCTCCTCGGTAGGACGAATAAGCATATTTCTCATGAACAAAGCATGGTAAGCACGAGCACACACGACCCGGACCTTAATTCTGTATTTAGGATCCCAACCGGCGTAAGCGTCAACAACGTAGACTCTTGATTTAGTGTTAAGATAGTCAATGGCACGTTCACGATTAATCAACCAAGAGTTCTCACTCAACTTCTTATTAACAGGACCCCACCAGATCTTGTCCGAGGATGATTCTTCATCGACAATACGTTTGTCCTTTGGAGACCGGCCCGTCTTATTACCAGAAGAAGCAACAAGGGCACCAGTAGAGTTAATAGCCGAACCAGACTCATATACAAGAGCATCTTCATAAAGAGAAGCAACAGAAGGGTTATGTTGAATATGGACTTTGGTGTAGTCGATGTTGGCAGCTTCGTAGATCTCCTCTTCGAATTCGGTAAGTTCAGGATTGGGCTCCACACCTTTAGGGTGGAGTTTAGTGATATTGACAGCAGGAGCCATAGTGATAGAGTAGCTTTTATAACTTTAGTATTTTATTTGAACCTGGTTTAAATTGGATTATTACTATTATTTTTCAATTGCTAGGTTTCAATAATTCCTCAAATACTTTTTGATCAAAGGAAAAAAAAAAAGACTTTTCTCTACTTTTAAGCGGGAATCTTGTCCATATTTATATTCTTTTTTTTCTCACCAACCGATCCTTTCCAAGGAAGAATATTAAACCTTAGAAGGATCGTTTAGTGAGAATGAATCTTCTCCGCTCACTATGGCTAAAGGCAGCTATCGCATTATCGCGTGCCCCGGTTTTTCGGAACCGTTTCTCGAAATGTTTATGGCACCGGCGATCGGTCGATATATTCGGGACAAGACGGACCTAAAGATACAGAGGCACGGGTTGGGCCAAGGCTCTCAGACAAGGCTGACAAGGCTGGCAAGGCTGACAAGGGGACGAGATGAGGTTGGGACGAAAAAGGCGGGGAAAAAGAGGAGGTAGCCAACAGCGATAAGCGTTGATAAGAGAGAACGGAAGTGGATTATGGGAGGAGCAAGTCATAGAATAAATGTACGGCTTTGTTGTTCCTTCTCTTCCCTGTCTGGCTTTCAACGGTCCTTCAGCTCGGTTCGACTCGGAACAATTGTAAAGCTTCGTTGCGATTCTCTTGACAAGTTTCTTTTCCAAGTTTCTTTTCCGCTACGACACTTTAGTCCAGCACCAAGTTTCTTTTTGGTCGACACAGAACACAGTCAATTAACGACACGCTCAACAGCGCGGTGCGGCGCGCGACGAGAATGGATCGGAAGGAAAAATAAACTTAGACACTGCGAAATGAGCCCGGAGGCCGAGATGGAGAGATATATGAGACGAAGAACTGAATACGAAGATGAATATGGACATGATAGTGAGCTATAGAAATGCGTGGGGTATGAATAGCCGTTGAGCATCAATAGCCGTTGAGCATCAATAGCCGTGGAGCATGAATAGCCGTAGAGAATAGCCGTAGACAAGGATATACAGTAAGAGTACGTATTCATGACATGCACCAGAGAACCAATCTACAAACTGGCCCGAGGTGATTCTACCTCATGCCAGAGATGATTCTACCGCACGCCGGAGAACTCCAACTCCAACTCCAACACCTGCAACGCCTGTACAATCACAAGAACAACCACCCACCTCCACCTCCACCTCACAAAACACCCTCTGACAACCGACCACCATATACTCGCCCGTCTGTTGGGTCACCCGCAATAAATTCTCCTCATGAGTTCTGGTTCCAAATGCGGTAATGGAGCCCAGAACCTCGCATTTGGGCCCTCCAGGGTTGTTTTTGATGCCTCCGGCGGCTGGGCTCTGCCTAGACCCGTTGCTCCGCTTCGCGGACGATGTCGGCTGGTGTTGCTGGTCTGTGTATACGATCCAAGCCCACAGACAGTCGCCTAAGGACATCAGCAAATGCTGATGCCTACATTACTAAACCGGCAAATTGCATTTTGCAAGCCTTTCGTCCTGCTCTGCCGGCTGATACCGTAACCCCCAAACCCAGTTTAACGTTTATCTTGGTAACCGAAGTTCGGGCAGCTGGGCCATGTTGGGCAGTAATCTAAACAGCACGCTAAACGAAAACGGAATGGAGCTATTATGGGGGTGTCTTGGACCTGGGGTTGTGTGCGGATATCGGGCCCGAGGTCGGGCAATTGTTCCTCGACCCGAGTCGTGGAGTGGAACGTGCTGATAAGGCCAGGCCAGGCGCGGCGATAAGCCTCGAGTTCCGGGTTATTTTCGGGAGCATCTATTGTTACGAGGTTCACGTACCACTGTATACAACCGTCAGTCGTTCCTACACCAGTCCGCAGCGCTCCGCGAAGCGGAACAACGGGACTGGGCAGAGCCCAGCCGCCGGAGGCGCCGCAAACCCACACGTATATCTATAATAAATGTATTAAGCGGAAACACTAGGTAGAAGCAAAGTTATTAGACGCCGTGCCCCTGGCAAGCCATTGATTAACAGTAGTCTCGGAGAGAGACGACGAGAAATCAGTGGACTCGTCAAGTTGGATGATGGAGATGGATTGAGCATCTCCCTTGAAAATGACTGCTGCCTTGAGAGTGCCAGAAGTGGGCCTGCTGAAGTAGTCGGCAGAGCCACCGCCGCCTTGAGCACCACCACCACCTTGGCCAGTGTGAAGGTGGTTGGTGAGGAAGTTGTTGCCGGAATTGAGCACCTCAAACACGTCAAACTCACCACAGCCAGTGCTCCAACAAGAGCACGAGGGGTTTCCATACTGGAGAGTACGGGGGATCTGGGCATTGAGCATCCAGACGGCAGGCATGTCCTGATTGATAACGCTTCCACCAGATCCAGAGGGCATGGAGAACTCAAACACAAACACCTTATCAGCACCGCCGAATCCGTGGTAAGCAGGGATTCCTGGACGATAGTATCCACAGTCGTCGCCATTACATTCGTTCGAAGAGAAAATAATGAGCTCTTCATTCGAGTTTAGAGTCTTATCTTGAAGAGTCTGAGGGCCTGAAGCACAACTAGTACCATCGGAGCCAGCAAACGAGATGGAGTTACCAAAGCTCATATCCCAGACACCCGAGCCAGAGCCTCCCTGGTGGTTCATAAAGGTGACGCCATTAGAAGTTGAAGAGGATGCATCATAGTAGGCGACTTGAGACCACGAACCAGTAGAAGAGCCACCAGAGGCACTAGCAGACGATGATGAAGATGGTGGTGAGGAAGAGGAAGAGGAGCTGGAAGAGGAAGAGGAAGAAGTCGAGGTGACAAATGTACTAGGTGGAGGAGTCGATGACGATGTGGAAGGGGGTGGTGGAGGAGAAGATGTGGAAGGAGGGGGTGGTGGAGGAGAAGATGTGGAAGGAGGTGGTGGTGGAGGAGAAGATGAAGATGAGGAAAAAGGAGGTGGTGGTGGTGGTGGAGGAGAAGATGAGGGAGAAGGAGGTGGTGGAGCTGCACTGCTCGTCTCAATTGCAACAAAGTTGTTCTCTCCAGCCCATACAGTCTTGGTTACGTGAACAAACTCAGTAACATACGCTGGGTCACGCTTGTGAAGATTGTGAACGTGGTGACCGTCTCTAGCCTCAATCTGGACCGAGTCTCTTTTTTGGTTGGTTCCTCCTGGAACATAAACACCAAATTGTTTGATGTTAATAGGACCTCTGAAATGAATAGACAATTCTTCGTCCAACGGCGTCAAACTGCCAGAAAACGAAAAGGGCGTCGAGCTACAAGTACCATCTTGATTGAACGAGGTAACTTTGTTATAAGACCCTTGGTAGCCAATGTGTTGATAGACAAGTTCTTGAACTTGAGAGCAGTAATAGTTGCCGGCTATGTTTTGACAACTTTGGGCACTGACTGAACCTACAGTTGCCAATAAAGCAGCAACGGACCCACTAGTAAATTTCATTTTTGTAACTTAATGATAGAAATCCCAAATGACCGGCAGAGAGGAATAAAAAAAGATTGAGAGATATTGCTACTCTGAAATAGGATTTCAGATAGGGGCTCGAGGTAATAATGTCTACCTATAAAATAAAATAAAAAAAAAAAAGAACACGCGTATCACGAATATCAATTTACGAGGCAACGTCAACAACAACAACACCAGAAACCTATTTGAACCAGCAAATTACAATTTCCGAAAATACAAAATGAATGACAAACCTAACTCGTGAAGTAGGCAAAAAACAATCTGTTATAAAGAGTGACTAAGAAACAAAGCTGTTAAAAAAACGACTGTAAAAATTTCGCTACAGGCACCGCAATCGCAAACTGGACTTGCTCAGAGCGTTTCAGGAATGTACCGTTGTTGTGGGAGGACTACTCCTATTCTCTTGGCTGTAGCTTGTGAAGTAAGGGGTCAACGTCTGTGGCATGCATACATAAAAACACACGAATGCGCGGTGGATGTCTGTGCATATTTATATAAATTCCTTGGTAGCTAGCAAAAACAAAAGCAAAGTTTGAGGAGATATTTGAGAATGGGTGTTTACTTGATCGTCAGGTGATGGTAGTTGGCGACCCGCTGAATGAGGATTCAACCAGCCATGGGCTTGGTAGGATGGGTGTGTGTGTAGAGGTGGTATAGCAGGCCGGACAGGCAGTGTGACCAGTGTTTGAAGAGCAAGCAATTGAATGACGGATTACCAGCAATTAAAGACATATCATCAGACCATGAGGCCAATCTACGACACGTTTATTACATGTATATTTGGATTACGTATATTACTTCAATGCCCACCGTTCAATTTACCAGTAATGAGACTCACTCCCAACAAATTAATCCAATTAAACAGGAAAAAATAAACCTTATTCCCTCGAGGAAAAAAAAATGCTTCATATTCACCGAGACCGCCAGCTGCTCAAACTAACTTCAATAGGAACTTGTTAATTTTAAAAAAAAAAACAGGCTTCTCCCATTTAGTTTTGTAGACAATCAAGAAGAGAAGAATGGAACCAAGCCATGCTGATTTACGTACGGCCATTGATTAGGTGTCTCGGGAATGCAGGAGATGCATGGATTGGCGCAATACGGCTTATACGCGAAATGCAATCTGTCGGCAGATAGCGACTTAGAACGTTACGTAGAACAACCGCAAGAGTGGAATATTCAGCTATTCCAACGATCGGTGATATTTCAAACACTCGGTTGACAACTCGACGTCTTCCCACGACGGTTGCCGGGTTGGTATTTCTCGTTCTTCCCTCTCCGCTCGGTCCTGCTCACCGACCAGCCATGTGCATATATGCAAGATCCTGGTGAAAATCAAAAGATAACGCCTTACCCAATCCGTCTTTCTACTGAAAAGATCGAGGACCCGTAAGGCCCAACACGGCAATGGCCTGAAGTGCCAGTATTCTCTCTCGTCGTCCTCGTCGTCCACGGCTGGCGCTGTTTGGCTAACGAGCAAGAGCAAAGAACGTCTCCCTATCTCTGGCTTCTCTGGCTTCTCTGCCGGTATCAGAAAAGTGGATTCATTCGCAGCGGCTCTCTCCTGGACCTGAAACGACCTGTAATGACCACCGTTTGCTGCCACAACTGCAGCATGCCCATCTTCCTCTCTTGAAACCCACTCAACAGCCGTTTGGACCCCCTGATAGTCCGAAAATATCAACTTCAACAGCCACTCCATTTTTTTTTTTCTTCCAAAATAATTTGCTGTTTCTTGTCGCTGCCGCCCCGGGTGCCTCCGGCGGCTGGGCTCCGCCCAGACCGGTTGGTCCGCTTCGCGGAAATCGGTAGCCTTTCGGGGATTAGTTATTTGGACGTTTGTCTGTCAATGAGAAGTGTCACGCTAGGGAGATAGGAAGCTAGCTAGCCAGCCAGCCTGCCTGCCTGCCTGCCTGCCTGCCTAAACGGGACGGAACACAAAGCTGGTTATGTGGTTCTGATAGCTTGCTGACGGGGTTTAGTTGTGGCTCAGACCACGAGATACGAACGACGGTATTAAAGCCTATGTAACTTCTGTATACAGCAGTAATAGCTGATTGAATACAATATATGCTGGCTAGATAGTTACTGCATGAGTACAGCCAAACACTCTCGATAAGACTCTAGAATACAAAATCAGTTAATCAATCTACTCAAATTACATTTTGGTTTCAATAGTGATAGGTTTAAAGTAAAAAGCTGGCTATGAGAACGAGAATATATATATATATATGGTCAGACACATATTTTCGAGTGTTTTATAGAAAGAAGTGACTGACAAGCCAATAAATAAGCTTCTAGCAGCACTACATGTTATACATTCTGAAATCCCATAAGGATATGTCTTTGACCCCCTTTGATTTTCTTAAAACCAGCTTTTGGGCCATTCTGATAAGCTGATATGACGATATGACCGGTAGGAAATAGCATCAGATGCTAAGCAGACGAATAGTAAGCTGAAACAAATAGTACTGGATGTCAGATAAGAGGATGGTCACATAACATCCACTTCTACATTCCTACCTTTCTCTTTCAGTTAATAAATAAAATATCATAATACCAGTTAAGCCCTGCAGTAGAGACAAGCGACTGGTCAGACTCTAAAACACGACTGGTTCAGGACGGGAATTGAAAAGAATTTTCTGGCGTACAATCTCGACTACGGGGATTTCTAATGACGACGTGGCAAGTTTACCAGAATCGTTCCAGCCAGGCATCTTCAAAACTGCTACTGGGTTCTTCAGAGGAACAATCTTGCCTCGTAACCGTTGATGGCTTCCAATGATTAGAACAACATCTTTAGAATTCTCCGTGAATGTGAATTCACCCAGTTTATTCAGCTCCTTTTTATTGTCTGTTGTCTGAGTGGACAGAGGTTGGTGGGTCATTTCTGCATCGCCATCTTCGTCAAACGAGAGGGACGATTCTTTTGTGTTCAGATTAAGCCCCGAGTCTGTCAACGGATTCGATCCAATATGAATTGACCCCTGGATCTCTATCAGTGCAAGACCAGACGGCGTTCTCAGGACTTCTGGGAAGTCTGTAGGACAAGTTGAACAAGGATCAAAAGTTAATTTAGCAAATGGCATTTTTCGACGATGAGTATAGCTTAATTAGCTTTACGCGACGAGGTCACGAAAAACAATCCGTGCATTATAGACCGCGAACAACGTGTCACGTGCTAGGCAAAATGGGTTATCATTCCAGCTGACGATGCACGGTAGAGTATTTATCGTCATTTACAGAAGTATTCTATACCCTGCTTAGACGTCGCTATTTCAGTCTCCTTTCCAGTACTTGGCTTTCCGTATTTACTTGTTTGGCTCCCTTGAATTGCTTACACCGTATCGCCCACCCACAGAAACCTCGTTTTCACGTGACCCTCGCTTCGCCGCCGCACGCCGTGCCTCAAATCGTGTCATTTACAGAATGCCTAAGAAACTCTTTCACGAACTTGCAAAGCCCTATAACTCATCCATTGCCGGTCTCTCTTGTCTACCACGACTTCAAACCACACCCACCTCTTTCCCCGAAACTCTTTAAAAGACACACAAAACAACATGGCTTCTGACGGACTTGAGAAGATCAGCGAGGTTCCCGTTGAATTCATAAAAGAAGGAACCACCTTTATTAACAAATGTACCAAGCCTGATCAAAAGGGTGAGTATGAACTGTCCGCACCCCGCCCCGCTCGCGAAGCGAGCACAACGGGTCTGGGCAGAGCCCAGCCGCCGGAGGCAGTCCCCTCCGCCCCGGCCCCGTTCACATCCCTGCCCCGTCCCGCCGACCAGTACTAACGTCTCCAGAATTCATCAAGGTCGTCCGAGCCGTCGGCGCTGGGTTCCTTGTCATGGGCGCCATTGGCTACTTTGTCAAGCTGGTCCATATCCCCATTCGTCATCTGATCACTGTATAAGCGATCCTCGGCGTTCTGCTCTGTTACGACCCCATTTCGATGCTTGTCTCTCTTGCGTGTATGTACTTTGACTTGTTTTCTTAGGAATATAATTTGCTTGTTTCCGCTGATCGCGTGGTGTACCGGTGCTGCTGCTGCCTCCGGCGGCCGGGCTCTGCCCGGACCCGTTGTGCTCGCTTCGCGAGCGAGTTGGTCGGAGCGGGTTGGTTCGATGGTCGGGAACTTCTTCTTTGCTCTGGAGTCGACGCACGGCTGGAATATTTTCAGTCTACCCCATTTAATTCTCATGCTCGCTTTGTCGGTTGGTTTCCTGTTCCCAGTTCCTGTCTTATATAACACTAATACCGGCTTCTCCTAATGGGTAACGCGATGTCTGCTAGTTTCGCTCCTGAATGTACCGAGGCCAAGCGTGCCTACGATAACTGCTTCAATGAATGGTATAGCGAGAGTACGTAGTTGTCTTGTGCGAACGCACTTTCGGATATGCCCACTAACCCATCGTAAAGAATTCCTAAAAGGAAAGTCCATCTCTAACGAGTGCGAGGAGACATGGCAACAATATCAAGAGTGTATAAACGTAAGTTGGCTGTGTTTGTATTGTGGAGTACAGAACCCCGGGTCGCCGGCGCCGGCCTATACAACCCGCCTCAGTGAGCCACTCTAACCATCCAGGTCGCCTTAAAGAAAAAGGGCATTAAGCCGATGCTCGACGATGCTCGCAAGGACGCTCCTTTCGAAACTGGCGGAATTCTGGCCCAGGCTGAAGAGACCTCGAACAAATCGTAGCCGCCCGTATCGCAACAGTAACAAAATGTATACTTTGGCGCCCTATGGTCCCGTGACTATCGATCTTTATATTTATATACTCTATAACTTTGTACAAATACATCCTGTAAATAATTGCAATTCATAAACGGCAGTGGTTATTTTATCAAGAGGAAGGCATCTTGAGCCTGGATTTCGTACTTCCATTCGGACTGGTGTTACCCGGCACACGTGAAATTTCACTTCACGAGATTGATCTAGACCGATATTTCAAGACCAGACTACTTTCGTAGGATATCTATAACGCCAATTCGCAATGTTAAGCTCATTTCTTAGATCCAACATAAGGCCTATTGGACTGCTTGTGTCGAGCCTCGTAGCGCCAACAGCCGTTAATCCGATATATATGTCAGTAAGAAACTTTTCTCTCAAGACTCATAAGGGAGCCATTAAGAGATGGAAGAAACTGGGCTCTGGCAGCTTTAAAAGGGTAAGTTTAAATTTCCAGATAGACGTTATAACAGAGACTAACAACCTGACAGCGCCAAGCTGGTCGTCGTCATGGTAATGTGGGCTGGTCCAGAAGTAAAGTCCTTGGTCCTCTCAACGCAAGTGTTCCTGCCAAAAACACCAGCAGTCACAAGAAGCTGAAAAGCTTATTGCCATATTAAAGGCTGCAAAAACTAATAGCAAAAATTGTATATAGCATGTTAATATATTTAATGACTTTTATCTGACTTTCGACGCTACTCAGCGATAGACAACTTCAAGTGCAGTAATAAAATTATAATAAAAAGATTCACTATACTAGTTTACGGACATTATCCTTATACGAGAAAGTTTCCCATTTGCCAGATGAATCCCGAACCCTTTCGGCGCTCGGGAAATAGTGATAATTCGTTTTGATCGAACAAGCACAGGGGAGATTGTCGAATGTCACGATTCGCAGCTTCACGTAAGTATTGTCAGGAATCTTAGACACAACTTCCCAGAACTTATCCAGTGTAGGAGTTGGTTCTCCGTTCACATCAGTAATAAAATATGTAGATGAGATGCCATATTGATTGGCAGGCGACCCAGGAATCGAATAAACCACATATACATCAGAAGGTGTTTTCTTCAATTGCTGGACAACTGCATGATGAGGTTTGTGTAAAATGATACCGCACCATACGAGCACTCTATCGGTGAGAAGGTCATCAGTTGCTACCGTGGGCACTTTGACTGTCATCTCTTTACGATTGCGCACTATAGAAACTTGGACCTCATCAGCATCTTGCGCGGCGTTCAGATCAAGTACTCGAGTAACCAGTTTGTCGTTGATAGCTAGAATAATATCTCCTTCTCGTAACGAATCAGCAGCAGATTGTGCAACTCGAATTATATTGAAAAGCTGATGGCGTTCATTATTACTCTCTTCGACCTTGCGAATCCATTCCTCACCGACCCCACGAATACGAGCATTTACAACCTGCACTGCGTTAATTTCAATATCAAGGAAACGGGGATTGGGTCTCTCACCAGCGCGAAGCTGATCAATGACGTTTCTCATAAGCGTGATATCCAGAGCAAGGCGATATTGGCGGTCACGGCCATTGCCAGTACTATCGCCTAAGAACGACATCCACAGAGCACGAATGGTTCCATCTTCATCAGCAAGTACTCCTGAGCCACAGTCTCCACTAAGGGGTGTGTCAACGGCGACGGAATCGAGGTTTGTAGCACGGTATCTTGGTGAAACGTCTGGAGACAGAGGAATAACTACAGTACTAATATCGGTCACTCGAGTTTTAGTAGAAACAACTCGTAGGTTATGGTTATGGCCAATGAAAACAACGGGAGTGCCTTGCTTGAGTGGTGTATTGCTCAGCTTGGCAGACTCAATAGGAGCAATCACGAGCGAAGGATCGTATTGCACAATCGAGTAGTTTTGTAATGGGTGCATAAAAACTACTTTCCCTGGTACAATGACAGACTCAGCGACTGTGACATGAATGTCCAGAAGGTCATGAGGAACTGTGAATCGAGTAACAAGAACATAACCCTTATCGGCATCAATGACCAATCCATATTCAGTCATTGATGGGTTATAGTAGCCTTCAAGTTTAGACGCCATACTAGTTGTCACTTTAACAAAACTTCTTACTAGTCGCGAACATTGCTCATTTTCTAGATGCAAATCAACGAATTTGGCTTTTTGAGGCAGAACCTCCTCGGCCGGCAGAGGAGATCCAAGTTCTTTGAAATCCCACAATCCACTAACGTCATTACGCACTCCAATAGTCATTGCCTTATTCCAGTGCCTGTCAACGTAGACAATAGAATAGCGAATCGAGTGAAGGTCGGTGACGTGACGATAGCGGGCTGAAACGCGCTTACCGTCAGGAATGGATTTCATCACTTCAATAAACGCATCGAGATCAGGAGTCGGTTGATCATCAATTTCTTCTAAGATCCAGCCAGTCGAGTCACCTCTTTCTGGGCGGAAAGAAGCACTCGCATCAGCAACGTAAACTCCACGGACTGGAATAGAATATAACCTCGCAATCTGGTATGATACGTTGTGGAAAATCGATCCATTCACTTCGACATACCGGTCAGGAGTAATGGCATGAAGATCTCCAACAGAGATGTTGGATGTAACATATTTACCACCTCTTTGGACTGTCACAGAGACATCTTTACCAATGGAGTCATCAAGGATCTCGTCTATGCGGGAGAATTTACTGATATGTTCTTCATTAATGGAAATCAAACAATCTCCCTCTCTGATAAGCCCATCTGATGGGCCCTCAGGTAGAATTGTTTCTGCTACTAGTAAACCAATGGCATCTGGGAATCGAACTCTAGCATTGTTTTCCGCTTCTTCAGTCAGTCCCAATCTGGAGCACTCATCAAATGGCTTTAACAACCACTGGGCTTGAATAGTACCTCTAGTGACGGGTTTACCAGCACGAATACATTCCAAAGCTCTCTTGCCTCTATACAACGGCAAAAAGAAATCAGTAGAGGCATTAGTACTTCCACCTGCCTGTAAAGCAACAACGTTACCATCGATATTGACCACTGGAGAACCACTGGATCCTCCTGAAGTACTAGCAGCAGCTTGAATATACTCAGTGTTGAAGTCGTTATAAGTCAAGTCGCCATAGTCAGGAGCATTTCTATCCAGTCTACTAATGAAACCAGCGAGAATACTCAACTTCTCACCTGCATCATTACCGACTACTCTGATTTCACATCCAACCTTGGCCAGATCAGGACGCAACTCTAATGCTTGCACCTTCATATGTTTAATATGCTTTGGATCGAACTTCAGAAAGCCGAAATCATGAACTGGATCTCTATAAATAGGCTTGACGTCGCATTCCTCATGATTGTCAAATACCGCAAACCCAACAAAAGGGCCGGATCCAACCACATGACGATTGGTCATAATAATACCGTTTACGGCGTCCACTACGAAACCAGTAGCCTCACTAACAAACGCTCCTTCTGTGTCGAAACAAGTGACATTTGCAAATTGAACAGAAACAACACTTTTAACCACTCTTTCTGTGGTACTCTGCCATTCAACTGATTCCATGGCCGTAGTGGAAGCGGCAGATGTAACGGCAGCAGTGGTAGAAGAAGGCAACACTTCAGTCTTGACCAGTTTTTTATCATCGACAATGACGCTTCCAGGACCATCTTCGTCACTTTCTATTTCGGAATGCTCGCCAGCTGACGACATATCCTCATTATTCAAATCCGTCATTGACACATCTATGGAAGTGCTGACCAATGGATCAGACGAGATAGAAGTATTACTCTCTCCATCAACGGTGGACTCTAATACATCTATACTTTGAATGGTAGTATTTGATTCCGGATCAGTACGGAGTCGTTTGGAAGCGTTCAAATTGTTAACTGTAGTATCTGGGTGAGATCCATCAGATATCCCCGACGTTCGTCGTTTATTGGACAATCTAGTTGACTTCTTACGAAGAGCAGGGCTAGCCATTATGAGAGATGAGTGTCTTTTAGAATGAACCGATAGTCGTCCAACTTGCACTTGATTTGGATGAGCTTTTAAAAGAGAATTTAGAATATTACCGCCACACTGTAAACCTTTTGGCGGTAACAGTGACTTTCTGAGTAGTGACAGAATATTGAAATGGGGTTTACCGGTTGTCGGGTGAAAGAAGGTAAAACAAATATTACACTTTTATTCTCCCCTGATTTTGAATTAATAAACAACAATGCGAAAAATAAAAGAAGCAAGGACTATTTAAAGGAAACAAAATAACAAAACGAACAAAAAAAAAAAGTGCTGACCTTTTATGAAAATTTCTCCTAAATTTCACTGGCTTTTCACAGTGATGAGGTAGATCTCGAGGACGAAGTGAAATTTCAAATTAACTTTTGCAGATCACATAACAACCAGCCGTATGGCAGAGAGGGTAATTTAAGAGCAGGGCTAGTTAAGGGGAAGAAGTCGAATGTTTTTGATTTATAATTTAAATAATGGATGGATATGGGGGCAAATGAGAGTTTTTAAAAATAAGCCGTCTTCTTAAAGTCTTCGTTTATTTATCTATGTACTGAACAAATACCCGACCACGCTTGGACCCTGAAACGCAGGGTCTGGGTTAAGTCAACCCTAGGGCGAGCCGGACCCTGCAGAGTCTAATTGAGGCGCACGACTTTTGCGTGTTTAACCCACGAGTAATCTCCTGCTAGAGACTCCTGAGAAATCAGATATAGCTCATCCAACAAAGCAGGAACAAAGGTACCTGGACCTCGAACAGAATCCAGTTTAGCTGCCCTCTCGGCTGCCATGGTATAGAGTATTAAGGCACTACCACTAGCGACAAAAGAGTCTTTACAAACAGCATTGAACGCAGTTACCAGTGATCCTAATACACATCCAGAACCAGTAATTTTACCAAGATAATCGTGGCCATTACTGAACCTTAACTTCCTTCCATCACTTGCTACTAAGACGTCTTCGACACCAGTCATAAGAACAGTAGAATTGGTCTCACGAGACAGTTTCTCAGCTATTTCAAATCTCTCTTCAATCGACACTCCACCAACACTATCAACTCCCCGGACTTGGGCTCCTTCGACTCCAGCGGCAGCAGTGATCTCGCCTTCGTTTCCTTTAATTACCGCAAATCTACCACTCTCTAGTAGCAACTTCAACACACGCCGACGATGAGAAGAGGCGCCAGCTCCAACTGGATCCAATACAACTGGTTTATCTTGAGCGTTGTATGCCTTAATACCAGCAACGAATGCTGCAACTCCATCAGGAGTGGCGGTGCCCATGTTAATAAGTAATGATCCAGAAGGAATCTTGGCGAAATCCTCGAATTCCTCAGTACTTTCGGACATGGCAGGAGATGCTCCAACCGCTATAGTAACATTGGCCGAAAAATTGGTGACGACTTTATTAGTCATGTGATGAACGAATGGCGACGTCGAAGCAACATCTGCTACTAATTTAGGCGTATCATGAAGGAGCTTTACCGCGTCGTTACTAGCCAGAGTCCAATTAAGGTAGCCAAATGTTTCATACACGGCATCCACTAATGCTCCAGTAGCTCCCTCAGCGTCTTCTTGAGCAATAATACAAGAAACAACTGCCACACCGTCTAAGGCAACACCACTTGAAGTAACGCTTTGTCTTATAACCACTTCAGCATTTGATTCATCAATTCCACCAATAGCCACCGATTGGACTCTTTGTTGTCCGTCAGCGGGGGTATTTAAGACCTCTAGAATACTCCTCACTCCGGCAATTCCAATTGGATTGGATTTCAATTTCTTTGTAAGAGTTCCAAACACGGCACCAATGCCAACATAATCAACCCTGTCTTTTACTGCTCGGATGGCTTCGTCTCTATTACTAACACTGACGCCAATAATCTTCTCGGGACCCAAGTACCTTCTAATAGTAAGAATATCCATATCATCTTGGCCGACATGAATGCCTTCCGCATCCAGAGCCAATACCACATCCAATCTATCGTTAATGATAAGTGGGATACCGGCTTTTCTAGTCAATTCATGGATTTTTTCACCAATTTCGATGAAAGCCTTGGTTTCAGCATTCTTTTCTCGTAGCTGGATGATGGTTGCTCCTCCTTTGATAGCCTGTTCGACCTGATGATAAAGAGTTGACGATTCCGGAACAAGAGAAGAATCTGTCACGAGATAAACAGCGTAGCTGACGTTTTCTTTTCTTCTCATTCTTGAGATTGAGTAGTTAATCAATTGAAATAATGTTGGATGTCAAAAGGAGAGAAAAAGTCGTCTTTTGGCATCGTCGGGCCCAGCAGTCCGTCATGCATCGGAAACGCACGGCTGAACAGGTTCTCGATGCATCATTTATCTATTTCACTTCTCATGTTCACCGTCTCCCTCAATACGCTATATAGAACTATCATGAGGTTAACGGCAGATTTGTTATTTCAAGCGCCATCGTACATCAACCCAGTTAAAGATAGAGAACTTCTACTGCGAGGTCATAGAATCCCGCTTATAGAAAACCTCGGCATTACTAAAGACTTAAACGATATCATCGATCTCACCGACAATGAAATTCGAATTCTCGGGAATTTCCCAAAAATGAATAGATTAAAAGGGCTTCTTCTGGCCCAAAACCGAATCTCAAGTATACAACCGAATTTACTAGATTCACTTCCAAATTTGGAATCTTTAGTGCTGACGGCGAATTCAATATCACAATTAGCGGATATAGACGCTTTAGCAGGAACGACAAAACTGAACTTTTTATCGCTTGTCGACAATCCGGTTGTAAATAAAGACCACTATCGATATTATATTATATGGAGGATTCCAAGTCTGCGGATTCTTGATTTTGAAAAAATCAAGTCCTCTGAAAGAGATCACGCGACCAAGTTATTTGGAACCTTGGCATCGCCGACCGAATTAGCATCTCAGATCATGAAATCTAAGACAACTTCTGCCAAAATCGACCTAGGAAAAGCTGCCTCTATGCCGTCGGCAATAGTCAAACTCACCGAGGAAGACAAGGCCAAGCTCAAGCAGAGCCTGAAAAATGCTACAAGTCTAGCAGAAATCGATAAAATTGAAAAAGCCTTACGGACGGGTGTATTATAGATTTAAGAAGTTTTACTTTTATTATAAGATAATATGAATGCATGTACAAAGCTTGAAAAGCTAAATTTAAGTTTGCGATGGTTGTGGGACTGGGATCTCAGAAGAGTCCAAGCGAGCATGAGAAGAGTGTGAAATTGGACTCTCGGGCGTCTGAAAAGTTGGAGGATCAGGTGAACTCATACTGTCGGCAGACTGAGTGGGTTGCAAACGGCTATGACCGATGTTATAGTTTTCATCTGTGTCATTCTCGTTCTGCTCCGTCTTGAGTTGACCCTCAGACTCTTCTTCGCTAATTGGTCTCTCTTTCTCATCTCCCAGTTCTTCTTGTTTGACCTCACTCGCGAATGCCTTTTCCTTCTCCTGCTCTTCTTCCACCAGCTTTTCACCCTTTACTTCCTTTTCTATTTCTTCCTCCATATGCTCCTGCTCCTGCTCTTCGTTGACAGCTTCCATCAGTTTCTTTTCTTTCTTCTTTCCAAACTGTTCGACCGAAATCTCCCTGTTCTTCAACTCGTTATCAACTACCGTAATCTTATCATATGCAAAAGTCTCTTCAAACCCTTCGCGATCCTTGGCTCGCCAGAAACATGTCGGACAACCAATATACTTTTCATGTTTATCGTCAAGCATTTCAATCCAATACGTAGCCTTGGTATATCCACATTTACAACATCTAACGCTCTCGCGAAAAAACTCAGTATTATGCAAGTCACTGAATTGCGACAAGACAAGAGCAAGGTTCTTCGAAGTAGAGTACTCAATCGGATCAGCACTGGCCACGGTAGCTCCAATAGGATACAAGTCGGCTCGTTTCATTCCGCCCGTCAAGCCAAGATTAGTTGATTTATAGGATTGACAGTAAATCTCAAGCGCAGACATGCCCGTGCTAGTGTCGACTTCATCCAGACCTATAAGCTTGGCTGACGAGTGACTTGGACATAAAATAGACGCAGTCATTACTCCCGTTTTGTCGCCAAATTTAACCACCTTGGTACTTCCTCCTCTACGGCTTTTTTGCATATCAAAGCCAAACGCAAAATGATTTTTATACGCACAACCAACATGAAATGTAGTCGGGCACGATGCACATGTCGTACAAGCTCCTACCGTTGAACCACACAAGATACAAACCTGCTTGAATCTTTCTTCCGGGATTTTATATATATCATCAATTGGCTGCAATGCCTTCGTATTGCCGAATTTCACTTCTGGTTGAAACACCGCACACCGGATATGAGTCCAATTATTATCAAACGTCCGCTTAACAGTGTCCGGAGCAGATGCAATTTTACCAGACACTGGGTTTTCTGAATTATAGAAGACGACATCCCGTACTGGGCAGAGTAAGCAGTTGTAAGTGGTAGATATGAACGGTTTCTGGTCGTTACCACAGGGGTCACACAACCATCCGGAGTGGGTTTTACTCTTCTCACCACCGTAGCAGCGAGGGTGGACGTTTAGGCCACAAGATTGGCAGAACAGCTGATCAGCAACCGGGTCGATTCGACCACACACAGCACAAGGTCTGGATATCTGAGTCGGTTTAGGGACTATATCAACTCCAGTAGGGGTTTGCACGTTCATGAATTTGAACTCCTTATCTTGATCTGCTGCCGTAAGCTTAGAGGCACCGGTGCCTGCCACGTCTTGAGGAAGAATACCGGTATCGTTGGCTGGGGTCGAGACACTAGACGAGACTTTGGTATCACTGGCGGGTCTGATGGGTCTGAATTTCAGCGGCTTAGTCTCACTTGGTTCTTCACTTGAAGCAGTCACTATCTTCTTTCTATCTTTTATCACTGGAGGAGCCGGCGCCTGAGCTTGTACAGGAGGACCCTTTTCTCTTGGTTTATCAAGTTTAGTCTTCTTTCTAGACCTATCCAACTCCTTATCTCGTTCATTAAAAATCGCCTTTGCGTCGTTGACTAGCTCCTCTTCGATCTTTCGTTTTGCTCCGTTACCACTTTTCTGAAGAATCTTTCTCATTACGTCTTCCGGGTTCTCCCACTGAACTGCATACTTTTTCCATAGCTTAGCACATCTAATACATAACGCAGTAATAGGATTTTCTGGACCAGCCACTGGATAGCCAGGAGCTCGACTCCATGTTTGTGAAGTGGTGGTCAAGCAGTATTTACAGCACATTGATCGGTTATGCTTTCTGATTTTTTCATTGTCATAAGCAGTGTCATCAGTGATATCAGCAACTTCATCTACGAGCCCGTCGTCGGTGGTTTGAACATTCTGTTTCTTTTTGTTGCCCTTTCTACCTTCGTAGTTGTCCCAAATTTCATGGCCAGAAGGGGTCTTTTTCCATAGATAGTAGTACCGAACAACGTCGGCGGACTTTTTGGTCTTGACTTCTTTGTAAACAGGATATAGTTCACTGCCATACTTTCTAACTCCGTCTTCAAACCGCTTCTTCTCCTGAGGTGTAAATGTTGGCTCTTTGAGTGACTTTCTTGTGAATGTAGCTACTACCTCTAGAGCATCAGAGTCGTTATAGTCTGAATCCATATACACCTGGAGACAAGCGTCTACAAAGTTTGGGGAGTGATGCGCCATTGAAAGGGCCGCGGCGTACGGTTCGGTTTTCTCTAAATACTGAGCAACTTTGATGTCAGCGTCGGCAACTGCGGGCATTTTCCATAGCAATGTAGATGTAGAATCGACTCCTCGTTCGATATATCCAGGAGGCTTCTCTTGCATCCAACCAGAACGGTCCTTTTTAGGGATAAACGTAGGAGTTATAGATCCAGGGGGAGTTTCTTCGATCGGAGTAGAAGGCGTCGATACGAAAGCAGAGTCGATTCTCGTTCTAGATTTTGAACCTTTCTTCTGCTTTTTCTCCATTCTCTCCGGCTCGTAATAAACAACGGGGCGACCGGGCCATTCGAGTACAGTGGCTTGGTGTTTACTGCCCAGTCTTGAAGCGGCTCGAGGGTAAATGCGGTCATCGGTATCTAGAATATCCTCCATTTTAGAATGGACTCCCAAATAACGAAACGGCCATAGTCTTAGCTGGTGTTCTTGTTCCTTGGTGAGCTTCTTTCGAACATGTTCGGACGACAAAGCGGCTTCTAATTCTTCATAGCGGGAAAGCGGTTGAGATGACGGGGATCGAGAACATGGCGGAGAAGTAGAGCTGGAGCCGGTAGAGGTTTGCGTTTGAGTTTGAGCTTGAGCTTGGTCTTGGTCTTGTAGCTGCATTTGCAGCTGCTGAGCGGGGTCACTGCTATCAGACGGGATCAGGGCATCCAATGAGATGCGATTAGTTAGAATTCCTTTATTCTCTTCCAACTTTCTTTCCAGTGCACCGCTACACTTTGCACAAGACCACCCAAAGCCTCGAGTGGGTTTTCGAGTCAATGGTGGATCCACACAGAGCATATGATAATATTCTTTACAGTGAGCACACTGTACGGAATCGTCGGGAGAACACCATTGAGAGCATTTTACACAATTCTTCGGAGTCTCACACAACTCTTTTCCTCGACCAATCTCAACTATAGCATACTTGAACCTGCTAGTAAGAATATCGTACATTTGCTTGGGGATATTGGTGATTTTCTCAGTAGGGACCACCTCGTAAAACCGAATAATATATCTATCATACAATTTATCGAACCAAAAGCAATCAGGAGTCGCTCGATAACCGTCTAAATCGGTAATATGGTCTCGTAGCCTGACCGTACACTTGCCTCTAATACAGTGTAGCGATAGCACATCACTATGCATCGTAGCGTATAGAAGCCTTGAATCCGATACATGTTTAGAAATGTCTTTTGGGCGGTATAGCCAGTTTACACGAAGCATATAGTTTTCAGCCAGCGTCTTGCCTCTATCTCTTGTTTCTACTTTGGTCCCGTCTGGTTTATCATCGTCTTCTACCAGCTCGGTCTTTTTCTTATAGACAAACTCCATAATCCTACCTATATAATAAGGCTCACCAGGAGGTTCTGATAGTATATAGATATGATCTAACGTTAGATGTTAGTGATTGGACATTGCGGGATCGGGGAGGGGGGATACGTACCTTCTGGTCCTAATGTCATGCCATCTTTTAAATGTAAAATGCCGTCAACGACCTTTGCTCCAGTCAAATCAATGGCATATGATAGTTTTTCATTTCCAGGGACCTTTTTCTGCCAGTTTAGAGGGAACTTTTCATAGGAAGTCAGTTCGGCGCTTGTTGGCGAGCCGGTCGTGGGAGACGAGCTCAAGGCTTTTCCCGGCCGTTTGAGAGGGCTCGTCGTATTCGCTTTGACTGACTTGTTTGTCCACTTGCCATTACCCGAGCCCGAGGTGGACACTGACCCAGAGTCGGGATTAATTCCAGCACCAGACTCGTCATACCTGTCTTCAGCATAATTTACTCGAGACACATTTTTGCGTCTTGATCTGAGTCCTCCTGCTGCCTCGTCCATTTGTACAAGTTAGCGGTAACGAGAGAGGGTGTGACAGGCGGAATGGCAGTGTGAAATGGTGGCAGCAATGAGAGTGAGAGAGTGAGAAAGACGATAGATAATTCCAGTGACGTTAAATGTAGCTATAGAAGATATGTAAGTTCCAACTGTCGTGCCCTTTTGATTAATATTTTTTATATGTTGAGATGCTGATGTCGGTTTATAAGCAGCGTTTGGTTGGGGGTTATTCCAGGAGTATCGGTGGTCGATGACAGGAAAAACTGTTGGCTGTAGTTAAGTGGTATAATGCAATAGTGGTTGAGATGATGGATGGCTGTCGACTGAGGAGATGAGAAATAAAAAAAAAATCGAGTATTACGACTATAAAGTTTCCAGATATTACAGTTCTGGGTCTGCCAATATGGTTTTTGGTCCTATATTGCAAAAGTCAAGGAGCAAAACTATTGCCTATTAGCGGAAAGCAGGGTCACTCTGCGAGAGAACGGAAATCGTCTTAATAAGATTCACCCTCTTGGTCGAGCAATTGGGTCTACAGTAGCAATTTTACACTCTTAGCCTCGACGATAGTCGGCACGGACAATGAATAACAGATTTGCCAACACAATAGAAACAAAGTGAAAAATGTGACCATCAAGAGTGTAAAAGTTAAAAGGAAGCAACCGGGGTCTCAATTAGTATATTATAGACATTTTATGTAGAGAGAATATGAGCATGCAAGCATACCCAGTTCTAGGGCGTAGGATATTCGGGACTGATTATATAGAGTTACTAGAGGATAGGACGGTGAGGCACGGAGAGAGAGAGAGAGAGAGAGAACAAAGAGAGCAAAGAGAACAAGAATTCGGATATGGGGGGATGATGTTTGAATGGAGAGTACGGGTAGCTTATGATGAGGTATCGAAGGATCCAGTGAGAGGATTCGAGTCTGGAGACCGGTTGAATCGGGGCATGAAATGGAGTGCCGAGACGACCCAGCAAGCCAGGCTGGTGAGATATATGCAGACAGGAGACCAGCATGGAAATCTGGTGTGAGGTTCCACCCGTTATCTACGGTTGCAACTGATTGAAGCGGGTGAGTGTGGTGAGCATAGGGCGACAGCGGAATTGAACGAGGCAGCACATTACCGATGAGAAAGACGGCAGAGGGTTAGAAGGGAAGAGACGGGTCAAAGAGGTTGACGAGAAGCGAGAAGGGGAGTCGATGGTTATACAGGGGGGGGGCACGTGACGTGCAGTTTTACGGATGAATCAGCACAGTGCCAATTAGAAAGACGGCGGGCTTATCTGGCTTCACTGACCAGTTGATATTAGGAAGGGACGTACCATTCCGTAGGAGTATGGATATAAAGGTATAATTGGACAGGCACGTAGAGATAGTAGAGATAGGATGGGGGTGTAACGGGATGATGAGGCTAGGCCAGCAAACGCAGATGGGAGGGAGATGAGGTTCTACAAGGGAGATGAGGTTCTACAGTCGGAGTCGTGAGAATGACTAGAAAGCCTTCAAACCGAACACATTCCACTGACCACGCCCATGCTCATGCCCAACGATCCAAGCAAACGAGCGAAGCGAGCAAACCGGTCTGGGCGGAGCCCAGCCGCCGGAGGCCAGCACCACCGTCCGTGATCCCCGGTCCGTCCCTGTCCCCGTCAGGGGTACCGCGCGCGCCGAGCACGGCTGACAGCGGTGACAGGCCGGGCCGCGCTGAAAAATTTTGAGAGAAACCCCAAACCCGCTGAACAGAAACTTAAATCTTGAGATAGATATTCATATCAGACTATTACTTCACCAACATACATTTATCCACGTGTATTTCTCAGAGTATAATTTTTTTTTTTTTGGATTTGCCACCGAAGAAAGCGAGGAACTCGTATAAGAAAGCAAGAAAGGGAGCAGAAAGGAAGCTTAAGTCGAACCGAAAAGAAATCCAGCTGATTTGTTTTTTGAAGTAATAAATTTTTTTTTCTTTGCCAGTCTTATTAGTCAACCAACTTATTACTTAACCCAACTACTGACAGCGTCCGACCACTCTTATGCATTGGTCCCCATTAACTAGATCCGCCCATTCGCCTCCTGTGTTTGTAAATATTACTACGAAACTGCTTTATATTCGAAGCAGTTGTAGTGGAACAGATATATCTTAGAAATCGGTTTTAGTCATCAACCATCACCACCCATCATGTCTCTTGTTAATATCAGTAGGGACAATAAGGATCCCTTTTACCGGTACAAAATGCCTCTTTTGATTTCCAAGATCGAAGGTAGAGGTAACGGGATCCGCACTGCCATCGTCAATACGTCGGATGTCGCTCGAGCTCTATCGCGACCTCCTTCGTATGTGATCAAGTTCTTTGGATTCGAACTGGGCGCTCAAACGTCCATTTCAGAGGCCTTGGACAGGTATATTGTCAACGGAGCTCATGACGCTCCTAAGCTCCAGGATCTGTTGGATGTGTTTATCAGCAAATTTGTTCTCTGTTCTTGTAAGAACCCGGAAACAGACATCATTGTGTTGAAAGACGGCAATCTCACTAGAGATTGTAAAGCTTGTGGTCGACGGACCTTGATTGATCCTCGTCATAAGCTGTCTTCTTTTATCTTGAAAAACCCCCCTTCTAGTGCCAAGGGTAAGAAGAAGGCTGCTACTGCGTCTGCCAATGTTGGAGGAGCAGTATCTCATTTGACCATCAATGGCACCATGGCCGAAGGCGCCAACGGTAGTTCTGGAGAAAACGGTGCTGCCAATGGAGATGCTAATGGCGGAGCTTCCCCCGAGGGAGACGATGGTGATAATACCGATGATGAATTGACCCGTCGGATCAATGCCGAGGCGTCGACTCTGCCTGAACTGGATGATGCTGCTGATGATGACGATAACTGGGCTGCCGACATGTCGGAAGAAGCCGTTCGCGCTCGTCAAAAGGAGCTCGAAAGGAGCTTGGCTGTGCTGAATCTTGATGAAGACGAAGAAGAAGGCGGAGATGATACCAGGTATACTGAATTCGGAGAATGGATTGAAACCGAACGCGAAGTCTCGGACGTGGATATCTACAAAAAGGCCGTTGATCTTGGAATTGCCTCGAAACACCGCACTGTCCAGGTTCTTGCCCAGACTTTGTTTACTGAGGAAATTGTAAAGGAGATCCCTGAGCATGCTGGATTGCTTGCTAAATTGGTGTCTTCTAAGAACCACGAAAAGGCTCTTTTGGGAGGCATCGAACGGTTGGTAGGATTGCAATATCCCGATAAAATCAAGGAAATCCCTAATGTCTTGTTCAAACTGTATGATCACGACTTGATTTCCGAAGAGGTCGTCACCAAATGGGGGTCTCGTGCTAGTAAGAAGTACGTAGACAAGGAGGTATCAAAAAAGGTCCGTAAATCAGCCAAGCCATTTTTGGAGTGGTTGGAAGAGGCCGATTCGGAGACTGAAGAGGAATCTGATGAGGAATAAAGTTTTTATCATGGCTCATATGTAAAAGTAAACAAAATATATCCAAGTTGGTTAGTCCGCTAGTCCTCGTTAAACAAATAAATAGGTTATAGTATATACATTATTGATAGTGCTTAGGAAGCGAAGAAAAGAGTATTGAATATCCTAGTCTAATTCATTCAACATCTTCGACACCGTACAAGAGAACTGCTTCTTTGTTATATTCTCGTTGGCCTGGCAGTATGCCCATAACTGATCTAGAGTCGATCTGATCATGGCGGTAGTAGCAGGCTCTACTTTTGGATCTGCCTCCGCTTCCACTTGTACGTCCGCTTCGTCTCCTTCTTCACCTTCACCAACTTTATCATACAGAGCATAATATGCATCTTCGTCATCGCCAACTTGCTCATTAGTGTCCATCTTTTCATTCTCCTCCGTCTTATCGTCATCATCAATTGTATCGTATTTACTCCAATAGTCGTCTTCTGATTCTATGTCGTCGACGTTGTCGTTCTTGCTGCCGTCAACGTTTTTCCACTTTTCATATGCTTCATCAACTGTCGTAGACCATGCTTCGTCTAACGCGAATCTTGGAGCGACAGAGAACAATCCAATCAATTTCCAGTCGCTGGTGCCGTCATAGTCGTTTCCAGACACTTCCGCCCACTCTTTCACAATCAGCCCACCGAGCCACGGGCATAGTTGTACAATCCCGTGACACGAGTATTCGTCCTTTATTAGATACCATACATCATGAATAACGTCTGATTCTTCATTCACAATCTCACCAATCTCCTGAATCGTGACTCCTTCAATTTTATCGTTGCTTGTATAATACGGAAGTAATTTCTGACCGTGATCTGATAATGACGTCAAAATATTAGCACCCAGATCCCATTTCAGTTCTCTTGGAACATAAGTATCGGCCAATCTCGACGAATCCAAAACGACCTTTTCCTGGATCGATTTGACAATATCCTGAACGGTATCTAGAGAAATAGGCAACCAATTGGCCATTGTTCAACACCCGACGATTAGAAAGGCAACAGGCAACAGGCAACAGACAGAACAAGAACGAAAGTTCACAGACTCAAATATCGAGTCGGAAAGGAAAGCGTCTGAGCCGTATCATCCATCATCTCCACTCCACCACCTCGTCCTCTTCGTCTTCAGTCCCTTTTACACCCCCTGAATTTCACAGCCGTACGTCCCATCTTTCTTGAAATAAACAAACACTTCGTTTTCTTCACCAACAGTCGAACCTTCATTTTGCTCTGCTATCGCGTAAAATGTCTGTGGCACCACCGAGAAAACGAGGCGAAGGCGCTCCAACGCGCTCTAATCTCCCGCTGAAAGGGTCTGCCAGGCTGGTGGCCGAATTTTTCGGTATGTCAAACGATACTGCTAGCTAGCTTATCTTGAACCCCCCATCACTAACAATCCTCTAGAATATAGCATCAATAGCATCCTATATCAACGGGGCATTTATCCAGGCGAAGACTTTCAAACGGTCCGGAAATACGATCTCAACATGCTTGTCACTATTGATAGTGAAGTTAAAGCGTATATAAAGAAGATCCTCAGCCAGTTACATAAATGGCTCGTTAGTGGTAAGATTTCAAAGCTCATTGTAGCCATCACTTCAAAGGATACAGGCGAGGTAGTAGAACGATGGCAGTTTGATGTTCAGATCCTTGCCAATGAGGAGCGACAAGGGCCAGGAACTGCATCTACCGAAAATATGCCAGCTTCAGAATCGGAAGAACGTCAAGAAGTAATCCAAAAGGAAATCCAAGCTATTATACGTCAAATCACAGCGTCGGTAACGTTTCTGCCAATGTTAGAAGGCCGCTGTACGTTCAATGTTCTGGTATACGCCGATGGAGATGTACAAGCGCCAGTTGAATGGGTAGATAGCGATGCAAAGACTATTAAAAACGCTGAACAAGTGCAACTGAGGAGCTTTTCTACGAGTCAACATAAAATAGATACCCTTGTAGCATATAGCCTAGGCGATTTATAGTTTAGAGGCGAAGATAATTTATTAACTAATTGAGAGAGAGAATTGGCTAGTCAGACCGTAGCTGTTTATTTCAGGGCAGGATCAAGAAGGAGCTTAGTAGGCAATGAGCTTTCTAGTAAAGGGAGTTTCTCAGCCATAAGTCATCGTCCGTGAGAGTACCTATCATCGACAGCTTAGGATATGGAAACTTCCGACATTCCAGTCCACCCTCCCCCCATATGTATATACTATCATTTAATCAATTACACATTTTAATTACTATTTAGTCTAGTTTTTTTTGTTTTTTACAAATCGTCGTGGTCAATGTAATCCTCGTCGTCATCACTGTATGACGCGCCGCCGCTACCAGCAGCCTCGTATAACTTTTTGGTGATGGGATGAGCAACGGCTTCAAGTTTTTCCTTTTGCTCGTCGATTTCTTCCTTGGTGGCCGAGGATCCATTTTCGTCGAGCCATTCGACAGTGTCATTGATGGCTTCGAGGAGAGACTCCTTGTCGTCTTCACTGATCAAGGAACCAAACTTGTTGTCGCCCTTTTCGTTGAGTTGGCTCCTAAGAGAATGGGAGTATAATTCTAAACCGTTGCGGGCCTCAATCTTGTCTCGGAGTTGAGAGTCTTGCTCGGCATACTTTTCGGCCTCCTCAACCATACGGTCGATTTCTTCCTTGGAAAGACGGCCCTTGTCATTGGTGATGACAATGGACTCGCTCTTACCGGTAGCCTTATCGGTGGCTCCGACCTTGAGGATTCCATTGGCATCGAGCTCGAAGGTGACTTCGATTTGAGGAACTCCACGAGGAGCGGCAGGAATGCCAGTCAATTCAAACTTGCCCAAAAGATTATTGTCTTTAGAAAGAGTACGTTCACCTTCATAGACTTGGATGAGAACCGTTGGCTGGTTATCGACAGCCGTCGAGAAAATTTGTGATTTACGAGTAGGAATAGGAGTGTTACGGTTGATGAGCTTAGTCATGACCCCACCCGAAGTCTCAATACCAAGAGTCAAAGGGTTAACATCGAGCAACACGATATCATCGACTCCGTCTTCGCCAGATAAAACACCGGCTTGAACGGCAGCACCATATGCGACCGCCTCGTCAGGGTTAATACCCTTGGAAGCCTTTTTGCCATTGAAGAAGTCTTCAAGTAAAGATTGCACCTTGGGGATACGAGTCGAACCACCGACAAGAACGATATCATCGATTTCGCTCTTCTTGACGCCGGAGTCCTTGAGAACTTGTTCGACGGGTTTAAGGGTTTTTTTGAAAAGATCGATGTTCAATTCTTCAAACTTGGCTCGAGTAAGAGTCTCACTGAAATCCATTCCATCAAAGAAAGATTCAATCTCAATACGGGTGGACATTTGAGAAGACAAAGTACGCTTGGCCTTTTCGACCTCTCTCTTGAGTTTACTAATGGACTTGGCATTCTTGGATACGTCGACACTGTGTTTCTTGTTAAAGACCTTGGTGAAGTGCTGGATGACCTTGTAATCGAAATCTTCACCACCTAAGTGGGTGTCACCGGCAGTAGCCAAGACCTCGAACACACCGCCTTCAATGGACAAAAGAGACACATCAAAGGTACCACCACCGAGATCGTAGACAATGATTTGACGCTCGCCATCATTACGGTCTAAACCGTAGGCAATAGCGGCGGCAGTAGGTTCGTTGACAATACGGAGGACAGTCAAGCCAGCAATCGTACCGGCGTCCTTAGTAGCTTGACGCTGGGCGTCATTGAAATAAGCGGGAACAGTAACTACAGCGTGGGTGACCTTTTTGCCCAAGTAATCTTCGGCAATTTCCTTCATTTTGCCAAGAACCATGGCGGAGATCTCTTCTGGAGAGAAAGTCTTATCTTCACCGCCGTACGCGACCTTAACAACAGGCTTTCCATCCTTGTTGGCGACCTTATAAGGAAAATGCTTGATATCTCTTTGCACAGTTTGATCAGAGTATTTAAGACCGATTAAACGCTTGATATCAAAAACAGTGTTGGCGGTGTTACCGGCGGCCTGATTTTTAGCAGCGTCACCAACCAATCTTTCTTCATCATTGAATGCAACATAAGAGGGAGTAATACGGTTACCTTGATCGTTGGCGAGGATTTCGACTCTACCACCTTTCATGACACCGACACACGAGTAGGTAGTACCAAGATCGATTCCAATGACGGTACCATAACTTTCTACGTCCGTGGCATTATCAGCAAAGGCGGTCGAAGAGAACAAAAAGGGTAGCAGGAAGATGCCCAGACCGTATAATAAGACAGAGAGAGGAGCCACTAAAGATTTAGTGCTAGTATTAAGTTTTACCATTGTGAGTGTGAAATGTGGGTAATACGAAGGAAGAGATTTTTGTGATTCTATGATCCTAGGGAATTTGAGCAACCAGACTTGGGAAAAAACCAAATATGACGAGGCACAAATGTAAAGATGAAATTTCTATCACTTGATCCAGCTAAACCCAGCTTGAAAAGTATCTAATATACTCAATACTTTGGATACGATCTATATAGCCAGGGAAAGAAGACCTAATCAATAGAAGAACCAAATATCGAAAAAAAAATATCAATCAAAAAAAAAAACAACTAATCAATCGATCTATCTTTCAACCAAACAATTCGTGGATGTGCTTAGGTTATAATGTATAAAAAAGAATATGTGGGATTATCCTCCGCTATATATATATAAATATATTTCTAGGTGCGTTCCGAGCCATTTGGCGCTGGTGGAGAAAATACATGCGTGGACACTCTAAGACCTACTGCTCTGCTTGAAAGCCACGTAAACTGAAATTATCCTTCGTCCCAATTTGGCCATTGGCTGGTAATGGAGTTGCACAATACGGCTGCCGAGCAGGGTTCTATAAAGTTCGAAGCGGATTTGGGTACTATGGTTGGGAGTTTGCCAGGTGTCAAACTGGGAGCAGCCTAGCTAGGTTTCCACTGATGGAAACGGAGATGGCCTGTGGCGCTCGCTAGTAGGAAGGAGATGCCCTGTGGCGGATGGTACAATTTGGGGAGGTGCTTGATATAGAGAGACGTACTATCACGATTATGGCAATAGTTGCCACTTGGAAGGTAGGAAGGTGGATGGGTGTAGGTGTTGGTGTAGGTGTAAGGGAGGAGAGATGGAGACCAAAGGGTTTCGACATGTTCACCTTTTCCAGTTGTGGAGGCGCTCATGGTTTCAAGAGCATCGTCGAATCTGCCCCCACGGTCCATGGATTCCTCGATGTATGAACGTGGAGGTGGTGGTTGCCGGTTAAATGATCAGCGACCGTTTGTAGCAGCACGGCAGGTGTCAGAGTGTATGCGCGTTGTAATTAAGGTAGGAGTAGTAGTAGTAGTAGTAGTAGTAGTAGTAGTAGTAGTAGTAAAGGCCTAATCATCAACGCTCACGCTCCTCGCCCTTCACCCTTCAGAGCGGTCCGCGAAGCGGAGCAACCGGTCTGGGCGGAGCCCAGCCGCCGGAGGCAAACACGGCCCCCTGGGTTCATGAACCACTGTCCTAGTGGGTGTAGTGGGACGGCGAAGGTTCGGCGTGGTGCGTTCGTTATCTTTTAAGATAGCGCCGTTCTGGGTCCTGCATGACTGACGGACGACCCTGGAAAATTTCAACTTCCGCAGATCAGCGATCTTAACCAACCAACCGACCGTCCAAAGACCAGAGATCTACTACTAGCTAGAAATGAGCACGATACATCACAGGTTCATGAAACATGCGCTTGAAATGGTGAGTACCGAGCGGAAGCGAGCCACGGGTCTGGGCAGCGCCCAGCCCCCGGAGGCACTCAACCCCTACCGAGCGGTATGCTAACAGACAGGCCGAACTGGCGTTTGAGGCCGACGAGGTGCCTGTTGGATGTGTATATGTTCACAAAGGACGGGTGATTGCCAAAGGGATGAACGACACGAACCGGTCGCTGTGTGGCCACCGGCACGCGGAGTTTCTAGGCGTGGAGACGATTCTGAAAGACCACCCGCCCAGCATCTTCGAAGAAACAGATCTGTACGTGACGGTGGAACCGTGTGTCATGTGCGCTTCTGCTCTGCGCCAGCTCAAGATCCGGACCGTGTATTTTGGCTGCGCAAACGATAGATTCGGGGGCTGCGGGAGCGTGTTACAGGTGAACTCGGAGTAAGTGGTGGTGCCTCCGGCGGCTGGGCGCTGCCCAGACCCGCTGTCTTTGCTTCGCGAAGGTGTGTGGTGGTGCGGGCGACTAACGAGCGACTAGCTCCGCTGTGGAACGGCCGTACCGGTGCTATCCAGGGTTTTATCGCGAAGAAGCGATTATGCTGCTACGCAGATTCTACATCCAGGAAAACGAAAAGGCCCCTGTTCCAAAGACCAAGAAGAGCAGAGAGCTCAAGACAGAGTTCTTCCCGCTCGACTACTCAAAGTATATCACTTCGGAAGAAGAATTTATTGGTCTGTATGGCGAAGACCAACTAAGTATATATAGGGAGTCTTTAACGGCGTCGACCGAGTCCAACGGACTGCAGTCCGATCTGGACGACGATTCAGAAATCAGCGACGAGTACGATCTCCATCCGAAGAAACGCAAGATGTCTATAGAAGTAAAGGGCCTCGAGCTTCCTGAGACGTATGCCGTGAAGATATAAGTCGGGGCATGCGGTATATAGAAGACCGTTCCGTTGGATATCAAACTATTTATTTCTTATGATAATGAACCGATCAACTACTGACAGATCTCGAACTAATCGTCCACTGTTTGATCATATTCTCGTAGACGTGCGGTTTTCAGAGGGGCATGCTGTATATACGAAAGACGTCCCGGTCGACATGAAATAATTTATTTATTATGATAATGAACATTTAAAAAAAAAACTGATCAACTACTCACACTAGCAGTATCTTTACTAATAGATTTCGAAATAGTCGTCCACTCTTTGATCATGTTCTCGTAAAACTGAATATGACCATCTGCTAATCCCGCAAGCGTATTCTTCATTTCGAGCGACTTGATATTCTCAAATATCGTCACCTCGTTCAGCGTCACCTCTTCAAAGTTCTCGGACGTGATCTTGGCACTCGACACTTCTTTTTGAAGATAGTCGATTCGCGCTTCTAGTTTGCGTAACCGCTCTTTACGGGCCACTTCGTGGTTGATGCCTCGCAAGTCTTCTACCTTGCTCCGTAAAAAGTTATTGCCTCCTCCTGCTAACAGGTTGTTTCTGTCTAGTTCGGCCTTGGATAGGTAACTGGTGAGTCCCTCAAAGTCAAGCTGCTTTTGCTCGCGGGCTCGAATTAGATCTTTCAACGATGCCACGTAGTTCTCCATATCTCTTAATGATACTATATAATCATTGTCTATTTGCTCACGCAGGTTATTCGCACATTGCGAGAAGTACTCGATTCCTTTAGCAAACTCTTCAAACTCGTGAGTTAGCTGTGGCTCAAGACTGGCTAGTTTCTTGGTTTGCTGGGAAAACTCCTCTAAATCATGTACTAAATCCGACTGACGGCGAACCACTCTACCAAACGTCTTTATAATTGCTCCTAGATTGTCGTCTAACTTATCTGCTCGCTCTTTAACCTCGATTAGCTCCTGACTCTGGTTGTTCACTTTGGTCCATGCATTGAGAAACGTGTCGGAGATGCCATCGAGAACACTGGATACTTCGGGCCCTCCTGAACCGGTAATCGCGGCCGACCCACTGCCGCCAATGAGATCACTGGCTCCAGTGGCGCTGCCAGAAGACAGCCTGGAGCCTCCTTTATGTTTCTTGTAAGCGTTCCAGTCGTCGCTTTCTAGAAACGTATATAGAGCGCGCGATTTTTTGAGCAGTGGATGATGGGTGATTCTTGTGAGAAATCTCGTTAAGGAGCTGGCTCTTTTTAAAGTGAACTCGCTACCGAATCTATCTCCTTTGAGGTATTCCAGTCGGGATCGATCTGGTAATGGAGGAACAGCAATAGCAGGATACTGGTTGAGCAGAGTGGAGAATAGGTACACAAAGTCGGAGAATCGTCTTCGAACTTTGACGGACGAATGTTGGAAACTCGGGCTATTCGTTTCGGTGGAAACCAGGTACGAGATGTAGGCATTTTGGCCGTCCTGTTCTTTTTGCGGGTCATTAACGAGACAATGGAAGTGGACATGAGAAGCAGAAGTAGAAGAAGTAGATTGAATGGCATGAGAAGTCGGGGATGACGTAGAAGAAGAAGAAGACGAAGAAGATTCGCCGTTAGTATTTGGATCATCAGGATTAGGAGAGGATGAGGACATGGTCACTGGTGGTTGCGGTTGAAGTTGTGGAGATGGAGGCCGAGGTGTTGACTCTTCTTCGTCTGGAGTATTATTCCAAGCGACATTGGTGAAATCAGACATGGTTCAAAGAAAGCAGCAGTTGCGGTTGTTTGGAATCTTGGTTCTGGTAATTGGAGATAGCTCGCTGCCTTTCCTGTTGAGTGCGATGGCAGAGGCAAAGAGAGACCATCGACATCGACCGATAAGATAATGATTGTGTTGACATGCATAAAGGGGGTGAATGAGGGTGAGGTTAGGCGAGGCTGAGGCAGAAAGCAATAATGGGCTGTCTTGACAGGCAAGAGTTGACAGGCGAGAGCTTTCAGAGGTAACAGTAGAGACCCAGCTGGGACATTTAATGGACCTAGCTATATAGAGAGCTATAGCCTGCGTATAAGAACAATCTCGACAGGAATATACATGAGCTCGAACATTGCAATATACCTATTCCTTACGTATGGAACGTGTCGACAGTACTCCTCCTTCACGCTTCTATCTATTCTAATAAATACGGCCTCTGGGCCCAGAAACTATCTCCTATAATATCTACATGTAACACAGAGATCGTCGCTTTCATCTTGTTCTTGATCTTTCTTTGCATCTGCCTCGGGGTCAATGGGTTGGACAGACTGGACACTCCGGGCTCGACCGCTCCTCCACCTTCGTACTCCCTTACAATTACGGTCCCTTTTTTATAAATGTCCAGTTCGTTGTTATAATTGATACCAAATTGACTGAACAAAATCTCATTCTTATCACTCGACAAGGTCCCTTTTAACTTGTCTTCTGCTTCCTGTGTAGTCATCCCTCCGTTTTGAACTAAAGTCCAGAACGTGGTGTTATACAAGTTATTTATATGACAATCTGCTTGTCTCCAGGCTAAATAGTCTCGAACAATGTGCCTTGAAGGATAAATTACTGCTCTTCCATCGAAAGTAGGCAGATGTGCACTATCTAGACCCATGTCCGGAAACCAATTGTCCCAGGATCTCATGTAATGAGCAGTAAACGTACTGACTACTGTCGACACCAATTTGCTCTCTCTTCTCTCAAACAACTGACAGTCTTTATCAAGCACAAACGAATATTCATCACTGTCTCCATATGCTATAAATATATCTGGCAGCGACTTTGTCACTGCCAAAGCTGCACTATTCATCACATTTAGCGCCCTTTTATCATTTGGCTTTGCAAATTCATATTTTGCAGAAAATCTACCACCAACTCGTTAATATGGCGCTCCCCCTCCCACTCTCATTCTACTCTACTAACCTGTGAAACCCTCTTCCATCCACTCGAATCACGATCCAAGTATCGGGTAATAAATAATTCTCTCTTTCAAAGTTTTTGACGTATTCGAATCTACAAGCGAGTCATTTGTTAGTGTTGTTTTGAAACAATTCGATAATCTTGCTCATCTTTTTACTTACCGTGAATTGGCCATCTTTTTCAGATCTATATTCTCCTGGAGAGAAATGTCTATTGAAAGTTTTGGTGATGTTTCTCAGGCTTTAATTCTGCAGGGACAGGAAAGTTAAATTGGCTGCTTGCATACAGTTGTATATAGCTACCCCGTTATATGCATGGTGAAGAATTCATTTACCCCAGGTAAAACGACCTTCCATAACACCAACAACCATAGAATAGAGCCAATTGAATTGTCTAGTATGTTTTATTTACAAATACGCTTTCAAATTGCTATCTTGTCTATAAGCTATATCTGAATATTTTACGTTAAACATCGACCCACCTCGTTAATGCAATATTCTCGATCTAGGGCCCTACTCTGTCTTAAGCTATAAGACCACCCCGTTATATGCATGGTGAGAAATTTACTTACCCCAAGTAAAACAACGTTTCACAACACCTAGAAACACAAAATAGAGCCAATTGAATTGTCTAGTATATTTTATTTTATTTACAAATACGCTTTCAAGCTCCTATCCTATCTATATACTATAGCTAAGTATATTACATTCAACATCGGCCCACCTCGTTAATGCAATATACTCCTTACATAGGCCCTTCTCGGTGTACAGCTATAACACCCCGTTATATGCATAGTGAAATATTCACCTACCCCAGGTAAAACAACGTTTCACAACACCTAAAAACACAAAATAGAGTCAATTGAATAAAGTTCTATCTTTTATCTACAAATGTATTCTAAATTTCCTGCCTTTTCTGCAAACTATATCTGGAAATATCGCATCCAAAACCAGTATACCCCGTTAATACAATACTCGTCGCTGAGCTCACGTTTTCCTCCAACGCCGCACAATCTCCCAACTTCCAAAGTCCACTCCCACTTCCAGTTCCACTTCCACACATTTGGTAATCAACCGCCATTCATTCCACTCTACTCTACAACCTTCAACTTCCGCTTACACCTCGTCAGCACCGCCACCTATCCCTATACCATACAATGACTGAAGATATTAAAATGGCAGATAAACAGGAAGAATCCAGCCAGACCGGCGGCCCGGGACCCGCCGTGGCTGAACCGACCATTCTCCTCGTCGTCGACGATATCAAACATAACTTTGCCTACTTAGAAAAGGCCGTTTCCAATTTCGATCCAAGATTCACTTTGCGTGTTTTAAGAGGCCTGCCTGCATTGAGAAAGAGACTCGACTCAGACTCTCTCATTAAAGTCATCGAATCGGCCTATCCTGCTAATGATCCATCAAAGGAGATTCTCTTAGCAGCCGTTCAAAAACATCATACTGAGCGCGAAAAGTCGGAATCAGACATGGCAATTGACGAGACAGCCAATTCTATCAACAATGATGACGACGACCAGCCTGCTACGTCTATCCTCCCTGAAGTGGACATGTTTCTTCAATTACTGGTTATTGTATGGCTGTTGAATCTCGCCAACGCTACTACCGAGCCTGCCAACCTGCAATACCTTCAAGGCATTGCAGAACATTCCATCACCAGACTACGCCAGTATAATCGCCGGTCACTAGACTACGTCGCTGCTAAACTTTGGTTCTATTACTCGAGAATTGCCGAGTTACAAGGAACCTCGACCCTCACCGCGATCGTTCCTACTCTCCTTCAAGCGCTGCGTACTGCGACGTTGCGCCATGATTTAGAGACCCAGGCATCCTTGATCACGCTTATTCTAAGAAACTACTTGGCTTCTCATAAAGTGTCTCAAGCTGCCAATCTCGTAGCCAAAACCACGTTTCCTGAATCTGCTGCTTCCAATGCTCTTGGTGCCCGGTATCTGTATTATCTTGCTCGCATCAATGCGATCCAACTCAACTACTCTTCGGCCTTTGAACAGGTGACTTCTGCTATCCGTAAGGCTCCTCAGACTCCTCTTGCTGTGGGCTTTCTTCAAGCAGCTAATAAGTTAAGCATTGTAGTTGAGTTGCTCATGGGCGATATTCCCGACAGATCGATTTTCCTCCAGAACACCCTCGAGAAGTCGCTTGCTCCATACTTTGACATCGCCAAGGCAGTTCGAGTGGGCGATTTGGCGCAATTCTCTGACACCATTGCAAAGCATGAAAAGGTTCTTAAAGCCGACGGAACCTACACTCTTGTGCTTCGACTCCGCCAAAACGTCATCAAGACCGGCATTCGTATTATGAGCTTGACGTACTCAAAGATCTCCCTCAAAGATATCTGTGTTCGACTCAACCTTGGTTCCGAAGAGTCGGCCGAATACGTCGTAGCAAAGGCCATTCGTGACGGAGTCATCGACGCTACAATAGACCATGAAAAAGGATACATGCAATCCAAAGAAGTTCTCGACGTGTACTCCACTGCCGAGCCTCAGAATACCTTCCATGATCGTATCAAGTTCTGTATCTCGCTGCACGACGACTCGGTCAAGTCCATGAGATACCTCCACAATCACCATCGGGTAGACCTCAAGACTGCTGAAGAGGCCCGTGAACGAGAAAAGGAGCTTGCTACCGAGATCCAAGAAGGCACCGATATCGATGAAGACGACGACTACGAAATCTAGTGGTAGACTGCTGCTGCCTCTTTCCTGCCCCCCCCCCTAACCCTTTCCTTGTTCATAGGTATCATTTAATAAATAACTAGACTGCCTTGCTCGTGGCTTCTTTTTTTTTTTTCTTTTTGGTCCGGTTGGCCTCCGGCGGCTGGGCTCTGCCCAGAACCCGAGGCTCGCTTCGCTCGTTTTTTTGGGGGTTGACGGGGTGTGTCAGTGACCAACGCCTCGGGCCCAGCCAAGCACTAGGACGAGACCACCCTTCCGCCCGGCTGTCACGTGATACTGCCGGCGGAGTTTATGTTCCACAAAGGAAGGGCCAAGTCCACCGTTCAAGACTGCTATAGATCTGGCCATCCTGAACTTGGTATACCAAGAAAGAACAAGTAATAACTGGCTGATTGTAAAGCTCGTTTGTCAACACTACCCGCACCATATATGTCAGACCGGAAAATACTTTTCTGAGTTTTCTATTTTTCTCCATCCGTTTATGGAGAACGTATTTGACTAGCATAGTACCAGAGAACTACAAATTTCGAGTGTCGTGAAGCTGAAACAACAAAACATCGTACCAGAACCAGGCCATATCTACTTTGCTAGAATGCCACTTCCCACTATGAATATTCCTGGACTGGATCCAGTCGAGTGCAAAAATCATCCCACTCTTAATCCAACCTCTAAGAAGGATAGACGGCCGTTCAACCTGAAAGAGGCTCCGACTCTGTATCCAGATGAATCAGAGTTCAAGGATCCCTATGGCTATATCAACTCGCTGCATGCGTTGGGCGAGGAGTACGGTATTCTTAAGGTGGTTCCGCCTGTTAAGTGGAACCCAAAGTTCTCTATTGACGTTGGCAAGTTCAATTTCGAATGCCGTAAACAGACGTTGAATACCATGGGCGCCGTCACAAGGTCCACTATCGATTGTGCGAAGCGAATGGCCCATTTTCACGACCTTCTCAATAGTCTCGACGGGTTGTCTCCGAATGCTGAACCGATGGCCAGATACCCCAGAGTGGGTAACGGCATTCTCAACTACTATAAAACTAAAGAGCTTATCAACAGTTTAGGCGGATACATGAAAGCCGATGAAGATAACTTATGGCCATTTGTAGCTGCAAGACTAGAGCTGTCTACTATCGCCGATACCAAAACAGCGTCGCAAATCCAAAGTTTATATCACAAGTATGTCGTTCCATATGACCAGTATGTTGCGTATGTCGATGGCCATAAAGAGACCGAGGAAGCCAAGTCGTCGTTATACCCTTTCCTGGCCGCTGCATATGAAGACGACTGGAACCGTCGAAGAGCCAGACAGTCGACTCCTGATCACTCTCACATGACAACAAGGTCACATCTTATCTCTCCTCCTTCAAATGAGCCCGAGGTAAAGAGAGAAGTAGATAGTAGTAGTCCTATACGATATTCAAATAGCCGTCTACCTCCTTCGCCGCCGCCTGAAAGGCCGATTTTAAAAAGAACAAGAAGTCAGCTCAATTTGAGTGGTGGTAACAAAGGAGATGGAGTGAAACGAGAACAAGCACAGGATGAAAACGAAGATATGCCGATTTCAAGACGAAAACAAAAACGAGAAGCTTCGTTGTGTTCCAGCTACAAAGGATCTCCAACAACAACAGCAATCACCACGAAATCTCGACCTGCAAGCGAAAGAGTTTTCCGAAATTTCAAGACTCGGTCCCGTGGGGAAGCATTAAAAGAAAACTCTGACGGCGAAACAGACGACTCTGATGATTACGAGGTATGTCAACAGTGCGACGAGACTATAACCGCGAATGACTCGTCTTTAAAATGTGCTGAATGCGAAGAATACTTCCACCAAACTTGTTTTTCTCCTATTGTGTTGATAAATGCTAAAGCTCCCCAATGGTATTGCCCGTCTTGCCTAGTTGGAACTGGCAAGTTTTATTTCGATGAAGGAGAAGACTACGATTTACCAAGGTTTCAGGAAATGGCCAACGATTTCAAAGATGAATACCTCGACACGGAATTATCAATTGTCGATCCTAATGATACTTCTCTAGTTGAGTGTCTTGTGGAGCAAAACTTCTGGCAGCATGTCAATGATCCTAATTGCGATATTGCCGTCGAATATGGCGCTGATATAAGATGCGATGTCAAGGGATCTGGATTCCCCACCATCACTAAAGACCCATTCAACAGATATTCTAAACACCCTTGGAACCTGAACAACTTCCCCCTAAATAAAATGTCCCTGTTTAGGAGCCTCAAAACGGATATTTCAGGTGTAACCGTTCCGTGGGCGTATGTAGGAATGATGTTCTCGGCCTTTTGTTGGCATAGTGAAGACCACTATACATATTCTATTAATTATCAGCACTTTGGCGATACCAAGACCTGGTATGGGATCCCTGGATCGTACGCAGATAAATTCGAAAATACTAGCCGACAGTTGGTACCTGGGCTGTTTGAAAAGCAGCCGGATATCTTATTTCAAAGAGCGACAATGATTCCTCCTGATATTATAACTGAAAACGGGATCCCTTGTTATGCTATCGACCAGCATCCTGGCGAGTTTGTCATTACATTTCCTAATGCTTACCATGCAGGATTTAATCATGGCTTTAATTTTAATGAAGCCGTTAATTATGCCCCTCCCAATTGGGTCGTACACGGGAAAGCTGCTATAGTATCATACAAGTCTCAATTCAAAGCGCCGATATTTTCTCATGATGAGATTCTAATTCGTACTGCTCTTACTGATCATCGAAGCGAGACCGCCGAATGGCTGTATCCACATTTAATTGAACTAGTCGATGAAGAAATAGCCAATCAAACAAGATTAAAGGGCATTCCTTCTTACTATATCACCGAAAAGAAGAAACCTCTCGATAGTTGTGATGAGGATGCCTATGAATGTTCTGTGTGCTCTTGCTTATGCTATGTATCTCGGTTAATTCCTTCTGATGACGAAAGCAAAGTTTACTGTTATGATCACTTTCAGATGGACAAATGTAAAGAATTCGTGCTTGAACAGAGCTATACTATTGAAGAGCTGCAGAATATTCGCGATAGTGTGAGCGCGTTACTTGAATAGGTAGACTAACCTGCTGGGCGGGCCAACTTTAATGAATCCCTTTTTACTTATATATAAATATATATATATTATGACTTAATAGATTTTTTTTTTCTGCCAAAGCTTTTCGAATAGCTAACGATTCATTATCTATCATTTATTTTATACATAATTATTGGAATACTTCCCATAAAGCACCCTCATCAAAGAAATCATGATGAACAACCGAAACTAAATGATATGTCTTGTAGATTTTATCTAGTAGATCGTATGAAGCAGTCTTGGGCATGTAGAGATTTCTCCACTCTTCCCAGATACTAAATGCCTCTTCTCTCCAAGCAAGGAAAGATTCTTCTTCAATGATTGTCGATTGTAAGATTTCTCGGTTCGGGAATACGCCCCAGGTTACTGCGTTTAGTGATCCGGGGGCCAGATTTGTGTTTTGGATTTTTTCGTTGGCCGAAGTTCCTTCATAGTAGGATAACACGCTGGCACCAAGTGCATCCAACTTAGGTTGTAAAAGTTTCCATTCCTCGTCGCTAACGAAAAACTCTACAAATGCCTTTTGGAATACTCTTCCGCCTGGCGGACCCCAACCAAAGATCTTATCGGTACTTTTGATAGCATTGCCAGCTGGTTGCGACGCAACAGTTAGATATCCCTTATTAATCAGTTGTAGTAGCTCTTCTTGAATGATGGCTGTCTCGGCACTGAGGCTCTGATCAGAAAAGGGTAGAATATCCAATTCACTGCGAATATGCCTTGCAAATAATGAGTTGATATCTGAGATATCTACGGGATAACCCCATAGTTTTAGTGCCTTTACAGGGTCGACATGTAGTGTGGGGCCGTAACCGTCGATCTCGCCATAAGCAGGAGACCTAGAATCACCGAATCTACCATTGGGGAAGTCGTCCCAAGTAGCTTCACGGCCCAGATCGCCTTCACCAGAAGAGATGGCTAGTACGTCGTTGGTTGTAGACGTGAGAGGTGGTTGGAACGAATTGGCACCTGCTTCTTTTTCAGAAACAGACGACTCAGTGGACGCGGTACTCGCGGACTTGGAATCGGCCACAATGAGTCGATTATGAGCAAGCAGGCTCGACCTACGACGAGAAAGAGACTGCTTTGGAGGACTGAGACTCGTACCCCCGACATCTTCTTCTTCTGTAATCGCGCTCTCAGCTTCATTTGTTCCATCGATACTCTCGTGGTTTTCGTCCTCTATCTTTAACAAGCCACTTTTCTCTAAAATCAACGCCACAGACTTTTCTAAATTCAAGGTATAAAAATGAAACCCTCGAACTCTTCCATGCGTGCCGAGAATCAAATTATGAATGATATCACTAACTACATCCACGCCGAACTGCTTCACTTGTTCATCATCGCCGACTGGAATCTGTTCTAATCTAGAAGTAATAGCTTCGGGGATACTTGCATGACTCAGTTTCGCTGCTCGAAGAAACGATTGATAGGTGTTGATTGGCATAAGCCCTGGAATCAAAGGGATATCTTTAAAAACACCCGATTCATGCTCACGCAGCTTCTTTTCAAACGAGATGAACTTGTCGCTATCGTAAAATAACTGTGTAATGATAAAATCAGCTCCTGCTTTCACCTTGTCCATCAGATATGGAATATCCTTATCAGGATTCTGGCCGCTGTCGTCCACGCCGTCGACATGCCCTTCTGGGTACGCGGCCACGCCAATACAAAAGTAATCGGCATACTTTTCATGGATATATTGAACCAAATCAATCGCATATTTGAACTCGGCCGGTTTCTCTTCGTCGACGGTCGGAGCGTACTCCTGGCCCCGAGGCGGATCACCTCTCAATGCGAGAATATTCCGGATCCCCGCCTTCTTGGCCTGCGCCAGTGCGTTATCCAGAATCGACCGGTCCATATTCGTACATGTCAAATGAATACAGGTGGGTATCCCCAGCTCTTGCTGGCATAGACGGGCCAAGTCCAGACTCTTCTGTGCAGAAGAGCCCCCAGCTCCCCACGTCACAGTCACAAACAGATTGCCCAGTTTCGACATTCTCTGTAACCGCAATGATAGGTTCTCCATTCCCTGGATGTATTGTTAGCGACTGACCTGGCTTGCCTCCGGCGGCTGGGCTCTGCCCAGACCCGTGGCTCGCTTCGCGAGGGCTACGCTACGTACACTCTTTGTTTTTGGCGGGAAGAACTCATACGAGAAATAGCTGTCGCCAGGCTTTAAGCCTGCGATCAATTGTTTAATTGTAGTCATTTTGATACTGCCCCGATCTGAAGAAATCGCCAGATCAACTCAGAATACTGATATTACAGGTCGTTAAACTATGTACATAAAAATGACTGAGTGCATCATCTGAATCGTATTGAGTAGATATACCCTCGGACCGCTGCCGCGCGCGCGGGTAGCCAGCAGCACATCTGGTGCTCAGACAGTGCTAGGTATTTATAATAAGGGCCCTGAAATATGCATCTTGGGGTGATCGCAATCAAGTGTCATTTTGTACCCCCTATCTTCTTCCTCAATTGCCTTGTTCTGTGATAGAATTTTAATATCCCTTTATTCTATCTTTCTAATACCGCGTCTACTTTGTCTACTTCTTTATACCATTATTTATCCAATGTCCGGTTTAAAGATCGTAGTTATTGGAGCCACCGGCCTAGTCGGGAAACTATTTGTCCAGGAAGGATCGGAACCTAGTGCTACGTTTGTGTCGTCTCTGAAAACGATTTCGCGAAGATCCACTAACATTGCCGCCCCGAAAGTATCGGAAGTCATTGAGACTGATTCGGAGAAATGGCCCGAACAAGTGGCTAAGCTTGACGGTCCCACTCCAGACGTATTCTTCTCGGGCCTAGGAACTACTAGAGCCATCGCTGGTGGGTTTGAGAACCAGTACAAGATCGATCATGACGTCAATCTCGCTGCTGCAAAGGCTGCTAAAGAAAAAGGTGTTCATACATTTGTTCTTATTTCGTCTATCGGGGCCTCGAAGACCTCTTACCTTCCGTATTTGAAACTGAAGGCAGAGATTGAAGATGATATAATTGCTCTCAAGTTCCCTCGTACTATTATCCTACGCCCAGGAATTTTGCTCGGCGACCGTGAAGTTAGTCATGGGATCGGTGAGGTTGTTTCTCAGAAACTAGCCGGACTTATGTATGGCACTTTTCTTGAAAAGAGGTCGCCAATGCCCGCTGCTAAGGGCGTTGATGTCGCGCGGTCTGCTCTTGAGCTTCTAAAGACCAAACCGCCTGCAGTTGGTGACGAGCCAGTAGTGGAGATTCTCCTCAATCCGGAGATTCTGGCTCTTTCAAGGACTTATAGTAAGTTGTAGTTAGGACATTCTTTTGTTGACATTTAAACTATGTATGTTAGTAATTAATTGAACATTTATAAGTATAAGAGAGAGTTGTAGAGGATGGATGACACACGAGTATATGAGTTCGATATGAATATCACGTGACTGGACGTCGGGTGGTGGTTTGTACGGGTTTATGATCTGACGGAATTGAGTATTTGAGGCTTTTCTTGAAAGATGTGGATGTGACAATCTAGATGCTGTAGAGGATATATCCAGAGATTCTTCTGATCGCAAGCAAATCCGGCCGAATCATTGAGTCAGATGGGCAGTCTTACCGCGATGCATTGGCAACCAACCAGAATCGGCTCGTACAAATATCCAGATGACAGTTGAACATAGGTTGCTATTAGACCCCGGAACTTGCAAATATGGACATATCTTTCGACGACTGGCGGTAAGCGGGATATCAACGGTTATATTGTTTTCGGAAACTGCAATTGCAAATCTCCCCTCATTATACCCGTCTCGGCGATTAGCCATTCTATGGGCATCAAAGACGGGAGAAGGTGGTATCAGATGTTTGATGTTAGAGCGAGCTTGAGCATGGTTTGTGTGATTCTGCCGGCTATATTATATAAAGTTGACAGCTGATATACCCGCTGAAAAAACTGACAAAAGGCACCCAGTATTTGACGGAGGAACCTTGGCAGAAACACTACGGCGTGTCAAGCTTATGAGAAGTCGCTCTCAAATTCCAACCCCAATATCTCTTCTACTCCATCCTCAAAGACAAAGTGAGATCGTCCGTCTCATTTTAACCAATTTATCCTGTGCCGTGGATACGTCTTATTGTATTCCCGCTTCCTGCATCAACTTTATTTTATGCAATCTGACACTTGAGTGGACTTAGGCGGAGATGCTTTTTTCCCCTGAATGTTTCTAACGCCTTGATTATGAAGTTACATTCCCCCTCAAGTTGCCTATGAACCAATTCCAACAGGGACATTTTCTCGTTTACTCGGGAAGTAGCTCACGAGACCTGATTCTCCCAGTACAGTCCATTATTTGTCCTGGAGTTTCAGTTTTCTTCCTCCCCTTTTCGTAACAGGCACTCTCTACTTACTGCCATTATTCTTCTAATTCACGCTACTCAACATTAACGTCAATACCAGATCTGTCTTGGCACCAGTCTCTTTACCACTCGGCCGCCTTGTTCCTGAGTCCTCCAGCTCAGTGCTCAGTGCTCAGTACTCAGGGCCTACCCCACACGGAGCTTTTTACGGGTAAAACAATCTGTATTCCGGACCTGCATGCACAATACATGCAAGTCTTAAAGAGGCTATATTCACCATTGACCAGCCAGCCGATTCGTGGCTTCTCGCCTGTTAATTTCAGCAATGGGCACTGATGGACAGATGCACAAAAAAAACACCAGAGGCAGTTGACAATTTCTTTCTATTCCACCCCGCACGTCGTTGATCCCGTATTTCTCCATGCAACGTAAAATCGAATTGGATTATGGCAAATCCTTCTCCCCGCTGAATATCAAACAGTTATCAATTGATCGGGTAAAACCAACCGCTATCTTCAACGGTGGATTTTCTAAAAAAAAAAAAAAAAAACAAGCTATATAAGGGCCTATACTTTTCCTCCACATCTCCAGATCTTAAGACAATCGCCAAAAAACTATCTAAAAAAAATCTTCATTCATCTAGACTACAAATGAAATTCGAAATTCTTACTGCACTCTACTGCCTTGCTGGTCTTGCTACTGCTTCTCCTGTTCCAAAGGTAGGCGACTGTGACAAGCCCGCTCCTGAACCTACTCTTAATGATTTGGCAGTCGGAGCTGGAAAGGCTTACTTCGGTACTGCCACCAACCAAGAGGAATGGACCAACAAGCCATATGTCGAAATCATGCTCGACCAATTCGGGTCCCTAACACCTGCCAATGTTCAAAAATGGCAGTTCACTGAACCTGAACAAGGAGTCTTCAATTACACTCAAGGTGATGAGTTTGCTGACTTTTCTTTACAACACAAAAAGACGCTGTTGTGCGATACTCTTGTATGGCACCAAGAATACCCTCCTTGGTTAGATGAGAAGAAGTGGACTAAGAATGAGCTCCTTCAAGTCATTGACCAACACGTCTTTAATGAGGTCTCTCATTACAAGGGCAAGTGTTTCTCTTGGAACGTAGTCAATGAAGCCTTGAACGACGATGGTACTTGGCGTGAAACTTTATATTATAATGTTACTGGAACTGACTATATTGAGACCGCCTTTGCCGCTGCCCGTAGAGCCGATCCTCACACTCAATTGTATTATAATGACTACAATATCGAGTCTCCCGGTGCCAAGGCAACTGCTGTCGAGAACTTGATCAAACCTCTTAGGCAAAAGCACTTGATTGATGCCGTTGGTCTTGAATCTCATTTCATCGTTGGCGAGACTCCTTCTGAAGCCCAGCAACAACAGCAAATGCAAGCTTACATTGACTTGGGTGTGCAAGTGGTTGTTTCTGAACTCGATGTCAGATTCTCTACTGTTCCTCCCACTGCAGCAGGGCTCACCCAACAAGTCACCGACTATCTTGCTTCCATCAACGCTTGTATTGGCGTTGGTAAGCAATGTATGGGTATTTCCGTTTGGGATTTTGCTGATGAGTACTCATGGATCCCATCAGCTTTCGCTGGAGAAGGAGATGCTTGTTTGTATGATGAGAACTTGCAACCTAAAACTCAGCTTATTGACGGAATCAAGTCGGCTCTTGAAGCTGCTTCAACCAAGTCCCATCATCATTAAGCTGTTTAGATATATTTTAAGTAAAATTTAGTTTAATTAGAGATAAATATATATCTAACGTGTATGTATAGAAGTTCGAGATGCTTGCGAACTTTTTACCCCTGAAAAGCCGTGCGTGACCTTGTAGATTCGAAGTTCGGCCGGAATAAAGGGACTTTGATTTAAACAATTGAATACAATTGAATTGGTTGCTGTTAATTAGAGGATATGCTAGGACGATTGTTACTAATGGTATGGGCTGAAAATTATTATTTAGCTCATTCAGTACAAAATATCTTAACATAGGTCTATTACGGTTACATCCGAGTTGGAAATGTATCCCTGCCTAGTCTCTGGCCATATAATTTCAATCCTCCTTTCCCAACTTTGTCTACCACGGTATATTGAAGATATTATCGATTTTAGCGATGGGCTCACACGGGCATTGAATACTCTTATATATTTTAGTTATGTGCTTATGTTTCTGACAATAGGTAGGTATACCGTGGTAACAAAGATGGACAGGAAATTCTTAAAACCCAGCTCTTCCGTAGATATACCTCCTTCGATTGAATAGAAAACACACATTGACAGATAAAGTTTTCACATTTTATGAACTCCTCGTATCTCCCGGTTCCTGCTTGCCCTAACCGGTTTTCTTTCTTCACAACCGCTATCTCGCATGGCGTAAGTTTCGACGCGGCGCTATCACAAGTTCACCACTTTCCACTGTGACCTGGCAGAAGACCACATTATTCACACCATTCCTAACAAAAGTGATTCAAGGGATCTCTTAATACCCGTCATTGATGAAGCTTTTACGACTAAAGGTAGCGGCATCTGCTATTCTGCTGGTCAGTACGGCGGTCGGAATAGAGTCGCCGATAAACAACCATCTGGCGGAAACTGCCTTACCTCATCACCAAGATAATGCCCATGACCAACAACAACAGCATGTATTTATATCCCCTGAAAAAGATAATGAAAACTTATTTGATAAAATCCACGAGCCTAGCGATTTAATAGAGTCAGACCTGATAAAGTCGTCTAATGAAACCTCGTCCTCAATTCTACTATTCAACCAGGCTATGGAGATCCTGAAAACAATCCCCGATCCTAAGTTTTTGTCATCCTCCGTGCCTTCGAATTTACCATCACATACAATATTGACTTCTTCGAATGTACCTCTTCCGCTAAGAGCTCGGTCAGGCGCTTCTCAGATTCGAAGGTTTGTCGTTCAGAAGCTCCAGTGGCCCAAGGAGAGATTACGAGAAGCCATCCCCAGAGTCTTGGGACCATCTCTCCAGGACCAGATAAGTTTTGAAGAAGAATCTCGACGATCAGATCGAAATGGAATCACACGGAAATTATCGGATGCTATTGAGTTACTTGAAAAAGCATCCTCGCTGGGATCCTCTGATAGCTTGTACTTACTGGGTGATATGTATTTCTACGGAAACTATACTTGTGAAAGGAATTTCCCAAAATCTGTCGAGTACTATGAAAGTTTGGCTGACAACGGTAACTCCACTGCTCAGTTTATGACCGGACTAGCATACTCAACCGGATTGTTTGGTTCCGTACCGGTAGACCAAGCAAAGGCTTCATTATATTATACGTTTGCAGCTTACGGAGGCGACGTGAGAGCCAAAATGGCCATGGGATTTCGACATCTGGCTTCCATTGCTGGCCCGACTAATTACGAAAACGCTTATGCTTTCTATAGGTCTGCTGCTGACCAGTCTTTGCAATATTATCTGAATGGCAATCGAGAACTTGGTGGTTCGCTAGGCAAGCGTCATTTGAGTCATAACTCATTTATTATCGCCGACGAGTTTTACGGGGGAATATATGGCCAAGGAGCAAGCGATATCAGTTCCGGGAATGGCCATTTAAGGTTTAGCAGAAAGCAGTTATATGGATTAGGATCCATAGAAGGAGTATTGGAGTTTGATGAATTTGTGTCTGATGAATCTATTATTGTTCAGTTTGCGTTGGCAGTGCTATTTTATGAAGGAGGTATATATTCCGAACCCGACTATAAGAAGTCGATTTCTCATGCCCTTCGCGGTGCTAGTCAAGCCTGGGATATCACTGGGTCAAGCGAACATCTCATTTCGGGAGCTGCCGCAAGACTCGATAAGGATTCTATGTATTTTGCTTCAAGGTGTGCTGGCTTCATTGGCCAGCGATATCTTAAAGGAGAAGGAGTACAGCAAAATACTACAAAGGCGTTAAACTGGTTCCGGCGAGGTATTTTGCAAAACGATCCCAATTCTCACGATGGGCTGGGATTAATGTATTTGTACGGGATTGAATTGCCGAGAGATATTGACCTGGCTATAGAGCATTTGAAACTGGCGGCCGATAAGAAACTTACAAGCGCGCAAATGAATCTAGCGAGGATTTATAGATCCAAAGGAGACCATTCAAGAGAAATGGATTATATTACTGCAGCGGCCCAAGGACATAACCTTGAAGCGGTATATATTTTCGCTGACCATTTGATTGAAAAGCAGAAAGATGCTGAGAATGATGACGATAGTGGTAGTAGCACGAGAGGCAGGGTTTATGAAGAATCGGTTCTTCTTCTTAAACAGTTAAGTGAAAGAGTTGAAGACTTCCATTCTCCACTTCGATGGGCCCAGAGAATGTATCGAGAAGGCGACCTTGTTTCTTCGTTACTGGGATTTCTCATTGCTGCAGAGCAAGGATATGAAAGTGCACAGGTAAATGTAGCTTATATTCTAGACGAATCGCCTGGATATCTTGATCTGACAAAGATGGTCGATTCGGCCGGAGGCAATTTGAGAGAAGTATTTCCAAACTCATCATATACCAGTCTGATGTACTGGACGCGAGCATCGAAACAGATTAATTCGGATGCTCAAGTGAAGATGGGCGATTATTATCTTAATGGGCTCGGAACAACCGCGAGCCCCGAAAAAGCGGCCGCATGTTATAGTGCGGCCTCTGATCGAGGACATGGTATGGCCAGTTGGAATCTGGGGTGGATGCATGAGAATGGCATAGGTCATGAGAATGATTATCATTTAGCTAAGAGGTATTACGATCATGCCTTAGCGTCTTCTCCAGAGGCTTATTTGCCTGTCAAGCTGTCATTATTGCAGCTTCATATAAAGGCATATTGGAATACTCTTAGTGGAGGCAAGATTCGGGACATTATTCCTGAATCAAGGCCGAAGCTGTCGTTCAGAGAGCATTGGGATTTATTCTGGACTCGATGGAAGGAAATGGAGTTTAAGCTATGGGATCAAGAGTTTGAAGAGTATTCGTTTGGAAGTTCTGATTTTGAATGGGTCGATGCAGAAGGAGATTTAGTAGAGACGTTAATTATTCTTGGAGTGTTTTCCGCCATAGTGATTGTATTATGGTGGAGACAAACGCGAAGGCTAGAAGGACAGAGAAACGCAAACGCAAATGTGGGTAATGTGCCTGTGCCTGGGGCTGTACCTGTACCTGCCCCTTCTGCTGCTACTGCTGCTACTACTGCTACTACTGCTACTACTGCTGCTACTACTGCTGCTACTACTGCTGCTGCTGCTGCTGCTTCTGCGTCTGCTACTGGTCAAGTGGAAGGACACGAAGCACAAACACTCTCTGTAACGGCGGTTGAAGCTGAACTTCCGGACCAGGAAGAGCGTGCTCGTGAAGACGCTGACGACGAGACTGATCAACTGAATAGACCGCTTGGTGCAAACTTGGGCCAGCCCCAAGAAGGGAACCAATTTATAGTCCCCATGTGAAACATATACTATTAGCATTTTATTGTTATATAATTGGAATAATTTATTTATTATCTATTCAACGGAGAGTGAGTCTTGTCCAGTACCTCGGTTTGCTTGGCGGGTTTCTGCTTATCATATCCTTATCAATCACCACGTGACTGAAATTTTTCAATATTTTTTTTTTCCCCTGCATGAACTTCAGAGTCAGGAAACTTTGATTTCGGGCCCAAACGCGTATATTCCACACCCGAACAAGCAGCTTTTATGTACAATATGGAGCCCGGTTTATGAGATCAATCGTGGATTATTTTTAAAAAATTTCAATAACTTGTTTTGGTAATCTAAAAAAAAGGCATCCAAGATTTTATAGAAATAGTTTTGGCAATTCCAGAAAAAAAAAACAAGCTTGCTTAATCATGAATATGGAGTCTACTGTGAAATCGAGTAGTGGCTTGGAAAATATCCAACTACGGCCGGATACCACCGCTGCTACCGCCGGTGCTCTGAAAGATGATATTGGGGATCCGATTTCTGACATTATCTGTGGTTCTTTAGCAGGTGCTACTGGTAAACTGATAGAATATCCCTTTGATACTGTCAAGGTGAGACTACAGAGTCAACCTATCGACTCTAAGCATGTTCAGTTTAAGGGCCCATTAGATTGCTTTCGTAAAAGTATTCAATCAGAAGGGTTTCGAGGTCTCTATCGAGGAATCTCATCTCCAATAGTAGGAGCAGCGGCCGAAAACGCAGCGCTATTTTTTGCATACAATGTTTTACAAACATTTATCAAGGACAACGGATTTAAAATCGGAGAGTCGACTTCATCGTTATTATGTGGTGCTGGAAGTGGAGTATTCGCATCGTTTATTTTAACACCTATTGAGCTGGTAAAGTGCAGAATCCAGGTACAAATGATGCAGAATGGACCTGGACCTGGACCTGCTAGCCGATATCAAAAGATTGGCGCCCTCAGGACCGTCCTCTCTATCTATAGAAGCGATGGAATAACTGGGTTCTGGAGAGGACAGACCGGTACTTTGATTCGGGAGTCCGGAGGGTCTGCTGCGTGGTTTGGTGCTTATGAGTACATTAGCACGTTGTTAAAAACAGTCCGCGGTAATCCGAGCGTTAATAATAATGTCGATTCCATGATTGCTGGAGCAGCAGCAGGAGTTTCATATAATCTATCTCTGTTTCCCGCCGACACAATAAAGAGTCGCATGCAGACAGAACAAATATTGGGCGGGAAGCAACCAACAGGGGGGTTCTTCGCAACTGGCGTCTCCATATATCGAAGTGCTGGTGTATCGGGTTTATATAGAGGGTGTGGAATCACCATGGCCAGAGCGGCACCTTCAAGTGCAGTTATTTTTCTCGTTTATGAGAATTTAAAAAGTTTCAAGAACACTTATTTATAGATAATGGCAGCGAAAGTGTTCCAGAATACCTATTTATTTTGATAGAATGTAGTATATCCACCAGCAGATTCGTTCGCTAAGTAAAATCATTAATTAAATACATGCAATAATATATAAAATATATATTCATACAAGGATATTGTGAAATCAACCCGTACATTCATACCGTTCTTATGAAGAAGCTGCCTGCTGCTGCTGTTGCTGCTGTTGCTTCTTCTTCTTCGGCTTATCTTCAATCTGTTCTACCTTCACCTCATCTAATCCCTTCTCCTCTAATAATTCTTGAACATATTCTTCAACCTCATCTGCTACATCTCCTTGGATAATGATCTCGTCTCTTCCTTCTAGGGTTTTGGTGACACTTGCTCCAGTAGCGAACTTTGAAGCAAAAGTCTTTGTGAGTTTCTTTAGATCAATTCCAAATACTTCTAGTCCTGTTATCGAGACGACATGTTTTCTCTTGGATCTTTCAATTCTTTTGATTGTGACCTTTGTGGCCATCTTCTTCTGTAATTCGCGCTCGGCTTTGGCTTCTTCTTTGGCTTGTTGTTTCTGTATTTTACGTTCCATTTCTTCTTGCTTTTCAAGAGAAAGACCGGAGGTGGCTTGTTCTAGCGATTCCACTGAGTAGATCTGCTGAAACATATCTGGATGTTCCTTTTGCAGCCAATCTTTACATCTTCTAGCCACTCCACCGAATTCGCAAAACTCGGGTGGGAAACTACAGACTCCACAATATACGACGGGTATCATGATGAGACAGAGCAAGGTTATATATATGGTAGTAGAGTTGTCGGCGGTTATTCTGAGGTTGCTGGCAATGTAGTAGAATAGAGAGAGTAATCTAGGCACTTAGAACATGATAAATATTATAATGGATGGTGTGGTTAGGGTGGTGGTTATTTTTCAGGATGGATCAGATGTTGAAGAAGGGCAAAAGGCAGGAAGCAGCGAGACGATTTTAGGTATAAGAGATGGTTTAATGGTATATCTGAAGGCAATTGTATACAATTATAAAGTTTATTGGCTATTTGTATGGATGTGAAGCTGGCAAAGTAAACCCAAAAATGGCGCGTCACGTGCCTGGCATCCAGCCTGGTGCTGGGTTGGGGTGGACGTAGAAGTGAAATATATTTAATTCGAGATCGACCGGCCGAAGAAGAGATGGAGAGACAAGTGAAAAATTCAATAAACGTGAGAAGTTGGAAGCCAGGTAGAACGACGATTGACATAAGAAAACGAGGCATGTCACGATATGAACTGTATTCTCCTGAGGGATTACGAGTCGGTAAGTTTAGGTGGTTTTCTGATTGAGACAGGCAGGCATGTCTGGAAGAGCGGTCAATCAAACGAATGATAAACTAACACCTATTATTAGACGGCCGAAGATGGAACGAACTGCGACAGTTTTCTTGCGGATTGAATACCCACGCTAATAGCGCTGATGGGTCGTCTTTTGTGGAAGTGGGAGCTACTAAAGTGATCTGCCTTGTACAGGGACCAAGAGAGCCGGAATTAAGAAGCCACACGAACATCGACTCGGTTTATTTATCAGTCAATATATCCGTATCACCATTTAGTACCATTGACAGAAAAAAGCGGCCTCGGAATGATAGAAGGATCCAAGAGGCCGCCATGTCGATTCAACAGACTTTCCAAGAAGCTATAATGGGCCATTTACATCCAAGGACCGAGATCTCCATTTCATTACATATCTTGGCTCAGGATGGAGGTTTCTTCCCGGCTTGTATTAATGCCACAAGCCTGGCACTGATAGATGCTGGCATTCCAATGTACGATTATGTGAGTGCATGTTCTACGGCGCTGTATGATTCAATTAATCCGTTATTAGATCCCAATAACACTGAGGAGTCTGATCTCTCGTTCCTAACTGTGGGTATTATCGGCAAGACGGAAAAGGTGTCTCTTCTTCTTCTAGAGTCGAAAATCCCTTTGGATCGTCTCGAGGCTGTTATTGCTGTCACTATATCAGGTTGTCATTCGATCCGCGATCAGATGGACCAGGAGGTTCGTAAACACGGCAAACGCAGAATAGCAAAACTGTCTGAATAGGTAGGTGGTGTATCCGGAAGTTGGGCTCTGAATAGGCAGAGCCGCTATGTCTGTGATGAGGTGTCTCCGAATAGGCAGAGCTGTGGTATGTCTGAGTTGATGGGGTCTCCGGACGCTGCGTTCTACTTAGATACCTGTTAGTTCAACCAACTTTTTAATCTTGCATCCTTTTCGTATTTATATTATTAACCTGTATATGTTAATCTTTTCACAACCATGGACTCTCTGTTCTGGCCAGAAGCTTTAGGCTCTACTCAGGCCGATGAGAGCCGTGTCACGTGATTGGTCAATATCCTGCTTGCGGCCTGACTATAGAGTATTTTCGCCTCAGCCTCGCGACTCGTCTGAACCCCATGTTTCTGGTTATATAAATAGACAACTAAGACACACTTTCACTGCTTCCTTGCTACCAGTGCCGACCGAGTGTCCTTGATTCGTAGATAAACAAAACACGTCCGCGTCAGATCCGAATTGTATACACGAGAACCGAACATGGCATCAAATAAGTAAGTGGTCATCGCCTCTGCGAAGCAGAACCCAGTTGCCAGGCAGGCCGGGGGGGGGGAACAGGGTCTAACATGCGACTTCCAGCGTTCAACGGGCCAAATCTGCAAGATGGCTACAAGGAAACGTTAATTATGACGGCGGCGGCTATGGAGGTGACGATTATGAAGACTGGGTCGAAGATGACGACAATAACGAGGACTCGGTGCCTCCTCTGCCAGAAAACATTCATATTCCAACTGATACAGATATTCCCAGTGTGCCTCCTATTCCACAAGAGCTCTTAGTTGCCAGTGGTGAAGGTGAAGCCGCGTTTGGTGGTGGGTCCGTTCCCAAGTCGTCCTCGTCGTCTTTAGGACATACGCAGTCGAATGGGTCGTCTTCAGGTGGACCTCATTTATCGCATACAAAGTCCAACGCGTCCAATTCGTCTCAGAAGTTCGTTGAGGCAGGTGTGACAAAGTATTCGTTGTCTGATGTTGCAGGAAGTGACGATGGTGATGGTGAAGGGCCGGTAGTAGCTTCTTCTCCAAGGTACGACGACTTAGAGCATGGAAAGACAGTACAATCGAGCCTTGCACCGGCTACAGAGGATGTTCCTGGAGCCTGGCCCGAGCCTTTCCCTACGCCGTCTCCCGCACCTGTGTCCTCTGCTACTGCTGCTGCTATTGCTGCTGTTCCAATTGCTCAACAATCTCCAGATGAGATTCACCGAGCCACTCTTGAAAACGACGATGAGTCGAGCCGCGAGTCTGGCTACGACGAGGAATTCTATAATGAATACTACAACGACGACAAATCCGAGGTTATTGAGGAGCAGATACCACCTCTTCAGTCATTAACGCCGGCATTACCACTTGCCTTAACGCCGCCTGTCGCGCCATCTTCTCAGACAACAGCAATAACATCAGCGACCTCAACACTGCCAGTTCTCAGCCATCCTTCACATGTAGCACCTGGTGCACAGTTTTCTCAATACCCAGACGATACTCATCAAGCTTCCTACAGGCAGGATGAGTTTTACGGAGAAACGGACTCGACTGCTTCATTATCTACTGGTAGAAGATCAATTGACAGTACGTCTGTAGCTGGAAGACTGTCGATTGACGATAACAGACCAGCGTTGCATGGCCGTCATATCTTAGAATCCATAAGACATCATCCTGTAATGGAAGATTCTGAAGAAGATGCTGGAATCGGTCATATAAACGAGCAGATGAATGCAATGGATTTAAAACAGCGGCCCGAGGTATTGGATTCCGATAGTGATTCTGATTCCGAGTCATCCGACTCATCTGGTTCTGATATGACGACTCCTCGCGGAGCACTGGCTGGAAGATGGAAGCCCGATCCGATTCCGAATTTGACAGTCAGCGACAGCACAGGCGGTGAAACGAGAAATGTGTCGTCTCAACAGGACTATGACAATCGAGATCAAAACGACCTTGAAGCAGAAATTCTTAACTCTATAAGTGGCGGCAGTAGAGAGTCTCCACCAAATCCTGTTAATAGCCTATCAGCTCAATTTAGCACGGCTTCTTCTCTTAGAGAAGATGATTATTCGCCAGATCCAGAACTTGTAAAGCTTGTTCAAAACACTCGGTTCTCACAGCACGGGTTCCCTGAAATCAGGCCCCTGAATACCAACAAATCGAGAGACAGCGAAAGCGATGAGGGCAATCATTGGGGAGAATCTAGTGAAGATGAGGAGAAAGACGATGACAAGGCTGGGAATAGAGACATCAGCAGTGGTAGAGAAAATCAGGTAGCAGATGTGGATGAAGAAGATGAAGAAGCGACAAAAGACATGGGCAGTGTATCGCGTGACAGTGCTCCTCCTTCTCCTCCTCCTCCTCCTGTGCCGTCGAAAGACGACAATAATACTTTGCATACTACCACGAGCCATCCTTCTCGTCTTAGCACATCATCTCTGGCTAGTGATGCGTCTAGTATAGCTACGGGCGTGTCAGAAATGGACCCAATTTCCCCATCTTCAACAAATGATCAAGTACCGCCTCTTGGTACAGCTCGAGAAGCTCCTGAGATGCAGCAGCAAAGACAACGACAGGCATCTCAGGCTGCTAGTATCGTGTCGAATCCAATTGCCATCAAGCTCAATAAACAGCCGACATTTGATTTCTCAGCAGCACTCGCCAAACCGAATCCAGCAGATAGAAAGGCTCTCTTTGACCAAGCTCGCATTAATCAGGCCGAATATTCTCCGAATCTTCAAAGCTGGTTGTATGCAGTTACGTCTGCTCATGATGGAATTGGTATTTACACCACCGGCAATCCACCAAAGCCTACTCAGAACGAAGTTCGAGAGGAAGCCAGTGCACAAAGAACAGTCTCTGCTACGATTATCAAGCCAGCAAAGAGCATTGTTACAAATCATATTTCTAAAGAGGCATTTGGCAAAGTAGGAGAAAAGTCATCCAAGAAGGCCAAAGGGTTATTTGCTATGGGCAAGAAGTTTATCGGAGGCAGCGGCTAATGTGTGAGCGAATGATATTTTGTATAACTTTTTTTTTATTTTTATAGTTAAATAATATTATGTATATTGGTGTGATAAACATGTGAGGTTAAGAGAACCTGTCACCGCCTCTTCGGCCCTATAAGGAGTTAGAGGGTCAGGTCTTGCTGAATGAACTAGGACCGCGCCCAGCTCCACCTCCGTTAAGCAGAGCTAACACTCGCAAACAGCCTCAACTACCTACCAAATATGAACTTCCTCCTCCTTCATATTTACTCTTTCTCTCTGTTGTAGACTCCCCCACAAACTCTCCTGGTGCAAGATAGTCAGCTCGCTCGTCTGCTAAACGACGGTTTCCTCGATATCTGAGCAGTTAGGGATTAGGAACGTACCGTCACGAGACCCGCTCAATCTTACAGTTTAGTCCCGACGGCAACCGAAATGGCAACCACCGTGATTACACCCCATCCTCTATTGACTTTGAAAATTGGATCCATTGTATATGGCTCTTATGGGGGAGTATATGATAGGAATATGGCTAACATGCAGTGTTTAAATGATCCGGTGGGATGGGGCTCACGAACTGAATAGCCAGTAAAATGACGACATATTCAAGAGAGAGGTAGAGTGAAACGCAGCAAGAGGTTATTGACATGCTAGTAATACAGATACTAATCAATTGATCTTGATATACGAATAGGCTATCTTCTACTGAGAAGAAGAACTGAAATAAGTTGAGGTTTTAAGCCACAAACAAAAAAAAAAGCCACCGCATTACAAGCGGCGTCCATGACCCCTGCCCTACGCGTGGTTGTTGTAGAATAGGATTCCTGCTTCACCAAAAGTATGATCCTGTTAATCATCGTCTTCGCCCCGTCACTGTTCAACCATTTCGTTATATCAACAGCAGACACATAACCAACAACAAAAGTAAAGAGGGCTATTAAAATTTCATTTTTCCTAGTGGAGATTCAGTTCCACTGACCGATTCCTGCACATTTCCATTCTCCGATTGAATTCGTCCCTTACGGACCGATTCTGTAGAAGACATCGTTTGAACGTCCTCTTCTGATTACATTATGTCATCATCAAACCCTCTTATTAAATCAAAACGAAATACCCACCCTTTACGCCGCCCTAATGCCAGTCCTTTAATCAAAAGAGAGCCTCGAGAGAATGGCGATAGACGGACTGTTCCTCATGTCAAAAGAGAACATATAGACATTAAACCAACCATCAACTCAAGCTCTTCTTCTTCTTCTTCCACGCCTACCGAATCTTACACCGAGTTTAAGTTGCGCAGTTGTACATCAGACGAAGTAAACGAATCCCGCCATCATATACTGAAATTTCACTCCCGTACCCCCATTAACCCTACAACTGACTTCACTGCTCCTATTCGGTTTCATAGAAAAGATCCAAGAAACCTTCAATTCCAACTGACTCTTAGTGAAATCGAACAGCGGAAAAAGGATCAAGAGGAATCCAATGCTCAACTTGAACTGGCCGCAAAGGAACAAGAAGCCCGAGCCAAGGAAGCTGCTGCTGCATCTCTGGCAGCTGGAGTAGCGCCTGAACCGGCTCCAAAGGCGGACATGTCGGTTGTAGCCCCCGATGGAGGAGCCCGTAGAAACGCCCGTCCGTTTGAAAAGAAGACTCGGCAAGTTATTCTTGGTGATGAGGCGACTCGGAAATTAAGATACGAAGAATATTACCCTTGGGTTATGGAAGACTTTGACGGGAAAAACACTTGGGTAGGCAATTACGAAGCAGCCCAATCTGATTCGTACGTCCTATTTGTATTTGATGACGACGGATTCAAAATGGTTCCTGCAGAAAAATGGTATAAAATGACTCCTCGTAACAAGTATACTACATTGACACTTGAAGAAGCGGAACAAAGAATGGAGAAGAAGGCTAATGTTCCAAGATGGATTATGAAACATATAAATAAAGAACAAGAAGCGCAAGGACAAGATAGAAACGCAAGAAGAAAGTTCAGAACTGTTGATGGCCCATCGGGTTCTGTATATTCTAGCTCCAGGCGAAGAGACGATGACCATGACGAGATTGATTTTGACGAGGAATTCGCTGACGATGAAGAAGCTCCAATTATGGACGGCAACGAAGAAGACCTCAAGGAAGTCGAGGAGAAAATCAAACGGGAGCAGAGAACTGCTAACGCCATTGGTGTTTCAAACGATGCCGAAGATGATACATTTGATCTATTTAACAACCCTGACGAGCCCAAAATTGGTAAGGAAGGCCGTAAATTAAAAAAATATCTTCGCTCACTTGAAAAGAATGCTTATTATGAAAGTGACGATGATGAAAACCCGTATGCTTCTGAATCAGAGGAAACCGACGAAGAAGAAACAACAGGCACCTCGCCTACGGTCAAAGAGGAAGAAGGATTGCCGGCCAAAATCACTATTAAAAAAGAAGGATCCTCTCCCAATTCCTCGCGACACACCTCACAATCTCCTCCCCCTATCCCACTTCCTCGTAAAGTAAGCCCTCCACTTAGCAAAACAAAATATAAGCATTTACCAGCCGGAATGGTAGTACTACAATTATCTTCTCAGTTGTTAGATAGATTTCCTCATAATTTATGGAACCCGAATGTAAAGAGGGCACGTGAGATGTCTCCTGAAGATGCTGGTGGAAGTGATACAAAAAAAATCAAACTTCGATCTCCATCTCCTCCTGTCACTGCTACTTCTACCTCGGCCAGCACGCCATCCGCCAGTTCCCCGACTGATGATGACCTTCTTACCGCTGAAGAAGTCCGGTCTGTAATTGCATCTAAAAATGTAAACGCAAAGGAGCTTCTTGGAATCCTCAAACCCAAACTGCGTCGCCACCCACAAAACCATGAAAAACTCAAACAGCTTCTACGAGAAGTTGCTAAACTCCATAAAGGCATCCTTGTGTTAAAAGAATCACCCAATTAATGATTTGGATTGTATTAAATTTATTTTGTTCTATAATGTTCCTATTTTAACATCCGGGCTCTGCTCAGAAAATTCCGAACCGCGTACCTACTCTATCAATACCCTGTCAATTATCACATACGATTAGATTTCACTTATTAAAATAAAAAACTATGCTGTCTCATCAAAATAATGAAAAAAAATATATCGACACCAGCAGGATTCGAACCTGCGCGGGAAATCCCAAAAGATGCCCAAACATTAAACTATTCGAGTCTTTCGCCTTAACCGCTCGGCCATAGTGCCTTGATTTAAAAAACAATTTCGGGTAATTTACTTAAGGACAAAACTTCTTTGGATAACACCTAACCCTGAGCATCAATTAGGAAATTAAACCTAATTGAGAATAAGATTTTGTGTAGAACTGGTCCTATTCATAAGCTGTAAACGTGCATGTTAATACTATATAATTCACAATGAATTGAATATCTAATTAAATATCTATGTGAACAATACTAGCTAAGTTGCCTCACCTATTATAGATGGCGCTCTCATGGTAGAGCTAAGCTAACATCGGTTTTTTCTCAGTAGGTTTACAGGTCGAAGACCCAATTTGCCGAACGGTGTTCCCGTATGTTCATTGAAATTTCAATGGGAAATCCAGCAACATCGCAACATTCCGAAATCAAACTATATCCAATAATCAGCCTGGATCCGGGTCAACATCTGAACAATCCTCCTTAGAGATAGATAGGTCATGGAAATTTATTTGTATAATCTATTTGTTGTATAGGACTTTACAGTAGGTTGAGCATCGGGAGTTTGAGATGATTCGACAACAGGAGTGGCAACAGAAGGAGTATCAAGCAGAGTCGCAGACGTATCCTCAGAAAGATCGCTAGATCCAGACATTACGGGAGAATTAGCCATATTAAGCTTGCTCTTATCCTCTTGTTGCTGAATTATACCTTTTAACTCCAATATCTGGGCCTTGCTTGACAGTATCCTACTCTTATAGTGATTCGCAGTCTCCTTTAGTTCTAATACACGGTTCAGTACAGATGCGGATTGGGTGATTAGATCCATATGCAAATTCAAGGACTCTTGAGTAGCTTTTGTCAAATGGACTTGCTTCAAGTACTCGTCTCTCTCTACAAATTCATGTGCCATTCTATCCTGCAACTCGCTATGGGCTGCCTTGAAATCCATGAGCTGTTTCTTTAAATTCTCGCGACGATTGACGAGTTCATTTACGTCTTCAGTAATGACATTATTCGAATGAATAGTCAAATGAAAAGTTAAGCGAAATCGGCAAAGAGAGTTGAAAACAGGCTTAAGTCCGAGAAGAAGCTCAGAAACTGTTTCCACGCCAGTAAAAAGTTTAGAGTAAACAATACTGGGACCGAAAACCAAGTAATAAAACGGCTCGTTGCAGAGAAAGATAAGCATATTAATAATTTTGCGTCGAAGGCAGTGAAGAAGAAGCACGGAAGCTAATTTCAGGCCAGTACCAAGTTGAAAGTGAATAGCACTGGGAAAGAGAATCAAGTAGCAACCAGACCCTACAGAGAAAGAGCCAAGAACAACAAAAATAAAGATTCCTAGATGGAGAAGAAAGTCACCAACACGTTTGACTACGGTACAGACTTTCGAGTAAATAATACAGGGACCGTAAACCAAGTAACACAACGATTTGTAGCAGAGAAAGATAAGCACAATAGTAATATCGCGTGGAAGGCAGCGAATAATCACGGAAACTACTTTCACGGCAGTACACATTTTAGAGTAAACAATACTGGGACCGAAAGCCAAGTAAAAAAACAATTCGTCGCAGAGAAAGATAAGCAGAATAATAATATTGCTTCCAAGGCGGCGAAGAAGCGCGGAAACTAGTTTCATGCCTGTACAAACTTCAAAGTGAATAGCACTGGGAAAGAGAATCAAGTAACAACCAGATCCTTCAGAGAAAGAATCAAGAAAAAGAACAATAAAGATTCCAAGAAGGAGAAGAAGGTCACCAACAAGTTCCACGAAAGTACAGACTTTAGAGTAAATAGAACAGGAACCGAAAGCCAAGCAAAGAATCAAGCCTTGACAGAGAGTCTCAAGTAAAAAAATAATTTTGAATCCAAGAACAAGAAGAAGCTCAAGAACTATTTTCACGCTAGTGCTGACTTTATGAGAAAATCCACCTTTCAAAGGAAATTTAGAACTGAATGCAACACCGGAGAAGTCACAAACTTCATTGACGAAAGATGCCAGGCTCAAACAACCGGTAAACCCCCGTTTAATTAAGAGATCCTTAACCAAAGCGTAAGTGTAAACAGTTACTGTGAAGACATAACTGCAAAAGGATTCCTTGCCAATTCCCAACGTATAACAAAAGTATCCGAGAAGATCGTCGAGCAGGAATAAGAGAAACTCGGGAATCCCGCAAACAAAGCTGAAATCCAGGTATTTGCAGCGCACCACCAAAGAATTGAAGAAGCGGGGAAACCCGAAAGCAATGAAAATCATTGACATAGCAATGGCACAAAACAGCTCTTCGTCAAGACCGAAGAAACTGAGTGGGATAAAGAGAGTAGTACCGGAAGCCAAGACAAGAACTAATATTTCTATAACCACAACGATAATTAAGAGGCAGAGAAAACTGAACGTAAAGAAAAGAATCAATCCGTCACAGATAAGCAGGCAGAACTTGAGAATATGGAGTAAAAGAGTAACAAGAAACACAGAAGCTATTTTAACGTTAGTGGCGACTATATGAGCAAATACACAAGCAACATTTACCTTTCCAAGAGAATTTAAAGCTGGAGATCATCAAACCACCGAAGAAGCCACAAAAAGCATTGACGGAAGATCCAAGGGTCAAATAACTGGGAGTATCGTCGTCACACTCGTTACCATCAATTGGATCATCAAGATCAAAATCATCCACTACATCCATACGCATGATGTGGTGGGAAAAGGCGCTAAAACGACCAAATAAAGATTTGAAAAGCATTTCGGGTTCAGAGAGAGAAGACGAAATAATAATACTAATAATAATAGTAATAATAACTGTTGTTAACACGATTTTACGAAGCAGAGAAAAAATTGCTGTGCTGGTAGAAATCAGGAAATCGGGAAGCAGGAATACAGATAGGCGAGATGTCAATATCTGTTTTATCGATAAACATTATGGGAGATAAATATTATGAGGGCTTGGACCGACCGCGTTGCAGATCGTTACTGCAACGGAGGGCTTATCGTATGCAGGGTAGTTATCGGCCGTGGGTTTCGATTTAGCAAGTGAAATAATAATAATAATAACAATAATAGTTCAGAAACGATCAAAACTAGTTGTTAACACGATTTTACGAAGCAGAGGAAAAGATTGCTATGTTGGTAAAATTGAGGAAGTTGGGAATTAGACAGACATGTTTTATCTCTGGTTTGTTGATAAATATTATGAGGACTTGGACCGACCGCGTTGCAGATCGTTACAGCAACTGAAGGCTTACGAAGACCCATAGTTCCACTCTGTAGAAAAAGAGAATTGGCATTTTAAGATTCTAGCTGGACGAGAAGCAGGAATGGTGCGTCAATGTCTGCTTGTTAAGAGATGGGTTGTCACAGCCAGAGTTGAGTAGATATATTACCTTTGAGGGCCCAGAAGCCCATGCCGCGCTTGCGTTATTTCCTTATCTTATCATATCTTAACTCAACAACAAACTCTGATCTTGTCAGCCTCGCTACACATGCTACTTCTATCAAAACTATTAAAGGGCTATATTTCCTCTGCCTCTAACCCATAACCTTAATCGTGTTCATATGTTGACTGTTTGTATCTGACCTATCGTCCTGGATACAAGCCATAATTAGACGATTTTGCTACCATAACAAATATTGACATCCGCAGAGGACGTCTAAGGAAACGCTTTATCTCGCACCATTAATGTAGGCACAATAGAACCAATCGCTCTTTACTGAGTTGATTCTAAGGTTTTTATCACATTAAGGGTCAGGGTTTGTTTCACCCTGCAGATGCCCTGCAGAGAATGCATGCAGCTTAAACATATGGGGATGTAATTAAATATTATGCGAGAGTCACAGCACAGCCACCCTTCCTCTATTTCTCAGAAGTATATAAACAAGCGATTTCCGTCTTTTTACCAAAATAATTTCATTCCTCATACTTTTTTTCCAAAGAAAATAAAAAAAAAATGAAATGAAAACAGCAGCAAATATACCCTTGGTTAGTTGGTTACGTGACTAGAGACCAAAGTCGTATTTTCTCTGGCAATTATGCTATCGATGTGTCTTTTGAATTGATGTTCATACCCCCGATGTTTTTTCCGCCATCGGTACGTCTTCAGAGTTGACTACATCTGAAGCGAAAGTATGACGAAGATACCCAATTTATGAGCACCCTTAGTTGTACTGCTGCTTGTGCTGGTGTTGGCCCGTTTCTTTGGTTTTTTTGGTCATTTTGATTAGGGTTGCGTTATTATACTATATAAGGATATATATTCCATATGTAGAGTATTATGTCGCAGATCATTATGTCGGTATTTACATAGTAAGAAATAGTTTCAGTAGCCGAAGCTGCGATCTGCGACTTATACTTTCGTTATCCACTATCTTATAATAGTTCCTTTCGTAAAATCACCTGTTATATTATGTTGAAGGGGTTGGAGTTTTATTTCCTAGTATCAAGCGTGAAATATTTAATATACCGCGAAGATAAAAGAAAGTTGCCGAGTATTAAATCCTAATCTGTTTATGAAATAACGTCGTATATACGCATGCCATTACATCCGTATATAAAATGACACTAAATATTATATCAGCTTCATCGAGGTTTGAGACTTTGTTTGCCACGAAAGTTTATGCCTTGAAACAATTTGTTCTGAGTAGGGTTCATTTTATTCGATTCCCAATTTGGCTGTTTACATGTTTTATCCATTTCGATTATTCAAGCAACAGTCAGGATTAATTAGAATTCCCAGTAGATGCAAACCATCAAAGGGTTTTCCGAGTGCTCGCGTGGAAACTCAATACTTTAGAGGGTAATTCAGTAATACTCAATATCTCGATTCATATCCCAAAATAAAGTGAACTACTTGCGAAAAGGATAGATTGTCCTCCCCAAGTAAAGAAATAAACGATATTATTTATGTACTATATAGCTAGATAATATGTCAACAGGGGCTTTTAATTTGGGGTTTATACAGTAAGTGGTTTGATTTTTGATCAAGGAGCTCCACGCCGGGTAATAGCTATTGCTATTCTCATCTTGAAAAAGATATGTTGGCCATTCTTGGTCAGATCCACGACTATTTGAGGATTGAATCACCGAGAATATAATTCAGTTGGGACATAGAATTGATTGATCATCTAAAATCATATTTGGGGTTTGTTTTATAGAGAATGCAGTCCAAGCGCTCATCACCAGGCAATCCAATAACACCGCTTACGAAAGCAATTGAGTCAGGGTCCAAGAGTGCTCGCGAAAGTATTATTCCAGAAAAACAGCAAGATGCAAAGAAGAATTCCCACATGGACCTAAGTAGTCGAGAATCAGCTCCTCAGACTTTGCATGTCAGAAGAATTGATAGCATTGCTTCGCATGAAAGAGATGGTGGTTTAAGTATGGAGGAGCAAGTGCGACTAGAAGTAGCTTCAATAGAAGAAAAGCTCGAAATGGAGAAGAAGATTATCCGTCAAGCAAGACTTGATTTCAGCAAGCTTAACGAAATATTACGAGATCTGGACAAAATAGTCACCAGCGTGAGGGAAACAAATGACGAATTTAGAGTGGAAGTGGACATTGATGAAGATGATATAGAGGATGATTCTAAAAGCTACGAAAGTTCTTGTGAAACCAACAGTCACCTAACTGGGAATGAGAAGGATACGAAGTACAAAACTGAGACAGAAAAAGAGACGGAAACCGAGAAAAAATCAGAAATGCAATCCGAGGTGCCAACCGAGCCTCAAACCGAGGAACAAGCTGAGAAACAAACAGAGAAACAAACAGAGGAACAAACAGAGGAACAAACAGAGGAACAAACAGAGGAACAAACAGAAGAACAAACAGATGAACAAACAGAGAATCAAACCGAGAGCCAAGCCGAAGAACAAACTGAGGTGCAGACAGAGACGCAAAATGCAGATACCGACCAACAAGCAAAGACACGGATTTCAGTGTCGGAGCGAACAGCAGTCTGGCAAAATCCGGATGGACAGAAATTGCGAAGATCGGCTCCCAGTGTGCAGAATGTGAGAATAGTGAAATTAAAAGACAGTACACTTTCCCACAAGGATCTGGCTTCTGAGCTAAATGAGAAAATGGGAGAAAAAGCGGTATATGCAATTACTGTGACCGAGAAAAACAATGCTCGTATCCACTTTCGAGGAGATGTTCCAGACTCGTTTGAAAGTGCGATTCAATCTAGAGGCGAAATATTGAGTACCGACCCATGGCTCAAATTAGTGGTTCATGGGGTTTCAAAGGAAACCGATTTAGGGGAATTTAGAAGCGAAATAGAACTTGCCAACGACATTAGGCTGGCATGTAATCCTCAACCTCTCACTCGCGGCGACCCGGCAAAACTAGCACAGTCATTAGTATTGTGCGTAACGTCCTCTGAAGCGTATGATAGACTCCTTAAAAACAAACTTCTCTGTGTTGATTGTATTAAACGTGTTTATCCGTGGAGAGGAGCAGAGGCAAAGAAAATAGGCATAACAGAATCATTAGGTGAAGAGAGGTATGATCTATCAGGTAAAAGGAGATGAAAGACGAGACTTGTTTCTGATTTCATATTTTAAAAAGATAGACAAACGTCTGGTGCCATATGGACCAAACGACTTACAAGGGCATGCATGTCATAAAAGACACAAGGCGGTGTGAAAAACAGAAGAAATCAAAGAATCACAAACACAGGTACCCCTGAGTTGTTGTGAACGACAGAGTCATACGAGAAAGATGATTTAACGAAAAAAATAAGTACTTTACAGAGCATTTACGTAGCCATAGATGTATTAGCAGAGTAGTACGAGGAAGACGATTTAAAAGCAGAAATGAAGAAGTTACAAAGAGCATTTACACAACCACCTAAATATTAGTAAAACATTAGCATATTAATAAAGCATTCTAATATCGCTCGCATAAAATGTATCGGCATATCGATTTTACAGAGCAAGCTCTCTACCGAACTATCTACCCCTATATATATCTCATCGATGCCGGATCTTACATCTGTTCAATCTGCATGAACCAGAACCCCTGAATTTGATCTAGGGCAAGGACCACCTGCTGGTAAATCCCCAGACCGCCACTGTACGTGCACCGCCACGCCTCTGCTAACATATAAAGCAGCACCACCAAACAAGTTTGAAATATTTATTCACATCACGAAGTCAATCACTCATAACATATACAAGAATGGCCGAGAATGCATTTAGAACACAACTGAATTCGTGGAGAACCACTCCAGCGGGCACTACGAGTAATCCACCTGCCGGAGACGAGTCGTTATTGGACAGGGTAAAGACATGGAATCCGTTTGGCCCGGACGGAGCGCTGGCTAATAGCCGGTATATTCGTCTCCCACTTTCAGAACGAGAGGAGCCGGAAATAGCAGTAGAAGAGCCGTCATGGTTTACGCTGTCGCGTTGGGACCGACTTCTAGTATTCGGCGTTTGTTTAATTGCAGCCGTCGCATGTTTTGCCCTGTGTTTTGCGATTCTACCGCTTCTAGCACTCAAACCACGCAAGTTCGCTGTCCTGTAAGTACTTTGCCGGACTGCTTATGCCTCCGGCGGCTGGGCTCTGCCCAGACCCGTAGCTCCGCTTCGCGGAGTAGTTGGAGGGTTGCACGCACAGGCTGTGTTTGGCCCTCGGCTGCCGACGTTGGCGAATAAACTGTACTAACATCTCGATAGATGGACGCTGGGATCTCTTCTGTTCGTCATTTCATTCGGGGTTCTACAGGGCCCGATGGCTTATTTAATGCATCTGATATCTCCAAACCGCCTGCTCTTCACAGTTGCTTATTTCGGGTCAATCATTGCTACGCTGGTTTTCAGCGTCGGAATGAGGTCGACGATACTCACTATTCTGGCTGTAGTGGTTCAGATTATTGCTGCTATTTGGTACGCAATCAGCTACTTCCCTATGGGCACTCAATCATTAAAATTTGCTTCACGGATTGGCGCTAGGCAGATGACTTCATGGGTCAATTCTTAATAGTAGTAATAATAGTAATAATAGTAGTAATAATAATAATAATAATAATGGCAGGTCTAGAGAGCACTACCGTCTATCCGAAATATGCTCGCTCTATTTTGCCCTTAGAGTCTGTCATGACATTCAATCTCTCAGGACGAAAATCTCGAGTCATTATTGAATTGGGCCCGAGTATCCTGTTCGGAGTAGGAAGGGTCGTCTTACAAACATACTGCGATCCGGTCTATGACCTCGACAGTTAGCATGATATTCTGGTATTACTCCGGCCGTCGCCCCCACTTCTATCCCGTCTTTGTACGTTCGCTCCATTTCACTCACCACTTCCGCGCTGGTTTCGACGATTGTCTTTCCAGCCAGCTTTGAGGTCCAATCATCGGTGTTTTTAAGAATCTCTTCTTGCGACATTCTTTGGTCCGATATCTAAGAATATAAATATGTATGCAAATGGAGAGAGAGAGAGAGAGTGGTGTGATATGATTCTGGGGTAGTACGGCATAACCGTCATATTTTGAGCTGAAATTATATTATCTATATCTTCCGGAGATCATTTGTACTTGTGTTTCTTTCGCTCTATCAGGTATCAACTTACTTAACCAATTGAACGATAACTAATTAAAATGTCTTCTTCCGCTGCTTGCATTTTCTGCAAAATTATCAAAGGTATGAGAAAATTCGCCGATTCCCTAATTGCCGGTGCCTCAACCGAAAATCCAATCCCCGCAAACAGAATCTAACTCGTCGTAGGTGAGATCCCCTCTCTCAAACTGATAGACACCGCTAAAACCTTGGCCTTTATGGACATTGGCCCTACGGCTGCTGGCCATGTGTTGGTGATTCCAAAGTATCATGGTGGTAAGCTTCATGAGATTCCCGATGAATATTTGTCTGAGCTATTACCAGTTGCTAAGAAGATTGTTGTCGCTTCCGGGTTGGACAAGACCGGCTTAGACGGCGCTGGATATAACATTCTTCAGAACAATGGATCAATTGCTCACCAGGTCGTCGACCATGTTCATGTTCACATGATTCCGAAGAGAGATGAGGGAAGTGGTTTAATCGTCGGATGGCCCCAAGACCCAGAAGCTGCTGCGGGAGTCAAGGATGTCCATCAGAAACTTTTAGAGAAACTGGGAGGTGTTTCTTCAACTTTGTAGTTAACTGTCGATAGTAATTGAAATATATTATTTAGTAAATAAGGGGGGGGGGGTTGGAGGAAGTCAGATAATGCATAGTTTTGTTACGTTTGGGTAAAAACAAAAGCAAACTTTTAAATATCATATATACACGTATAAAACAGATAGTCTAAAAAACCGCTTTTTCCCTCTCTACTCTTCAATTAGTACCTTCAACTTCGCCAAACACGGTAGCTCTAGGCCATGCTTTTAATGCGCTAGTCCGATATTCACTCAGATTCGAACTTCTCCATGATTTAAGCAAGTCATAAGCCTGAATAGCATCCTCTAATGGACTGCCACTTAGACTTGGAATGGCTAAAAGTCGACTTTCAACTGCTTCCTTGACTTCGCTAATCCCTCCATTAATAGCAATCTTAGTAGTAGCCCAATCCAAGATAGAAGTGCTACTACCTTCACCAATGATATACTTGTCAGCAAACTCATTGACATTATCCTCAACAACATTACCTTCCAGTACAATTGTAGGAAGAGATCTGTTTAGAACTAATTTCAAGGCCGATGGGGCAGATTCATCTGATTCAAAGGCATATCTAAGACGCACTGCAGAAGCAATGATCCACGATGATCTAGCTCCAGCATTCTTGGCCTTCGATAACGCTTGCAGAGCAAGAACGTACTTTTTTTGGGCAAGATAGATCTCGAAACCCAATTGCCAGGTGTCACAACTATCAGGGGCAGCCTCAGACAGTGGTTTCCACATATCAAATGCCACTTGTAATGGAGTCGAAGTAGCCAATAATTGCTTGCCAAACATGTCAGGGTCGGCGGACTCAGACTTCTCTCTCTCTTCATGCTCTTTTTTGAGCTCTTTAGCCCGTTCTTTCTTGGCTTTCTTGATAGCCTTCTTCTTCTCGGCTTCATCCATGCCAAGGTACTCGTCATCGTCCTCAGGAGTTTCACCGGCTTCTCGTTTAGATTGCTTGATTGCCAGCTTCAAATAGATCTTGACCGCACCACTGACTGCTCGCCTATATGGCATGCAGCCATCAACCTTAAGAGACCATTTGATCATATCCAAGTAAGAACGAATTGTTCCTATTCTTGGACAATAGAAATGGAAGTCAAATTGATCATGCTTGGCATCTTGGAAAATGAAAAACACCGCGTGGAATCGCTTCAACGCCATGCCGTCATTACCGAGGCGAGCATACGCCTCTGCTTGTTCATTCAAGAACCACGTCACTTGCATATCATGCATATCTTGGACTCCTTTACCGTTATTGTCGTTCTTTGTGAACAAAGAAATAGTGGCAATAGCCTCATCCATCTTGTTTGCACGAAGCAAATACTTAGCTGCCTTGGTATTGATGAATCTATCTGAAAGATCTAATTTTCTAGCCTCATCCATCATCTTAGCTGCCTCTTCAATATTTCCAGCTCGCTTCAGAATATGGGCTTTGGTCATGAGTAATTCAACAAGTTTGGGAGATAGCGAGATAGTTTCATCAATGGATTGTAAAGCCAGCTCATGTTTCGACAGATAAGAGTAGTGCTGAGCTAGGAAATAAAGACTCCACAATACCGTTTCAGACTTAGCAGCAGAACCATTATTTTCAGCGGCTTCTCCAGAATTTCCATTAAGACACGCCGCCTCCTTTCTCAGTTCTTCGACAAATTCAACAATAAACTCCTCAATTGCCGTCTGCTTCTCTTGAAATTTATACAATGGTTTCAAAATAACGAATGTCGATGGAACTCCTCTCACAAGATAATTCTTAATATACTCGGAGACCTTCTTTTTAAATTCTACTCCAGTCAAGAACTCCAGAGGAATCCATTTAGGCATATCAGCCTTGGGATACTTTTCTGCCAATCTTTCGTACAACAAGCTGCGAACAGCGATATCTCCCTTATCTATTCCAAGCGCCCCTTCCAACCCGTTAAAATACTCTCTGCATTCGGAATTGCGCTTGATCAAAAGTCTATACTCTTTTTCAGCTTCCTTTTTACGACCCAGTTCCAACAGATACTTTGCTCGGAGTTCGTGAACACTCTTTACCTCCAAAAGCTTATCAGCAATCGATTCTAAATCTGCCAATGCCCGGGCAACGTCGCCACTTTCATAAATAATCAAGTTCTTATACAACATTAATCCCGAGTTTTCAGTGTCAGATTTTGGTAAAGGCTCTTTCAAAACCTGCTCAAAGTTCGTCAGAGTTTTTTCAGCACCAGCATGATCTCCTGATAGATGCTGAGCAATCGCCAACCCTGTCCAATTCTGTCGGAATCCAGGCTTGTCAGTTAACATCTTCCTTTTAGTAGGTACAAGTGCTTCATATTGACGAACTTGCATTTGCAGCACGCCTAAATCTCGCAACACATTTTGATTCTCTGGATCGTATTGCAAAGCTTTAGTATAGCACTTAGTTGCCTCTTCGTAATTCTTCTCCTGGCGATGGTATAAGCCATGGATATGCCAACAAACGTAGCTCGTGATATCTCTTTCCAAGCCCGTTTTGATGAAATCATGGCCCTCTTCTTTCTTGCCTAAATGATAAAGCACAAGGCCCTTTAACGCTAGCGATTCGCCATGATTCGGGTTTTTCTTAAGAACACCCTCGACGCCTTTCAACGCTTTTTTATATTGCTTGGATTCATACAACTTAAGAGCAGCCCGGAAATTCGAGGCATCCTTTGGAGCCAGGATTCGGTTTTTAGGAATCGCGGCGGCAGCCATGATCTGAACAATGTTGTTAGTACGGCGAGGACAGTATCCAATTATAGATCCTACTAACCTTGATTGTGACGAATTGTGATTCCCGACCTCGTCGTATTTACGTACTTTTGCGATTTATAACGTCGTATGACAGTCGGTCATATAACTGAAAAATCTAAACAAGTGCGTGCGGCGCAAGAACGCCGCACTGGAGATATCTATATTACTAGCTATAGATCTATGTGATTCTACAAGCTCAATTAATCGATACGACTGAAGATGTGGAATACTCGGTCTAGGGCCCAGTTAGTTAGCTAGACGAATGTCCCTTTCTGGCAGCTTCGAGGCATTCTTCTTCCAGTCCGCTAACGGGGATGTACTCGATGTCCTTGTCGGTCAACTTCCTCAGTCCCGTATTGTTCTTGACAAACGTATCCGGTTCAACAACCCCTACAAAAACTGTTTTGATTCGAGTAGCTAGAATTCTATCTACACAGGGTAGATTCCCACTTAGTCTCTCTGAACATGGCTCCATAGTCGTATAAATGACAGTACCCTCCGGGACGTCCCTAATGCCACCATTTTTACTGTAGTACTTCTCCAACGCACATTGCTCAGCATGAGTGTTACCAGGTAGCTCTCGAGAATAGCCTGTCTCAAGAACATTTCCATCTTTAACCAATACAGCACCAACTGAAAAAGCTGTTTCGGTAGGGCCACACTTTTTGGCCTCTTCAAGCGCCAGCTTCATAAAAGGCATATGTATTTCGTTTACCCAGTAAGGAATAGGAGTCTCATAACTCCAAGGGTTGCTCTCATCAACAGAGTAGTACTTTAAAGCATGCAGCCATAAATCTAAGTCGTTTGGACCTGGATCCGTATATAGATCAGTGGCACAAACAGAGCACTTTTCGCCGGTCAGCATCTCACCCTCACAATTAGATTCATTTTTAGGGTGGATATATGTTTCGGCGACTGTTGTTTTGCCAATTTCGTTTAATTTAGCAGAGATTTCAGACGTCTCCCCCTGGCCATTCTTGCCCAACGCCGACCCCCATACATGGACGTTCGAATAGATAGGATCGTTGGCGATAGGGTGGCCCAAATACTGTAAATGGACCCGAATCTGATGTGTACGACCCGTCAGTGGACGGCATCGTACAATACTGGTTTCACCATCGTAACTAATTCTATTGAAGATTGTCGTGGCCTCTTTACCAGTTCCGTCTTTTACGACTCTGTTAAGAGCCACTTTCGGATCGACCGTGAGAAGAGGTTCTTCACATGTGACTTTGCCGAGTGGGAACTCGCCAATGACTCTGGCTAGATACTCTTTGCGTACTTCTCTTCCACGTAGTTGGGCTCCCATTTGATCCGCCCCTTTAGCATTCTTAGCTAAAAACATAAGGCCCGATGTTAATCTATCAAGACGATTACAAGCTGAAGGTTAGAGAGTTGTTTCAATGCCTAGTGGAAGTGAAAAACTTACGATGAGCAATTTTGCCGTTCTCATGTTTTAGAACCATTATTACCGAATTGAACCTAAATCGGCCCGTTGGGTGAACCTTAATACTGTTAGCGTTCCGCGGAGTCAAAACATACGTTAAAAAATAAAAAAAAAAATTCAACTTACGGGAATACCAGAAGGCTTGTCGATGACAATTAATTCGTCATCTTCGTGAACGATGCCGATTACCCGAGAAGTGACTGGTTGTTCATGCTTATGAGTTCTGTGCGATATAAGGTCTCCATTTCGGACTATGGTCGTCATATTCGCGATTTGGTTATTCACATATACTTGGCCACTTTCAATTGCTTGTCTCTGAAAACAGGGTTAGTAAAAAAATAGAAAAAGACAAAGGAGCGAATTCTTTATAACCTGTATACTTACATAGTAGTCTTTGTCTCGATCTCGGAATTCGGTCACAAATATATCATATAATAGTCGATCTCTCCATCGCAGTTTGCAATATGTTAAATACGTGAAATAATATGGAGGTACTCGACGAAGTGGTCCATCAACTACGTATTGAGCTCCTTGGGCTACTTCGTCATTTATAGACACCACCGCTCCTTTACCAATAGGGCTCTGCGATTCGATTTGTTGGCGCTTGATTCTGAATCCGCCTTCGTCTCGTTTACGCCCATCTCTCAACTGTCTAGCACTGTTGGTGCTACTGGCAACTGAAGCCGAGCTATTGCTTCTACTTCGCAATCGAGTTTTAGGAATCAGTGCTTCGGGCTCAGGAGTCGGACTGGCATCTGGACCAATCCTATCATTTGAAGCCATCCTGAATTGAGTTTGCCGATTACACCCAACGACTGATATTCTCCTGGACAGCGTCAAGACGTGGTTCTTCAAGGGAAACGCCAGTTTGATAGATAGCGAAAAGTTCTAAAAAATTAGAGAATGAAACACTAGCATTCTCTGTGGTCGGTCTTGTAGCATCACATTAAAATTTCAATAGCCGCATGCAACGAGGGTAAACTGATTAATAGAACAGATTCAGTCCTAGCGAGTAACTAAAATCGGCTATAAAAGTCTGCCGCTACAAGGCAGAAGCCAATGTTGCAAAAGATTGTTCTCCATTTGCCATCGCTACTTTTATACTATTGCTTTATCCTCATCTTCGACGTTACACGGCCCGTCAGACAGCTCCCCGATCGACAGGAGATCTGCGGCGTATGCACTAAATCATCTGCATGCAACTTTAAGGCAGATTTTTTTTTATTCCCAAACATCAGAATTTGAATAAACTGAACAAAACGGTCTCTCATTTCACATTTCTCACAAATACTACCACTACCTCCAACTCAACACTAAAATGGCTAAAAGAAAGAGAGCCGCTTTACTTCCAACGAATATTGCTCTGCTGCAAAATCTAATCAGAAGAGACCCTCCTTCTTATAAAGAAGAATTCATTCTCCAATATAGACATTATGAATCGCTTCGAGATATCTTTTTAGAAAATACCGGTGCCGAACAAGGCTCAGAAGAATTTGCTGACTTAATCGGGTTTGTTGCACAAATGTGTAGCTGTTTTCCTGAAGAGACAAAGACTTTCCCTGGCACTTTATTTCAAATTCTTTCTCAGCGTCATCATGAACTACCAGCCGACTTACGGGAGAAAATTGTTCAAAATGTTACTATGCTAAGAAACAAGGGTATCATCACCTCAGAAGCGTTAATACAAAATCTGTTCCCCATTCTAGTATCTACCGATTCTAAACAGTTACGGTCGCAAGTGTATTCATCTATCATCACTCTGATTAAAAGCGTTAATCAAGGAGCTAAAAATCAAAAGGTCAACCGTAGTGTTCAGGCTCTATTATTCAACCTTTTGACGGATGCTGAATCAAATGGTCTCTGGGCTACTAAAATTACCCGTGAATTATGGAGACGAGGTATTTGGGATGATTCAAGAACCGTTGAAATCATGACCCAAGCTGCTCAGCATGCCAACATCAAAGTATCAATATCTGCAGCCAGGTTCTTTTTAGGTGCTGATAAAGAAAGAGACGACGCACAGCAACCGGACGATGAAGATGACTCTATTGATATGAGTGCTCTTCGTCACAAGATGGCAATCAACAAGAAGACCAGTAAGCGTGGTAAAAAGTTAGAACAAGCGGTTAAAACGGTCAAGAAGAAAAGCCAGGCTCACCATAGCGCTACTTATTTGAACTTTTCTGCCATTCATTTGCTTCGCGATCCACAAGGGTTCTCCGATAATTTATTTTCAGTCCACCTTTCTAGAGGAGGATCTAGATTGAAGTTGGAACAAAAGATCATTTTTATGAATTTAATCTCACGACTAGTTGGCGTGCACAAGCTGACAGTCCTTGGATTATATTCCTTCTTCTTAAAATATTTGACACCCAAACAACAGGACGTGACGCAAATAATGGCCGCTGCTGCTCAGGCATCCCATGATTTGGTTCCTCCTGATGTGATCACTCCGGTTATTCGCAAAATCGCCGATGAATTCGTTAGTGATGGTGTAGCCGCAGAAGTGGCTGCTGCCGGTATCAACACAATTCGAGAGATCTTGAGTCGTGCTCCTTTAGCCATCGATAAAACGCTGTTGCACGATTTAATCGAATACAAGGGATCAAAGTCTAAGCCAGTTATGATGGCTGCTAGAGGTTTGGTTGGTCTATTTAGAGAAATTGACCCCTCAATGTTACATAATAGAGATAGAGGAAAGACTGCTGCCATGGCCATGAAAGACAGTAGTACAGCCACTGCCGGTCCTAAATTTGGTGTTGATAGTTCTGCTGTTAACGGTATGGAGGGTCTTGAATTGTTTAGAAAATGGCGTGAGGAACAAGGAATTGAAGACGATGCCAATGAAGATGGAAACGATGGATGGGAGGTTGCCAGTGATGAAGAGAATGAGTCGGATGATGATAGCGATGGCGAATGGATTCAAGTTGAAAGTGACCAGGAGTATGAAATCTCAGATTCTGAAGATGAAGAAGGTAAAGATGGTGATAAGCCGGATGCTAAGAAGTCGAAGCTTGAAGATAACACTGTCATTAGTGCTTCTGCCGATGCGGATGCATTTATGAAATTAGCATCAACAACCGTGTTGACTCCAGCCGATTTCGCTAAGATTGATGAGCTCAAACTTGCTGCTGGCGTTGACAAGGCTATGGGCAAGAATAGAAGTGTGCAACGTAATGAAGAACAAGTAGAGGTTAGTACATTAACTGGACCATTGAAATTTAAACAGCTTCGAGAAGAGAAGATTGCTGCTGCAAGAGAAGGTAAAGAGGATAGAGATTTTGGTTCTAAAAAGAGTCAGCATCTCTCTAAATCTCATAGTACTACCAATAAGGATAAGGCACGCAAGAAGAATTTCATGATGATGATTCATAAAAAGGATGTCCAAGGTAAAGCCAAGCGAAGTTTGCGTGATAAGCAAAAGGTCTTACAAGCGCATATTACCAAGCAAAAGAAGAAAGGATTTTAATAAAAGTTGATTGCATTTTTTTATATTTACAGATATTTACAGGCCATACTGCCTCCGGCAGTTATGACGACTACGAAGTCAGTTAGTCATTTGACCACGTCATTTTACTAGAATATAGCTAGCTCTCTGTATATTGACGCACGGCTGTGCTGAAAAATATAGAAAATATATATTGTAACCCGTGAAGTAGAGAACCCGATTTGATCCTCACCTGTCACGAGCTAATGTCAGAGATTGATATCAGTGCTAAGGACGCTTGGGACGACTCGTCCTTGGTGCAGAAGTGGGATTCTCTTCTTGGTGAATACAGGGTATGTAGATTTGAGAAGTAGAGTAGAGTGTTATGTTATTAACTAACTGTTTAGAAATATCACAGTCTGGAAGCAGAAGAGGCACACGAGATTGGAAAGGCCAATGAGGAAGGAGCGCCGATTGAAGAAGGCAAAGAGGAAGATGATCTGCTTATGGGTGAAGAAGTTAATGGTGAAGTCGAACTAACGGGCGGAAAAAGAAAAAGCCAAGAAATCAAACAAGACGAATTGGAGGAAGCTGAGGAAGTAGACACCACGGAGAGAATACGGACCGTTAGTTCTAGTCCATTTGATGGCCTCGATCCATCGGTACGAGAGCTGGTCATGGCATGGTACTGGGCAGGATACTACCAGGGTCTGCATAAAGGAAGATCGGAAAATAACCATAAGCCGAATAAACGAGCGAAGCGAGAAACGGATCTGAGCAGTGCCCAGCCATGACCCGAGGCAGACAAATCAAAATAATGAACGTTCATTTTACTATACATATCGAGGCATACAAGTCTAAATGACAACCTCCATTTTATCTATACATGTCGATGCTTGTTCCTTTTGGCCGAGATATCGCGAGAGGCTTGCTTCTCCCTCTGGATTCGCTTCCTTTCTCCGAAATTCTCCTTGTCCATATCCATACCAGCTTCACGTTTAGCAGTAGATATCTTTTTAAGAGAAGTCTCAATGACTTGCTTATCAGTGACTTTGTCGTATTTGTCCATTTTGCAACCGACTCGAGCCTCTATATTCTCAATTCGAGTCACATCCCGTTCGGTTACCAGTGATATACTTTCTCCGGACCTACCAGCACGAGCCGTACGACCTACTCTATGAACATAATCATCAGCATCTGCGGGAATGTCGAAATTGATAACCATCTCTACAACCGGGATATCGAGACCTCTACCAGCAACATCAGTAGCTACCAGCACCCGAGCAGCTTGAGCCCTAAATCTTCCTAGAGCGTTGATTCTTTCAGATTGAGGCATCTGTGAATGCAATGATGTAGCACGAACTTGTAAATTCTGTAATACTCTTCTTAGCATTTCTGCTGTTTTCGTTCTGTTGACAAATACAATGGCGGACTTGTCTTTATTATCTTCATGAGTAAGGATGCTGAATAAATATGACTCTTTGACAAAAGAGGGGACGAGAATAAATGATTGGGATAGAGATGAGGGAATGGCCAGCGAGTCATTAGTGACTTCATGCATAAATGGTGGCTTCTTGCCTGGTTTAACTGGGGCATCTTGAAGCGATCTCACGGCATCAGTTATTGTAGCAGTGAAGAGTAGCGTTTGACGCTTTTCAGAAGAAGGAAGGATATTAATACATTCTTCGAGATCGTCAGCAAAGCTACTACTTAATAATCTATCTGCTTCATCAAGAACAAGATATCGAACTCTTTTCAGTCCGTTAACGGCCTCGGGTCCACTGCTTTTAATATGATCAGCTAGACGACCAGGTGTAGCAATAACAAAATGTGGTCTTTTTTGTAGTTCCAAAGTTTGTTGTACCATATCCACGCCTCCTACTATAACAGCAGTCTTGACGTTCATATTGGCACCTAGAGCAGCAAACTGTTCAGCAATTTGAAGGGCCAGTTCTCGGGTAGGAGTCAGAATGAGACCACAGATCCCAAATGGATCCTGCGACCATTTACTAAGCATAGGAGCAGCAAATGCGATAGTTTTACCGGAACCGGTCTTGGCACCACCAATACAGTCTCTTCCATCGAGAATAGGAGGAATACAAGCAGTCTGAATAGCCGAGGGGGAATGAATAGCCATAATATTGAGGGATTCAACCAGCCATTTCGATACGCCTAATGATTCAAAGGACATAATGGGAGGATGTTAGAAGGGAATAAATCTTTGAAATAAATATTAGAGGATCGATATTAATGATGTTGACAGACGACGGTGCGAATGGCAGATAGAAATTAGTTTCATATTGATCGGCAAAAAAAAATATTTGTAGCCGTACAAGGGTTCAACCAGTGCATTATCGGAGAAGTTGTAGGTAAACCACCAGGAGCGCCATTGTCATATAAGTAGGAGGGTTGGATTAAGCCAACTAAGGAAGAAGTACGACTGAAATATAGACCGAGCCTTTTGTGGAATGACTAGGACATTAACGAGAACACTTCAGTCCTTCACCTCTCTCAAAAAACCAATTCGAGGGTTAGGTTATATTTATCAGACTCCTCAATAGATCATATTCTTCACCAGCTTCCGGTCTCCACCCGCTACACATACTGCTCACCCACAATGAGTGGACAAATTATAGAAATCGAGAGATCCGCTCTTGAAGAATTAGAGAGGATAGAGCAGGCGATTACAGATCGCATTATCTATAACCCAAAAATATTACCTGATACATTGCCATTGTCATCAAGTTCGTCGCTCAATGGAACGAGAAAACGCCCGATACGAGAGACAGTGCTTCATGAGCTGGAGCTGTCACGATTTCTCGATAGATATCAAGAGCAATGTAAATACGTAGACTCGATCTTTTTAGGAGTCAAAAGGAGGAGTCGAAATGATGATAAGAAAAATAGTATAACCACAGACCCACTAGTTGACCAGCATCTAAAACAAGTCCGCTCTCTCTCAGCAGGCTCTGCGGAAGAGTTACTCGAGCAATATTACAAACAGATCGCGTCAGTGAAAGATTATTATCGTAAATATCCTAATGAAGGAGTGGAAGACCTAGCAGCTACATATGCCATGGCCAAGAGTTTAAAGAAAGAGACCAATTTAATCGAAGATGATGGTACTCCAAACAATAGCGAAAGTACCTCGCTATCCAATGATGGACGAATTATTTCTGCCTATGCTCAAGCAGCCAACATAAATCTAGACAGTATATTTTCTGGGGAAGAGTATTACGGCCGGTTTCTTGATTTGGTATCACTTCACGAGAGATTTTTGAATCTTCCGTTTATTCAACGGCAGCCGTCGTACGTTCAATACTTAGACAAAATGTCCGACTTTTCCGACAGATCTGTTTATCCTTCTAGTCGGCTAAAGAGCGCGGATTATTTTGAGTATATAGTGGATCTTCATAGCTATCTGGAGTCATTCTTTCGAAAGACGCTTGTTCTAGCGCAGCCAGAGTCGAGTTTAGCGAGAATTGAAAGCGAATTTGATTCTCTGTGGGAATTGAAAAAGTACCCCAGTTGGTTGAGCGATGATATGACTGGTGGTGGTAGGGATACCTCAGATGAGCCATCCTCTAACGACCCTCTTTTCTGCGTTCCATGCGGAAAGAGATTCACCAACGAAGCATTATTCAATAACCATTTATCGGGCCGAAAGCATAAACGAAATGTCGCTGCCAGTTCTACAACCATCGCTCCTACAATCTCAGATGACCTAAAATTGAGAGCAGTAGCTTCACATGAATACAGTGTCTACTGTCTTTCGGAGCTGCTTGCAAAAGTCATCTCCGAAACCAAGTCAAATGTAGAAAGAAGACAAGCACTGACAGACCGTGAGAGGCAACTGGAGATCCAGACACTAGAACGAGAAGCTACAGGAGGACCTAATTCAGATGAAGACAAGGGCAAAACCAACAATAACGAAAATAGCGACGAAGATGGCAGTGATGATGACATCGTATATAACCCTCTTAAACTGCCTCTTGGATGGGATGGTAAGCCCATTCCCTTCTGGCTATACAAATACCAGGGTCTAGGAGTTGAATTCGAGTGCGAAATCTGCGGCAATGCGAGCTATGCTGGCCGTAAAGCGTTTGATAAGCATTTTCTCGAACCTCGCCATGTTCATGGACTTCGATGTCTTGGTATCAACCCGGACCCGCTTTTCAAGGGCATCACCAAACTGGCCGACGCAATGACTCTATGGGAAAAAGTCAAAAACAATACCCGACAAATCGAAACTAAGCAAGAAGTGTCTGTGGAGATGGAAGACGATGAGGGCAACGTCATGTCAGAAAAAGTCTACAACGAGTAAGTACCGCGCGAGGTTTACATGTTTATCCTCCTAAACAGCTGCGCTCAGCTGGACCACCACCACGTACCATACTAACATTCCTTCTAGTCTAAAGAAACAAGGTCTTATTTAAAAAATCTAATTCAATTATATTTATGTATGGACGTGTAATAGTATAATAAACAAAAACCAGTAGAATCATATCGACTCTAGCTGTACAAATCATCATCCTCACCTTCTGCTCCAACCGCAGCTCCGCCAGAAGTACTTCCAGCAGTATCGCCGCCTTCAGTACCACTGAATCGGAAAGTAGCAGTACCTCTAGATGTACGCAATTGTTGGGCATAGGCTTCATAACGACGGAGTTCAGAATCACTGACAGATCTACTAGCAGTCTTCATGGCCTCTTCGAAATGCTCTCTAGTGATGAAAGGAACAGGATCCTCCATAGCAACGTCTTCAGTAGTATTGACGTCCTCTTCTTCTCCATTTTCACTCGCAGCAATGCTGGCCTCGATGCTCTCCTTAATAGCGAATTTGGCAGCGCGTTGAACAATGTATGACAAATCGGCACCGGAAAATCCGTTGGTAGAACGGGCAATTTCTCGCAAGTCGAGACCAGGCTCCAAAGGAGTCTTTCTAAGTTGAGCAGACAAGATGGAGAAACGGCCATCGTCGTCGGGAAGAGGAACATAGATAAGTTGATCTAGACGACCAGGACGTAATAAAGCCGGATCGATCTGATCGGGTCTATTAGTAGCTCCAATAACGAATACATTCTTCTTAGCATTCATACCATCCATTTCAGTAAGCAACTGATTGACTACACGGTCGGCACCGCCTGAATCTCCTACAGATCCACCTCTAGACTTGGCAATGGAGTCCAATTCGTCAAGGAAGACGACACAAGGAGCGGCAGCACGAGCCTTGTCGAAAATGTCTCGAATGTTCGATTCGGATTCACCAAACCACATGGAGAGCAATTCGGGTCCTTTGACGGAGATGAAATTGGCAGACACTTCAGTAGCTACTGCCTTGGCCAACAGGGTCTTACCCGTACCAGGAGGGCCATAAAACAAAACTCCCTTGGTTGGAGATAATCCAAACTTGGTGTACATTTCGGGGTGGAGAACAGGATATTCAACAGTTTCCTTAAGTTCCTGCTTGATCTTATCAAGACCTCCAACATCGTCCCAAGTGACATTGACACTTTGTACAACAGTCTCACGCAAGGCCGATGGATTGGAGATACCAAGAGCGAATCTGAAGTTCTCCATAGTAACACCAAGACTGTCAAGGATTTCGGCATCAATAGTCTCTTCTTCAAGATCAATCAAGTCCATCTTTTCACGGATCTGTTGCATAGCGGCTTCGGAACATAGGGAGGCGATATCGGAACCTACATAACCGTGGGTTTCACTGGCAATTGATTCCAAATCCACATCGTCAGCCAATTTCATGTTTTTAGTATGAATTCTCAAAATCTCCAATCGTCCAGTTGGGTCGGGAATACCGATGTCCACTTCACGATCGAACCGGCCGAATCTACGTAAGGCAGGATCAATGGAATTAGGACGATTCGTAGCAGCGATAACCACAACATTGGATCTGGCCTTCATACCGTCCATAAGGGTCAAAAGTTGAGAAACAACTCTTCTTTCAACTTCACCGTTGGTCTTGTCTCTCTTTGGCGCAATGGAATCGATTTCGTCAATAAAGATAATAGCAGGGGCATTTTTTTCCGCCTCTTCAAACGCCTTTCGGAGATTACTCTCTGATTCACCGGCCATTTTACTCATAATTTCTGGACCATTAATCAAAAAGAAAAATGCACCAGTCTCATTGGCAACTGCTCTTGCCATCAAAGTTTTACCGGTACCCGGAGGTCCGAACATAAGAATACCTCTAGGAGGCTTTATACCGATACTTTTAAACAACTGAGGGTGACGCAGAGGCAACTCGACCAATTCTCTGATCTGAGCCATTTGTTTTCTGCACCCACCGATATCGTCATAACCGACCTCGTTCAAGTTATTTTCCTCGTCTTCACGATTGATGGGTTCACCCTCACAGTGAATAATAGTGTCTTGAGCCACAATGGCGTATTCTGAAGGGTCGACCTCGACGACCTTGAACTCCACTTGGCGCATACCACCACGGACAGTGAACAAGTCACCTTTACGAACCGGTCTGTATGCTTCGACGAAGTACGGTTTCAAATACACATCGAATAATGAGCCAGTGAGTCCCTCGACTGTATCAGCAATTGGGAGACATGAGATTCTCTTGGCCTATAGAGGTGCGTTAGTAATGGACCTTACGTCACTGTTGTACACCGGCGCCGGAGGCACACACAACACCACACCCCGAATAGGGCTCCGCGAGTACTTACGTATTTGATGTCAGGGCATGGATGGATGGTGATGACGTCTCCCAGGCGGACCCGGAGATTGTTACGGACAACTCTATTGATGCGGACGAGGCCGTCTTCAAGCTCTTCGTCCGCCAGGACAATCAGGACAGTGTCCTTTCTCTTCTTTCCCTTGACGAGAACGGTGTCTCCACGGAACAATTGCAGCAGATCCATGGTGTTCGGGGACAGCGAGATGACGGAATTGTCGTCATTAGTGGCATCCTCGACGACAAGGGCATTGTCCTTCTTCTTGCGACGGAGAATGGCCGTGGCCGTGGCATCTTCTTTGGACTCTTCCTTTCCAGAGGCGTCTACCAGATTGGGTTTTTTGTCATGATGATGATGGGGTTCGTCAGGCATGATGGACTAGTCTAGAATAGTGATTGCTAATTGTATACGAGAATTGATTTGTTGTTCTTATTGTACGGTTGTTTGCCTTTTGCAATTCAACAGGTATCTCCAACTTTGACACTTTGACACTTTTATCGGAAACGTTTCGGCAGATGGAGGATGTAGAAGTTGTTGTCGACAGTTTTAACAGTACAGCAGCACAAGAATGTGGAACAACAGTACAGTAAGAATAACACAGCAAGACAGTAAGTAAGTGCTCAATGCCGTCAACAGCGTTGATGGCAGTTTATAAATCACCCCGATCAAGGAGGGTAAGAGGGTGCGCCAGGGTGCGCACGGCTGGCGCCAGCGACACAGATAGCGCCATTCGAAGGTCTTGGAAGGAAGGACGACGGGCGATGCGCTGATGTGTAAGGGGATGGGATGTAATGGGAGTATTGAGGTCCGCGGGGATCAAGATAAACGCCGCGATTGGGAGGTAGGAGGTAGGAGGTAGGCGGTTGTTGAGGACAGTAGAGCGAGCCAGGCAGAGAAATTCGTAATAAATTTAGTGGCAAATAGGCACGGAAATTGAGTTTGGCGTTACGAGCTGGAAGGGGGCTGAAAGCCGCAGAGGTCGAGGCGGTGAGAGTGGTATTTGAGCTGGACGGCCGGAATGGTTCTTATCTTTTACAAATATATATGTATGATATATCTCGCTATTAGATATAAACTGAAGAAATAAATAAGCTTGCTATGTTCACGCAATTGGCGGTTGTTGCTACTGCTAATGTACCAGCTTGATGGTGACAGAGGCACTATACTGCTAGCTCGATAGCTAGATCTCTGTGCTGCTACTCCCATTCCCATGGCATCGCCGACAATCGCTACCTATACTTCGTTTACATCTATGTCCGCCAAACTTATTCGTTGTCTCTCTTTAAAGATACGAGCTCGTTAGCTCATTGACAGCTGTTCTGCCCAGCCAGCACAACCACAGCCGTGCGCCCTGGCGTCGTCCTACTTAATGCATCATTTAATCCGGGGAAGAGATAGATAGCAATATATCACATACGATTAAGCTATGGATTCCAACCGTCTTCTTCTGCTAACATACAACCTCGGAAAGGAAAAGCTGACTGAAAATTATGTAGCGGACGATGTAGTCAAGCCGGCATTGAAAGGTGCTGGCCCTGATCCTCCCAAATTCATTGCTATTGCGTTTCAGGAGGTGGGCCCGATTATGAATGGATGCTTTGGCGACTTATCAGAGTATACAGATCCCATTCTAAAAGGCATCGAAAGCTCCTTAGAACAATATGGCCAAGAAACGAGCACCCATCGAGGGTCCTATACTCGAGTTGCCTTACAAAGTTATGGCGCAATTGCATTAATAGTGTATGCGTTTGTTCTTGAAGGAAATATGAACCCTCCGGTTAAAAAAGTACTCCTAGCATCCACAGGTTGTGGATATTTACGTTCCAGCTTGAAAGGCGGGCTGGGAGTAAGAATTGGTCTAAAAACTGAAGTCGATGAATCCACTCATTATTTCACCTTCGTTGCTGCTCACTTATCTGCTAATGAAGGAATGGTATCGTATCGGAATCGTGACTTTGTCGATATTGTTACAATGCTTGATTTCGGCGATGGATATGGTGCGTACCATCCTAATTCGCATCTGTTCTTTCTAGGAGATCTCAATTATAGATGTATAGAGGACCCAACTATGAGTCACACCACCGATGGTACCACCGATGGTACCACCACTACAGACTCATCCGAAGAGGAGGTCAGATTGCTCTCCTCCAATGATACACTCCAAGCTCTCTCTGTAGATATATCCCGCTACGCTGAAATAGACGAGCTGTCTATAGCGAGACAAAACGGCGATGCCTTCTTGGGATTCTCGGAGCCACCAATAACCTTCCCACCAACCTTCAAATTCTTTGAACACACGCAGAAATACAATCGAAAAAGAATCCCCTCTTGGTGTGATCGAATTTTGTACTTGGAATATGAAGGAGACACAAATTCGAAAGAAACTATTGGAACATATTCTTACCTTCCAAATTGCACCATGTCCGACCACAGACCGGTATATCTCTCCATTATTGTACCAGACTCCCCTCCTAAGCTCTTGACTCAACATCGTGACTTACGGTTCCCAAGACCGGTGGCCGATTCAGTTCCAGTTGACCTAGCACTAGCTCCATGGCGATCTCGTAATAACTCGTTAATAAGCTATTACGCCGATCGATCCATCGGATGGGGTCTTTATTTATCTACTACTCATCAAGGACAGGTATATTCTGCAATAGGAGGGTCTCTTGTATTGACAGTTTACGTTCTTTATATTTTCTTCTTGTAGCTAACAAGGACATATTTATTATATGACTCTACACCATTTTTTAGATATCTAATATATTTTTCAACTATATGATTTTACCTAATATACAAAACAATAAGTCGTTAAAATGCAGGTTTTTTGGGGGGGATTATGGATAATGGAACATGTCAACGATAATCATCACGATGAGCAATGCATTTCAAAATATCAATTAACACCAGAAACGATAGACCCGATACAGCCATCCTCTACTTCTTATTTCCTCTTGCTCTTCGACGATTTCTTGCTTCAGTAAGTCCAAGTCCACTTCCCGACGTCCAGTATCCAAGTCCATATCTTTAGCACGGACAAATGGTGTTCTGTACCAAAGCTTATAACCAATGTAACAGACAATTACAATAGGAAATGCCAAATAAATCTCGAAAAAGTATTCGGCACTGGGTTCAGCACCAATGGGCCAGATACTAACATACGCCAACGCAATTAGAACCAAAATGTTAAGAATAAGTCTGTTTTCTTGTTAGTGGCTATTTTCTTAGCATTTGAACCCCCAATAATCAGTCTACTTACCCAAACCAGCTTCCCAAAACTCCAACTGCTGACGTGAATGGAAGCTCATCAGTTGATCTACCTTGAGCAGACAATCCACGACGGAATCTGATATGGCAGAAACACACTGATGCCCATGTAAATAAAGATGAAAGACCAGACAATGCCAAAAGCCAGTTGAAAATATCATTTTCCTTATCGGAGGCAGCTGTGAATGCAATCAAACCAAACAATGCCGTGACAGTAATACCCGCAAGTGGTCTACCTTGTCTATCGATATAACCAAGCCATTTAGGAGCTTGGGAAGCCGCTGAAAGCGCAGCGATAGTACGACTCGAAGCATAGACAGACGAATTTCCAACAGACAGAACTGCTACAAGTACTACGGCGTTCATAATACTCGGAAGAACTTTAATTCTAGCATTATCAATAGCAATAACAAATGGTGAAGTTGTAATATCAACCGCTGAACTGGCATTTAAAAGTCTATCGTCGTTGAAAGGAACTAACAAACCAACAATGACGAGAGCAACAATGTAAAAAAGGGTGATTCTCCAAAACACCTGTTTAGTAGCCCTAGGTAATGATTTTCTGGGATTCTTGGTTTCAGCAGCCGCAAGACCAACTAATTCAGTACCAGAGAATGCAAAGGCAGCATTTACAAATACTGAACACAAACCTTTGAATCCAGCAGCAAAAGCTCCTGGTTCATGCCAGTATTTGCCACCAACATAACCTCCATTTGGAGCACCACCACAAACAATTACAATACCAAGAATAATGAATCCAACAACGGCGATAACTTTAATCAAAGAAAAGATAAACTCGGCTTCACCGTAGCCACGGACTCCGAAATAATTGATAATAACAATTGCAGTCCAGAACAAAGCGACCCAAGCTGCCGGATTAACGGTTGCAGCACTACCATTACCAGACCAAAATTGAATAGTCAAACTAGCAGCAACAAGTTCCAATGGGAAGGCAACCAACCATTGAAGAACGTAATTCCAACCCATAGCAAATCCCCAGGCAGGATCCACAAATCGAGTAGCATAAGTAGCAAAAGCACCAGCAACAGGGAAACGAACGGCCATTTCACCTAAAGCATGAACGGTACAAAACAACATTAATCCAATAAGAGAGAAACCAATCAGCAAAGAAGCTACAGGAAATGTTAGATTTCTAGTTCGTTGCAATCAAGAAGATAATGTTTTTGCACTTACCTGGACCACCAGTGGAAAGAGAGCCTCCAGAACCAACAAAAAGACCAGTACCAATGGAACCACCAATAGCGATCATTTGTAAATGCCTAGTCTTTAAACTTCTAGAAAGAGGCGACTTGGCGGTTGCCAATGCAGCTCTTTCGACTTCAGTTAAACCTTGATATTCATCCGATGAAAAATCTGCTGGTTTAAAAGAATCTTTAAACTGTTGCCATTTGGACAAATTTTCATTTGAGATTTCGGCAGACTGTTGCTCATAATTGTACGATGCTGAAGGTGTGTCACTAGGACTCACGTCCTTTTCGATATCGAACATTTTAGATTGAATGGTTAGTATGAATCTATGATAAAACAATAAAGCAAGTATCTGGGGGATAGCCCGTATATAAACAACTTTAGATATTTCTTTTCACTGAGTCAGTAGTTGCTTTTTTTTTTTTCTTTACCCCCTTCCAACAAAAGGGGAAAAATAAATTAATAAGAGAGACTCTTCAAAAAAAAAAGAGTAACAAAGAGCTGCTTTACACCTTATCTCTGATAAAAAGGCAATTCAACTGTGGCCGAATTGATGTCAGTACCGTTAATGTATACCTTCCAAGCATGATACTACGCTGATCTGTCTGCGTTCTCTAGTGTTGTCTGATGATATACCAGAGTAGGAAACTGCTACATTCTGGATAAATGTCATGGTGTTTGTATTAATTCTTTTTTTATTTTTTTTATTTTCAATCTAGTATTCAATCTTTTCTTTTTCCGATCAAAACATTATAGCATAGTATATGTCTAGTCAAGGAAGTCTAAAAGAGTATGATTATGCCGAGATAACTACTAAGTTACCTTCTTTGAACTGGAGCAGTGCTCGGCCCACGGTTATGAAGTCATTCCTTTAGTCGGAATTTTGTACATACAGGCAACAATGGGACAGACAATTTTTTTGCATAAATAAATCAACGAAAAATTTGAGTCTGCCAGAACTAAACTGTCATTGGTTTATGTCTGCAGTGCACCATCGGATGAGCAAGTCTTATTAGCTTGATGAGCATCTCAGTTTAGAGATGGATAACCGCTGTCGCTCGGCATATCCGACCTGACAATTTACGCCCGACGGATACGGAGGTAGCCAGCCGGACGGAGAGAATTTTTTAGCGTGGCAAGACATCTGACTGTCGCATTTGGCTTATAAAGTTTTTGCCAGTTGTGCCCCGCCAAATCGAACAAGAACGAAAGTGTGTCGAAAAAAAAAGATTTAAGAATAAAATTTTCAGGTACGGAAATGGTAACACTAGCATAATTCTGCAAGCAACCAGTGCGAAAACGCTTGACATTGCTTTTTCCGGAGTTTCTGTGCATAACGATCAACGACTGCGGATACCATAGCGGGAAATCGATAGCCCCGAACGGTTCTTTTTATTCAACGGTTTTTTTGCCGAAATTTTCGATACAGACTTTTCTGCGTATCTCGCTACGTATCTCGTCAGGCGTATCGCGAAGAGGAGAGAGTGCGGGCAAAATAGTAGGAACAGGGGGCTATGGGGGTATTATATTGAATGGACGCTATTATCTATCGTTTTGCTGTTAATTGTGAAGACGGATTGGGCTATAGCTCACATAATTAGCCAGCTTATGATATGCTGGAGAGGGTCTTTATTACCTATACTGATAGAGTTGTAGAATTATGTTGCATATCATGAACCATGTACAGAAGAAACGATTTTCTGTCAAGTCAGGACGCCTTATGGTAGTTCACTAACCTGCCTAGATTAGATGTATGTTGCCCTTCAAAATCGACCGAATAGCTAGTTTACACGGTGCTCTTGAATAGAGAGCAGCAGTTGAAATCGGTACCGCCCATGTCCCGCTCATAGCCGTTGAGCCGATATAATGTGCATCGACGGGGGTACCAGCGTCGCATTATCTGATTTATACTCGGGAAATGTAGTTTGGCGATCCCGCTCGGATCTTGGCGACAGTCCGGTGGATTTATCCAGCATGCCCATGCTCTAGCTATATATGTCAGTTTTTAAATAAGAGATTAATTATGTCCTTTTATATCATATCGATTCGTTTCATTCATTCGTTAGGTGTACCTTCGGCAGCACTGGCATTGGCAGTCTCGTACTTCTTCTTGCTATTAAATAAATAATCCCCAACTGCTTGATAATTGAGCTTTTTCGAGAATGCTTTATGCTTCAGGACTTGCTGAGTGTTTTCAGCAGCAGTTGGAAGTGAACCATCCTGTATCCTATAGGTAGAGTTCTTCACTTTAGTGGTCATATTAGTTTTCTTGCGCCTTTTGGGAGCTCTAGTATTGCCTGCTGCTTCGTCGGCAAGCATTTTAAGTCGCTTGTTCTCCTGCTCAATAAGATAGTCTTTATTCATAGTCATCCAAATTTGAGTTTTGATTTCTATTTCTGCCTCGGTAAGAATACTCGTTTCAACCTCGTCATCGTCGACATCGAACAATTCCTTAGGATCGTCTGGGACTTTCGAAACCCAGCTTGGGCCGTGGTTTTCTCGGACGTTACCGATTATTCCACCGCCAATCCCACTTAAGTCGATGTCTTCGTTTCCTGCCGCAAGAGCAGCAGCAATCGCAGCAGCCTTTTGAGCCTGATACCGTTTGAGGAACGTTTCAGCACGAGACACCTTCTTGGCGCCCTTATCACCAGCTGGACGAGATACCTTTTCTTTACCTTTCGACGACGAGTGTTGGATATGCTCAGAGTCATTTTCGTCTTGGCTGATAGGTTGTTGATTACTGGTTTCGCTATCTTTTACGCCTTGGTCATTTAACTCGTTGGTCACTTTTAAGGATGTAGATGGTGGAAGATTAGGTAATGTATTAGGATCGCGATCTGAACCTTCAGCTGTTGATGGATCTTCCTCATCCGGTTCTTTATTTTCTTTTGCCAGTGCTTTACTGACTTCGGCGAGATTCTGGTCTATTTCCTTTGCCATTTCTAATAAAGCACTATCCAAGCCTTCTCCTCTATCTATGGCCTCCTTTTCCTTTGTCAACCGTTCGGTCGCTTTTCTATTAACTTCTTGGTGACGAGTGAACGATGGAGGGTCGGCGGAGGATTCAATCATGGTAGCTCTAAACACACCGACAGCTAAACCACCAGCACTTGTGTTGCTAAACTCGTCCAGCCTTCTTTGGACAGTGGTTTCGCCGACCTTTGCGATTTGAACGATTTGGGCCTTGGAGACACGGTAATTATTCATTCGACAGGCCAATAAAACACACGCGGCAGCAACACCGGTCGGACGACGTCCAATACTTAACCAGTCCTTGCCCATACGTTGAGTCAGTTTAGAAGCATCTGTTCGTATGATAGTAGCGTCGTTACTGGGCAATCCAAGTCTAGCAATGAATCTTTGGATGAAGACAACTGGATCCATAGTGGGAAGTTTATAAATTCCTAAGCATTTGAGAAGTTGTAAATAGGTAGATCCAATATTAAATACATTGACGCAAATCACCTCTGCAAAGTCCATGAGCATATGGTCGGTCTTGTGGATTCTACAAGACAGATAAAGACAGGCGGCCACGACGTAGTGCGATTTCCGGCCCTTGACGAAGTTCTGCGCTAATGCAAGCTTGAAATATTGAAGAGCATTACCAGAGATGTGGTCTAAGATGTGTAACTTGTTGGCCACTGCGTTAATACGACGGCGTGTCTTATCAATTGTCTGGGTTCTACTTTCTCCTTGATGGCCACGTATACCGCCAACGCTGATATGAGCTTGGTCGGCGCCAACAAAGGAACCAGTTACAGTAATAGCACCAGCGGAGCTTTCGCCGAAAGTGATTTCAGACACGATATTAGACTCTTCGGCTACCGTACCACATGTCTGACAGCAGTATTCGTTGGACTGGGGGTCCTGTACGAACGTGATGCCATTACAGGCTTTATTCGGGCACACTCTCGGGGCCATAGTAAGTGTATAGTGAGCAGAAGGTTATTAAAGGTGTGGTATTTGACAGTGAGTTTGGGTGAATAAGACAGCAGTCGGCTGGGGCACCTTGGCGAAATGTAATTGAGATAAATGCGAGACAGCCAGTACGCGACAAACTAACGGTAGAGTGTTGAGCAGAAACAAAAATCAGGAGCAAAGGTGATGGCAGCCTGGTAAATTATCTTTTAGAATATAAGAATAAAATTCAAATCTAGAATATTAAAAGGGCGTCGAGTCGCACAGTGGAATATAAGGTAGTAAAGTAGAGTGCATTAGAAGCCGTGAAGATGATTGAAAATATATATTTCTAGGCGTGGAGAGAGCCGCGCTGTGAGCACCGCGCGGTAGCGTCAGATATGGTTGTACTGAGAACCAAATTCATCTTGGCTGAGAATAAATAATAATAGTAACAATAAGATCCACAGCAAAAAAGCTATGTAAATATAGAGATAGAGTAGAACGGGGGAATCATTACCAGGGTAAAGTTTGTGGTGAGTTCATTGTATGGATATTCTCGTCATTACACTAATTGTACAGGAGGATCGAAGGAGACGTCAAAAAAATACCTCGATAAGCAAATATTCTACTTCAATTGATATATAGCCAGTAATAACGATAGGAAATGATAGCAGCGAATAGACTATCAAGGACTATCAAGGACTATCAGGGGTGTCGGGTGTGTCACTAACCTTTGTTCGTCACTGCTATGAGAATAAGCGAGCCTCAGTCCTGCTATCGGCCTAATACGTACGGGGCTGCTAATGAGACTAAGCTCACGCTTCACCAGTGCGATAGTCCTTCATTAGCTCCAGCTCCAGATGAGGCTAACATAGACTATCGTCACTACTACTACTCATTCCTAACAAAAACTCTCTATATACATACACCACCTGTCGCACAACTGGAATATACAATATTCAATATTCAACCACACAAATGGAACAGCCCTTAGCATAAGGTATGATGCTCGGCCTGTCCTGTTCCGCCCTCAACCTCAACCTCACCTCGGAACGGTTCACCGTTCAACCACCCTCGACCCTTACCCCATTCAGGAGTTTTTCCGCCGACTCTCGGCAAATTGGTTGGCTTACAAGAGGGGGGGATTCAAGGCCGCACACCAGAAATCCCGTGCTGAAAAGCTCCATCAACAGCCTCTCTTGTACTGTGTCGGTTTAAAAAAAAAAGGGGACCAAATTTTTGGCCCTTGCTGCAGTTCCTTTCTCTTCCAATCAAAGGAAATCTTGAGCTTTTGATTTTAACATTTGGCATTTTTATTGACAACAACCAGGAAAAAACAATTCTAAAATGTTATCTCGTAGTGCCATTCAAAGGATATCTGGACCGGTTAGAAGGTGAGTAAAGGAGGAATGGGAAAAGTACCGTAGAGAAGGAGATGAGATAGGTATTGGGAATATGGCGACGACCCGATAGAATGGGAGTGCAATTACGTCAATTGGTGAAGAATTGAATTGAATGATTGGGCAGTAGAGCGAATCAGGTTTTCCAGGTGCAATGAGATTGTTATTTTCGTGATATAAGAAGAATAAAAAGAGAAAGAAGATGAAGGAGAGAAAAATCAAACGAAAAAGAAGACGAATGAGAAGAAGGAAAGATAAGAAGAAGGAAAGATAAGAAGAAGGAAAGATAAGAAGAAGAAAAGATAAAAAGAAGAAGTGGTGAAGAAGAAATTGACAATTAGACACGATTTTGGAGAAGAAGACAGTGCCAGCTGCCAGCCGCCAGTAAATGCTGAACGACGTCTCCCGTCTCACCCACTACCCACCCGTTCCATCGGGCTGTTGTCCACCCTGCCTGTAATGCCCCTAGCCAGGCCATACCCACCACGCTCGCGAAGCGAGCACAATAGGTCTGGGCAGAGCCCAGCCGCCGGAGGCACCGCCCGCCCATCCGCTAGCCTACCGTTACTAACGCGACCGCAGAACATTCTCCACCTCCAGACCCAGCGCCAACTATGCGCAGACCATCAATAACTTGAAGATCAATTCGGATACCAAGGTTCTTTTCCAGGGGTTCACGGGTAAACAGGGCACCTTCCATGCTCAGCAGGCTCTTGATTACGGTACCAAGATTGTCGGTGGTACCAATCCCAAGAAGGCCGGACAAACCCATTTAAATTTGCCGATTTTCGGCACTCTCGCTGAAGGCATGAAGGAGACCGGAGCGTCTGCTTCGGCGATCTTCGTGCCTCCTTCTGCCGCGGCCGCCGGTATTATGGAGGCCATTGAGGCCGAGATGCCTCTTGTCGTGTGTATCACCGAAGGCATTCCCCAGCACGATATGGTCAAGGTGGTCGACGCGCTAAAGTCGCAAAGCAAGACCAGACTGGTTGGCCCCAACTGTCCTGGTATCATTGCCCCTGACCAATGTAAGATCGGTATCATGCCCTCTTCTATTCACAAGCGTGGAAGAATCGGCATTGTGTCTCGTTCTGGTACCCTTACCTACGAGGCCGTCAACCAGACCACCAACGTTGGTCTCGGCCAGTCGTTGGTCATAGGCATTGGCGGTGACCCATTCTCCGGCACCAATTTCATCGACGCTCTCAAGGTGTTCTTGGAAGACGAGCAAACCGACGGTATCATCATGATTGGAGAGATCGGTGGATCTGCCGAAGAAGACGCTGCCGAGTTCCTCAAGGAGTTCAATCTCAGCCGTGCCCAGCCCAAGCCCGTGTGCTCGTTCATTGCTGGTATTTCCGCTCCTGCTGGTCGTCGTATGGGACACGCCGGAGCCATTATCTCTGGAGGTAAAGGCGGTGCCGAGTCGAAAATCAAGGCCCTCGAGGCTGCTGGCGTCGCTGTCGAGCGGTCTCCTGCCAGACTCGGCAAGACTCTGTACGATCAGTTCGTCAAGAACGACCTCTTGTAAACATCTCTCTGCTGAGAGTGTGTTATATAACTAACGTAAATATCCCTAGACCCACCTCACGCTATGGACTGTGTGCCTCCGGCGGCTGGGCGCTGCCCAGACCCGTTGTGCTCGCTCCGCGAGCGACCGGTGGAACATGATACTACGCTCGCGAAGCGAGCACAACGGGTCTGGGCAGCGTCCAGCCGCCGGAGGCTCTCAGGCACGCTTGCGAGGAGATGCGTTCACGATCGGACGGCCCCCACACGACCTAGCAATGTCCGGCTAGTACCTTCTCGTCCAGCCTGGCATCTCACGGCCTGAACATGACTCAACGTCGCGAAGCGAGCAGAACTGGTTCTGGACCGCGCCCAGTCGCCGGAGGCCGAGAGCAACACCTCCACAGATCGCTCGCGGAGCGAGCACTACGGGTCTGGGCAGCGCCCAGCCGCCGGAGGCACACACACAACTCACACACACATGTACCCCAGATACGCTCGCGACGAGCGGAGGTCACGATCGGACGGCCCCCACGCGACCTAGCAATGTGTAGCTTGCTACGGGGCTCAGTGGATGCTAGATTGCCGCCTATGCTTGCCAAGCCGTGTTGAGATCACCGTTTCCTGCGTCTGACCGTTGTTATGTCCGAGATTATTTCTCTTTTGTGACCAGATGTGCCTTGGTTGTGCTAAGGTTTGAGTCATGCGCGTCAAAAGCAATAGTGGATCCTTTCGCACCAAAGGGTTCATGTTCCCGGCATATTCGTTATCCGTTTTTTGTGATTGCGGTTCGGTTTGTCTTATCAGACGGGCATTTATTGGAGCCAGACCAGTGATCGCTGTAGTTGCAAGAACCTACACCGTGGTTTCGTCCTTTATGGCCCTTGTGTCTTCCATGTTATCAATCCTTGATTGTATCTCATATCATAGATCACACCTTAGCATCAGTTCTTTCCGCTCATCAAGTTCCGCAGCCAGGTTCTCCTCTCAGATTGGTAAGCTACCTTGTTAACCCTGAATAGGAAAATTTTTAAACTTCCGACTGCCTAGGTACGATTTTGTCATGCAAAGTTTTCTTTTTAATTTTTTTCTTCCGTCGATCCTATGTGCATATCGGACATCGAAATTTCTCTATCAAGAAAGAAGTACATGGGTAAATCTATATATATAAGCCCACTTCCTTCCTGATTGCTAGAAGAGCATGTTTAGACTATTTTTCAACGGCTATTGTTTGAAAGTAACAAAATAAAAAAATTTTATGATCTATTTTTTCATCTACTTTTCTATTTATTAATTTTTTCCTGCACTTAGTGTCATAATAGAGATACTCCTTTTTTTTTTTTTTCCCCCTTTTATTAAATCACAGAACTTAGATTCTGGTTACACATCCATTAAAAGTCTTCGCCAAAATGACAAACGAAGATCCTCACTTTCAATTCGAGCGAAGCAATTCAGCCAGTAGTGATGACTCCGAACCTCAATTCCCGCTTCCTCAACGATTGGTCGATAAAACTCCAAGCGAGGAAGAAAAGCAACTATACGATCCAGCAGTCGAAGATGGAAACAGTAGTGCCAATAATGTCGGGATTGGCCGATACATGTCAAGACGGTCGTCTCGGGCCATGTCCACGGCAAGCGGGTATAGCATTCAAGAAATCTATGGAGATAGCGATGTTCAGCAGATTAAAATGTCTCGTCAACTAACCATGGAGACTATTAAGTCGAGGATTTCAACTGTATATTCAGAAAACTTTGTGCCAAACGATGGTGATGATACTGTTAATCGAGATGGTTCGGAATTTAAGGATATTGACCCTGAACTGGTTACCTGGGAAGGTAGCGACGACCCCGAAAACCCTAGAAATTGGTCGGCCCGTCGAAAATGGATCACTACTAGTGTTGTGGCAGTCTACACTATGATTGCACCTCTTTCATCATCGATTTTATCGCCAGCTGTGCCAGCCATCGCAAGCGATTTCAATATCGAATCCGAGACTATTCAAAGTCTTACTGTTAGCATTTTTATCCTTTCATTTGCCATCTGCCCACTATTTATTGGCCCCATTTCTGAGCTTTATGGACGTCAAGTTGTATTGAATACGTCTATTGTCTTATTATTGATTTTCAATGTTGCATGTGCATTGGCTAAAAATACTGGTCAGATGCTTATATTTAGGTTTCTGGCTGGTATGGCTGGTGCACCACCGATTTCAGTTGGAGCAGGTACTTTGGCGGATATGTTTAACGATCGCGATCGTAATACTCCTTTGGCTTTATACAGTTTGGGACCCAGTCTGGGCCCTGTCATTGCACCTATTATTTCAGGATTCATAGTACAATATGTTAGTACTTGGAGATGGGTGTTTTGGGTATTATCCATTATCAATGGAGTTGTAGCATTAATTGGCTGCGTTATTTATAGAGAAACTTATGCTCCGACCTTGTTGGCAAGAAAGGCAAAGAAATTGAGAAAGCTCACGGGTAATGATAATCTTCATACAGTATTCGATATTTCCCGGACCCCGTTTTGGACCCGATTTCTCACTGCTATCACACGTCCTATTATCATGCTGTTTACACATCCAATTATCATGGGATTAGGTCTTTATATGGCGTTTGTATATGGCTTTATGTACCTAATGTTGGTGACATATCCTCAACTGTGGGTGGAGATTTATCATTTCCACTCCAGTATTGCTGGTCTCATGTATTTAGGACTCGGTATTGGTACATGTATAAGTATAGCAGTTTGGACCCCATTGACGCAAAGAGTCTATTTGAAGTTGACTGCTGCAAATGGCGGAGTGCCCAAGCCGGAGTTTCGTATTTTCTTGGTTAGTCCTACTGCGGTGATTCTTGGTTGTGGACTTATTTGGTATGGCTGGACTGCACAGGCCAAAGCTTTTTGGCTTTTACCTGTGATAGGTACTGGTATTTTTGGGTTTGCTCTATTCCCAGTGTTTCAGTGCATCCAAAATTATTTAATTGACATGAATCCTAAATATTCAGCATCTGCTGTAGGAGCAGCAGCGGTTTTTCGATCGACTTTTGGTTTTGGATTTCCTCTATTTGGCACCCAAATGTATGCGAATTTGGGCTATGGATGGGCCAATACACTTTGTGGTATTCTCATGTTCGTACTTGGCATTCCGTTTCCCATAGTGATGTATAAATACGGGGAGCGAGTCCGAAAGTGGACTGACGAGAGGATGGAGCGTCGCAACCAAAAGAAGTCTTAAAATGGCATTGCATATTTATAAACTATAATTATAATTATAAAATAGTAAAACAGTATAATAGTAACATGGTGAAATAGTAAAATAGCTAAATTCACACTTGATAGTGGAGTCTTCTCTGGATTGTATTCGGTTATTCATGGGGTATACGAGCGTTGGACGCATCTACCCCCACACCGCCCCACACCGAGTTTTGACCGCCAGTCGTATCTACTCAGTTCGTAAGCCTCTGGCTGGGCTGCATTATTATACCGAGGAACCCCACACAAGTTCCAGGTCTCCGGAAAATCAAACTCCCAGGCAGTTTCAGTACAATCTTTACTTCTGGCACCTTTTACGCTTGGGATAAAGAAGTACTGCAATAAACAATGCCAGATATCAACGAAGGTCAGTAGACTCACAGCGTATCTTACCAGTGGCAGCACAAACTAACTGAATCGCAGTTGCTAAACATAACTCGCGAGATGATTGCTGGGTCGTCATTCACGGAAACGTCTATGATGTTACCGAGTTCCTCCCAGCACATCCAGGCGGAGAGAAGATTATCCTGAAATACGCTGGTAAGGATGCCACAGCAAAGTTCAAGACTATCCATCCCGAGGACATTATTGCCAAATTTTTGCCAGGCTCAAAGCATCTCGGACCCGTCAGTGGAGCGCCCAATTCTGAAGAGGCTGCTGATTCGAGCCAGGAAGGGGTCGAGGAGCCGGATGATGAAGAACTGCAAAGATTGGTAAACGTCGCAAACAAGCCTCCATTGAGCCAGATCTATAATTTGTTTGATTTCGAACATGTAGCAAGGAACACTATGGAGAAAGCTGCTTGGGCTTATTATTCGTCTGGATCTGACGACGAGATCACGCTCCGTGAGAACCACCATGCTTTTCATAGAGTATGGTTCAGACCCAAGGTTCTTGTGGATGTCACCAACGTGGATTTCTCTACAACCATGTTAGGCACTAAATCATCGGTTCCATTCTATATCACAGCTACAGCATTAGGAAGACTAGGACATCCGGATGGTGAGACAGTGCTTACCAAAGCAGCTGGCAAGCATGATGTTATCCAAATGATCCCTACATTGGCTTCTTGCTCTTTTGATGAGATTGTCGATGCTGCTACTGATAAGCAAACACAATGGATGCAATTATATGTCAACTCAGATCGAAACATCACTGAAGAGATTGTTCAGCATGCCGAGAAGCGAGGTATCAAAGGATTGTGGATCACAGTGGACGCCCCTCAGCTAGGCAGGAGAGAGAAGGATATGAGATCTAAATATGACGAGGGAATCGCCGACGTTCAAGACGAAGGAGAAGTCGATCGGTCACAAGGGGCCGCTCGAGCCATTTCGTCGTTTATCGACGTGTCGCTATCATGGAAAGATATTGCTTGGTTCAAGTCCATCACCAAAATGCCTATTATATTAAAAGGAGTGCAAAGATATGAGGACGTTCTTTTAGCGGTTGAGCATGGAGTGGAAGGGGTGGTGCTATCCAACCATGGAGGCCGACAGTTGGAGTTCTCAAGGTCGTCCATTGAGATTCTAGTAGAGACCATGTCGGCACTGCGATTAAGAGGATGGGAGAACCGAATCGAGGTTTACGTCGATGGCGGTGTTAAACGGGGCACGGATATTTTAAAATGTATTGCTCTTGGAGCCAAAGGCGTTGGTATTGGGAGACCGTTTCTGTATGCCATGTCCACGTATGGGGTTGACGGTGTGAACCGAGCCATCCAGCTTCTCAAAGATGAGCTTGAAATGAACATGAGATTGCTAGGAGTGACCGATCTTGGCCAGCTCAATTCGACGTTTGTTGATGTGCGAAGTCTGAGTTCACACTCCAGTATTCCTGATGACAATCTGTCTCTTCAAGTGTATGAGCCCCTTGTCAATCCGAGATTCAAAATACCATCTAAGCTGTAAATCTGTCTACTACTTGATTAAACCTACTATTGACTAAAACAAACACTTGGTCCGAGAAGCGGAGCTACAGGTCTGGGCAGAGCCCAGCCGCCGGAGGCTCAAGCTTGGGGGGGTGTAGGAGCGAAAAAAATCAGTCATTAAGCGAATTAGGGGTATCTAAGACAAAAAAACGAGAAAAACAAAAGATACAATGTCACAACATACAAGCGAAGCGAGCAGCGGCACTATGCCATCTATGAAATAACACAACAGGAATTGGTCTTCTTGGCTTGCTTATAGAACATACGCGAAGATGCTGAAAGGGCTTCGGATTTGTCGACTAAGGAGTCCAGTTTCTCTCCTCGCGCAAGAACGCTTTCAATGGTCTTGTGGAGCACGATCTTGGTCTCGTCAAGCTCCTGTTGAACTTTCAAGATCGTGTCTGCCTGCTGAGGGTCTTGATATTTCTTTAGATAGTCCTCTAACACGGGGAATTCGAGTCCCTGGCCGCTAGTGGCGTTGGCCCATGTGCTTTTGGGGAATTTGATTAAATATTCATCCAGGACTTTGTTTAGAAGCGAGAACGCTACGCGGACCGGATATTCTTTATCGGAGATGATCACAGCAGCAAGGCCTTCAGAGCGGGCATAGACGTGACCAATGTATGCTATGAAGTATATCAAGTTAGTTTTCTTGTCATGAAACTTGAAATAGAGTATCCAGTGGAGCTGGATGAACAGGATCATATAGGCCATAAGCGCACCAACTGAGCAACCAACTTACCGCTTCCTTCTTCGACAGATTGTCTTTGTCCAGGCTTGGTTCTTGAAGCAACCGTTAAACTGAAAAAGCTCATAAATTGACCAACTCTGTAATCATTTTGTTAGTATCCTGAAAGACCGAAGACGAAGACTGACAAGCAACAAACAACAAACGACAAACAACGACAAGAAAAAAAAAACATACCCCGATCTCTCGAAATAACTGAAACTGGATAAATCACGGGCACTGGAGAGCTCAAGCCCCTTTTCATCTGTGTTTCGAATAACTCCGATATAAAACAACTTCATGATGCCGATATGTGGTGAACAGGACGACAGATAAGAACGGACTGCAAAACTGTTGGTTATGTGCAGTTAGTTATAGCGGTGCTCTGAAACGTCTTGGTCGGCACGTTACGTGGACCTGGACGGCTGGTTTGCTATCCCATCAATTCGGCTGGTTAATAGAGCCGTGTATTTAGTTGTATAGCCCAGATCATGCAGGGAGAAGGGCGCTGAGCAGCAGAAGCTTTAATGTCGATCCGGGGGTCGAGAAGAACGTAGGACTATGAGTGGTAGGAGCTTTGGAATTGGATAGTGTAGAGTGGGAGCCAGAATCCGGTTTGTATTTTTTGTCTGGCACTGAAGAATGTCTTGTTATTAGTTAGATAGATATATAGGTATTAGGACCTAGGGCCGTGAGAAAAAATATATAAATGACGGTAATTCACTAAGTGATGAGTTCAAGACTGACAGTTACGGGAAGTCAGATACGATTGATCACCCTCCATGGCAGTCCTGGAGCAGCTCTCATGAATCGAGCCTATTGATAATTAGCAATCTTTGCAATTCATTTTCTAAGATTTGCAATGGCGTATCATCCATTTCCTATAACGGGCGCCATAATATCAGTCTTGCTATCTGGTCTAAAAATGCAATAAGACATATAATACAGAAAATAAATAGTAATATTATGGATCATTCTCGAGGTAAACAAGAGCCGTCTGATGGGTCGGATCAAATTGACCCCATCTAAGAGACAGCTTGAGTCCAGATGCAGTAGGCTGGCTCCATGCTACGCTGCTTTTTGGTATTGAAAGACCATAGATAAAATCACAAAGACTGGCATCAAGGAGACTGGTAGCCATGTGATGGGAGCGGAAGTTACGAGCAGTAAAGATCCGCGAAACGCCCATTATCGCCGGAACGGGGCGTTCTGCTAACTGGCCGGTGGATACACCCATGGCATAACCGTGAGTTATTCGTTCGACTATTAGTAACGAGGTGGCACGTTTATCTTTGACATAGATGAACGCGGCACCTTGGTCGGCACCAGTACGCCAGTTGGGGTTTTCAGAAGGCGAGTTTAACTCGGAGTTGACGAGGTCTAGAATATCTTGTACAGCAGCTTTTTCAGCCGGTCTAGAATTCGCGTCAATCTTGACAATGTATTCGCCGGACGAGATGTTGGGTATAGGGTGTGCGACTCTTTTTCCGTATGTATCTGGCCAGGGACGACCTTGGAGGGAGCGGTTGTGGAATTTTTCATGACACCGGACGTCCGACTTGAGAGTAGGAGAGTATGACATTCCACATAGCGAACACGACTTCTGATAGTCTACGCCTACCAAGAGTTGAGCTTGCACAAGTGGCTTTTGAAGAGTCGGTGAAGAAGATGTGGTGTCCGATTGGTTTTTTATTTTGGCAGACAACATTGACATAATAGTGTTTGTCTGAATAGGTTTTGATGGCTTGGCCGGTAGTTCATTAGACGGTGTCAGCTTCATTTTTTTGTTCAGCTGAAAATCAGATAACGCCTTCAGTGGAGATGATGGAGGAGGAGATACAAGCTGAGCACAAGGAGGTGGTGACGAACTAGGGCCGGAGCACCGCCCTACCGCGTTTTTAGTAGCCGTCTGTCCAGATTCATTTCCATCAGACAGTGCTAATTCCAACAGTCTTTTTTTCCTTTTGGAAGAAGTATATACTGCCATGTTGGTCTGGCGATAAAAACGCGTTGAAAGTGACAGTTATGAACATGAGTGGGAAAAAACACAAAACGAAACGCGTAATAATAGTCGTCGATCAATATGCTGCTGCTGATAAGATAGATGTAAGGGTTAAACGGGACGTTACGAGACGAGACATGGAGGATATGCGTAGGCAGAAGGAGTATCTAAGAGTGAATCTTAGAGTGAAAGGGAGATCAAATGAGGTTTGTTAGAATTGGATGAGAGAGCTTGTATGAGAATTGCCGGGTTTGTAAACGAGATACGAGAGTATTAACTGGGAGAGCATGTAAGGTGTTTCTAGAAAACGAGCATCAACCGTTGAACAGTTATAGATGTACAAGAGAATAAATAGAGGGTATGTCAAAGGGGCATTGATCGGGACGAGAAGATAAGAGAGTATGTAGCAAGCCGCGGGTCTCTAATGGTGGTTCAGCAAACTCGTACGTTTTCTGGTTCAGCATGCTCGTACGTTTTCTGGTTCAGCATGCTCGTACATTTTCTGGATCAGCTCATTCGTATATACGTGGCTATGTTTAATGAATACAATACTACCAGTTTCGTCGTCTGCAATATACATCTAACTCCGTTACACAGATTATATGGATTGTTTTTATACTACTCCCTGTACATAATATATCCATCATGTTAATCTGTAACCCGCTGGACAAGCAGTCAGCCGACTGAGTCACTCACTCTCCTACCCACCTACCCACCTACCTGCCTACCCACCTACCCACCTACCTACCTACCTACCTACCCAATCACTCTCTTTACTCATATTAAACGTCAATGTCATTGAGAAGGGAACGTGCATTGGGCCAACAAATGGGGGTAGTGCCATAAACCTGTCAGCCTTGCGTGGGTTTTGAAACCGCTGCAACAGGCGGGACGGGGGATGTCATTGCCGTGCGCGGCAAGCGGTCGCTCCAGTCAGAGGTGCAGGCAGGCCTGTGCCCATTAGCTAGTAGGAAATAACATTTAGTGGCCGAAATTGATAATACTGAGCGTGAATGATATATAGTACAATATAGAGCAGCTCACAGTGATAACGGCGCGTCGGAGTATAGGTAGATTCAACATATCATATTCACATAAACAGCGCTTTCCATTTCATAATCAATAGCAAGAATCAGACCTGTAGAAAGAGCACAGCAGAGAGCAGTTTTGGATCTTTAGATTTCTTGGGATATTATTTTTGGTTCATTCGACAGCTAGAGTTTACATATAGGAGTAGAGCGCCACTGTAAAAGTTGGAATCGTTCTGTAGGAGTTGGAAATCAGAGAAAAGAGTCCAAGATAGTAAACGTGAGTGTTGAGTGTGACGGACTTTGGCGATGCGAACATAAACCACGTCAGGAAAGCGAGCATAGAGCATAGAGCATATAGACAGATCGTAAGGCTAACTGCGGATATAGACAGAGAATGAGCGCAATTCCGAGTGTGAAGATGAATAATCGTAAACCGAGTATAACAGGAGTCCCTGGTGGAGGTGTCGGAGGAGTAACAGGAGTATCGGATGGTGGTGGTGGTGGTGGTGGTGGTGGTGGCTCTGGCAGTACTAATGGTGGAGCGATTGTATCACCAAGAGCCGGCTCTGGAGTATTGAACGGCGTTGGTACGTCGATTGGTAGTGGCAATGGGAGCGTGCTGAACCCGTCGTATATCCCGCTGATTCATAGTCCCACCTCATCAGTTGGGTCGACTAAGCTGGTTAATGGGCCTTCAAATGCCTGGGAGATATGGTCACATTCCGGCAGTGCGGAAGACAGTATACAAGCGACAGCAGCTAGAAATAGAGGATTGTCATGGGATGGCCGGATCGCAGATGGAATCACTGGTACCAGTGGTATGGGATCGAATAGAAGAACCAGCGCTGTGACTGAGCCAGCGGGGATCGTTAGTACTGGGTCGGTCTACGGGCTCTCTCCAGGCTTATCGACTCTGGCATTGTCTCCATCGCGAGGCAATATCGGGGTCTCGTCGTCTTCTCCAAGAATTGAAGACCAATATTTTGCATACGAATCTAGAAAGACGGTAATCGGAGGTGGCAGTGGGAATACGAATGCGAACGCGAACGGCAATGACACTGAGCTTCCCACATCGTTTAGAAACGAACCTAAATCTCCTCCTTACTTTATTCAGAATCAGTCTGCAAGCAGTGGTAGAGCTTCCTCACCGTTGAGTCTAAGAGACAAACTAGCTCAAATCGCTGAAGCCACAAGAGAAGCGGAATTATTGCATCATCAACAAAAGCTCCAAATACAACCACAGCAATCACCATCACAATCACAATCACAACCACAACCACAACCTTCACAACCCAGATCCAATATCAGCTCTCCTTCTTCTACATCAGGAAGAGTCTCTATTAACAACTCTACCACTAATCTTCATCCATTTGCATCCCCTGGGTTTGGTAGCGCTGTTGCTGATGGCCTCGGCAACGGGAACAATTCTCGAGATGGCAATGCTGGTAGCGGTAGTGGCAGTCTAGGCACTGCTACTCCAATCATTTCCACCACTCCAAACACCTCTTCACTTGCCAATTATGCTGACAAGCAGTCCAGATCAAGCTCCTTTAGCTCTGTTTGGCATAATAGTAACCTTGTTAATGAAGACGTCGATTTCCAACAAGTCTCGCAGCAATCCAAGCAGCAATATCTGTTTTACGGCCAACAGCAACAACAGCAGTCACAATCTCAGTCTCAACTGTATTCTCAATTTGACATCCTTGGAAGTAACGAAATAGCTACCGAATTTATTGACTACCCATCGTCTTCATGGTCGAAACAACCTAACCAATCGGCCATTTCGTCCGGCATTGGCACTCCTCCATTGAGATCCAATTCACAAGGCTCCGACCAAGGATCTCTGTTACGCCAGCAATTCCAGCAGCAGTTTGTACCGTCTTCAGCCACTGCTGGCAAATACGCCCCGTCATCTTCCAGAGGTAGCAATTCATCGTACACACTTAGCTCTGGGTTCTTTCGTCCTGTCGAGCCAGCAGTTCAGACCAGTACGAATAGCACTTTACCTGTAGACAGCTCGGCTACCGCTTTGGATTCGGGTTTTATTATTCCCACTCAGCCGATGTCTGTAAATGGGAAAAGTCATCGCCATCAGCAGCAGGAGCAACAACAACACCAACAACAACCACAGCCACAGCCATCATTGCCACCATCATCGGCTCTCTCCAATAACTTCCACCAACCGCGCCCTAGTAGCTCGGCAAAACGAAATACAGACCATGTTTCGTCGTCAGTTCGGTCTCCAATTCTTGAAGAATTCCGTAATAACAAAAACAAAAAATTCGAATTAAAGGACCTGTATTCTCATGTGGTTGAGTTTTCTGGTGATCAACACGGCTCGAGGTTTATCCAACAGCGCTTAGAGTCAGCTTCACCAGAAGAGAAGGACATCATTTTCAATGAAATCCGACCAAACTGTCTCCAGCTCATGACAGACGTATTTGGAAACTATGTCATTCAAAAATTCTTTGAACTAGGCAATCAGTTACAGAAAACTGTCCTTGCTAAGCACATGGAGTCGCATATTCTTAACCTGTCTCTTCAAATGTACGGATGTCGAGTAGTTCAGAAAGCAATTGAACACATTCTTTCTGAACAGCAAGCCAAGCTAATCGCTGAACTAGACGGACATGTTTTAAAATGTGTAAAAGATCAGAATGGCAACCATGTCATTCAAAAAGCCATTGAATGCATCCCTGCTGAAAACATTGGCTTCATTTTTGAATCATTCCATGACCAGGTGTATCAACTAGCAACTCACCCATATGGTTGTAGAGTGATTCAGCGCATGCTTGAACACTGTGATGAGCCAGCAAGACGGGCTCTACTAGAGGAATTACATACCTACACCACATATCTAGTTGAAGATCAGTATGGTAACTATGTTGTTCAACATGTCATTGAACATGGTCAGCCGCAAGACAAAGCTAAAGCTATTGCCGTAGTAAGAGATTCTTTGGTTTCGTTTTCCCGTCATAAATTTGCTTCGAATGTTGTTGAGAAGTGCGTACTGTTTGGGTCAGTATCCGAACGTAGTGAGTTGATTGATGAAATCCTTAAAACCCGTCCTGATGGAGGCATCCCCGTTGTTATAATGATGAAAGATCAGTTTGCCAACTATGTGATTCAAAAGCTGCTAGAAGTTAGTAAAGGTAACGATTATGACCGTCTTGTCAATGCCATTAAGCCTCAGCTTCAGTCTCTAAAGAAATATACCTATGGCAAACATCTAGTATCGATTGAAAAGCTACTTTTCCCTGAAGATGGTATGAGTTCTGGTGGCTATCCTGCCAATGGGCCGCGGAAAGTTTCTGGAATCAATGGTCCTCTGCTGCCTAGAAAATAAGCTATGATCCTCAAAACCATTTTCCCGTCTCATTATTATAATATTGTACATTCTTTTTATTATTATTATTATTGCTCTTTATTCAAGTAGTTAACGAATCGTGTATATATATAGAAAGTGTAAATTCTTGCTTGTGTTTGTTTTCCTCCCGCGAGTTCTATGCCGAGAACTGACGAAGCTCTGGCTCGCTCGGCTCCCATCAGCCTAGAGCACACCCAGCCGTGTGTGTCACGCACGCACTTCACCTGATCGCTAAACCGAAACTGTGGAGACATCGGCGTAAATTACAAAAAAGTCATCCCATTCCAGATCATTCATTCTACTTTCTCCAACTATAAACATGTCTTCCTTTGCGCACGCTTTACCCATTAATGGAGAATGGAAAAACCAAGTCACTTCTTGGCTCACTGAAGACGTTCCTTCGTTTGATGTTGGCGGGTTCGTTGTTGGAGATGACGTGAAAACGGCTACTGTCTGGTGCAAGCAGACCGGTATTCTTGCCGGAGTCCCTTTTGCCAATGAAGTCTTCCGTCAGTGTGAAGTTGAAGTCGAATGGATGTCAGAGGAAGGAGTTCTGATCGAGGTTTCCGAGAGCCAGAAAGTGGCAGTTGCTAAACTTAAAGGACCAGCTAGAAACTTGCTTCTTAGCGAGAGAACCGCTTTAAACATCCTAGCTAGAGCTTCCGGTGTTGCGACAAAAAGTCGTACACTACTCGACTTGGCTCGTAAAACCGGTTATAAAGGTATCATTGCTGGCACTCGCAAAACGACCCCAGGCCTTCGTCTCATCGAAAAGTACTCTATGGTTGTAGGAGGAATCGACCCTCATAGGTATGATTTGTCCTCGATGGTCATGCTGAAGGATAATCATATCTGGAGTACTGGATCCATCACCAATGCCGTAAAGAGCGCTAGAAAGGTAGCAGGGTTTGCTGTGAAAATTGAGGTCGAATGTCAATCCGAGGCGGAAGCTGATGAGGCCATTTCTGCTGGAGCCGACATTATTATGCTCGATAATTTCACTGGCGATGGACTTAAAGTCGCCGCGACGTCAATTAAAACTCGATGGGCTGAAAAAGGTGTCTCTGGCTTCCTCCTCGAATGCAGTGGTGGTCTTAGGGAAGAGAATATCAGTGGCTATCTTTGTCATGATATTGATATCTATAGTACCTCTTCCGTCCATCAAGGTACTGGAGTAGTTGACTTCAGTCTAAAAATTGACCATTGACCGATGTATAATGCACAAATAAATATTAATAAAATATATGTATAGAACCGGTATAAGTTTTACTACGTATATCCGGAGAAGTCAAGCGATCGCAATAGTGGTAAATCTGCTCCTTTATCATTATCAGGTACAAAAGTAGTTGCACTGGGAGTTGACGTATTAGTAGCTGCCGTCTCTGATACAGCATCCAAAGATGGAGTACCAGAAGCAAGTTGAAGTTGGTCGAGGAACGAAAGACCAACATCACCAGTAGCTCGACTATTCGTATTATGGCTGTTTTCACGGTCATTGCTAGTGGAATCTTCATTGTGTTGCTGCTGTTGCTGGTTTTGCTTCTGCTTTTCAAGCTCTTCACGTTGCTGTGCTAAAACTCTATCATATAATTGATTGATCTGCTGAAGCCTATATCTCCAATTGGATACATACTGACCTCCAGAGTGATATACAGTAGCAAATTTCGAGGCTACAATTGCTAAATTACGAACGAAAACTGAAAGATTCTCTTCAGAAATAACCTTGACGTTACAAGCAGCAAATAAGTCAGGAATTCCTTCTCGCCTATAGATACGGACTTGGTACACGTTTCCGGTGCTAGTGAGTTCGGACTTTTCTCCAGTGGGGCTGCTTGGGCCTTTATCGAGCCCATGAAATTGAGGAGTAATAACAATGTTGATGAAATTAAATTGACTTTTGATTGTGTCAAATCGGAATGGCAGTCCCGACTGGTCGAAAAATATCGAAATATAGTTATTTCCAATATGCCGTTTCTTACTGGAGATACTTATATCTTGAGGATTACTTGGCGATGGCATCATGGTTGTCGTATGGAAAATCATCTGAGTAATCCTGTCACTCCAAGCGTAAGCGTATTCGCCATCAATATCCATTTCGGTGTCAAGACCACCAGTGTAAATACTACGGTTTCCTTTTAATCGCACAAGACGTCCTATTCGCGATAAGAAAAGTCGATATGCTCGGGATCCAGTCGAATTACCAAGAATCTCCTGTTCAGTTGTCTGACCATCTGCTATGTATAAAATACCAATTTTATGGAAGTCGACCACCGGTGCTCTATCTAGTGCGCCTATCGCCCGAACAGTTTGAGCATCATCGTTCAACGGAATAGGATTGTGATCGCTGTGAATATCATTTGGAACAAGCAGTTGTAGTAAATAATAACTGGGCGAAAACGCTGCATATAGTTGTTGCTGCTCATGACTCGATGATGCTTCTTTCAGAGATATACTATCTCTCAGCCATTTAGGAATCATTTTGTCGCCTGGTTTTATACTCAACAATGATGTACCAGTTGGGCGGCGGATAATGACTTGACTTGCACCAGTGTATATATTACTGTCAATAGAAACGATGCTTTTACCATATATCCAACTTTTACTAGTTGTTTCCGGGTCAATGCTGTTATTGCTGAACGAAGATTGGAGAATCAGATCGATATCCGAGTAAGCAAACCGGGAAATTAAATCCAGTGTTGCCAGACTTTGCTCATCTATATCATCCGTACGGCCATCAGCAAGAATGAGATTTCTCGTGATGAATGTTGCCATGTGGCGACGATTGGTCAACTTGATAGTTAAGAACCAGCTCGAAATTGCACTATAAGCAAGAGCAAGCAAATATTGAGACATGATTCTATCCGACTCTTCGGCCTGGCTCTTCTGAGCCAGATCATTGGCATGCTTTATATAAGTAAAAGCCATGGCAAAGACCCGTTTATATTCATCCTGGGTGAAATTATCAGTTATCCATGGTAATCTTGATAACGATATCAAGAACTCTAATATATGTGGACTTGATAATGTGGTAGTGACTTTCGTCTGGAATTTAGCGAAAATCTGCCCTAGATATTTCTTCACCGACAAAGGACACTCGTAACAACAGACAACCAGAACATGAATACAAGGAACGGCAGTTCTCTCCCATGATGATAACCCGAGAACCAATGCTTGGACAATGTAATCATAGTCTGTTTTGGTGAATACATCATTCAAAGGCATCAGTAGCGACAGAGTGATGATTTCTAAAACCATGATATCATGTTTTGTTACATCTCCTGGAAGAAGAACAGTAGGAGGCAGTTTGGAGTTTGAAATCTGATCACAAAGAACTTTTCTCAAACGAAGAAGTTCCCCACTGCATCCGCTAAATAATAGCGTATTTGTTAATTGGGCGGGGAAATGAACCCATACAAAAGAATACACTTCCCAATTTGAACCGAATTCAAGTACATTAGCAACTAGATCTAGTAATACCGTCGAATCCAGTTCATATTCACCGCTAGATAGCTTAACGCTATTTTCAAAGTCTAGTTCTTGGCCGGGCAACAGTCTTTTCAGAATTGGCGATGGGTTGTCTAACTTGCCTTCTAGGTAGTCTACATTATCCGGGTACGACCAAACTTGATACGAATCAGTTAACGGGGTTGGTGAGGTGGCAATTGTATTGGTAGTCACCGTAGTAATAGAAGATGTAGATATCGATGATGTTGACGAAGACAGTCCATTTGCATTAGGGGTATTGGAGGCTGAAAAAACAGCAGTAGGTCCCGATCGTACTTTTGCTATCCTTCCCGTTGCCACTTGCGCATTGATAGGATCCGTCAGATAAATCTCATTATTGGCAGTGGTACGGATTCGGCACAAGACTCTAGCAGCTTCTACAAATGCAAGCGGTTCATTAATTGATTTTTGACAAATGGCCACTAAGTTGAAATAGAGGTATCGAGACCGACGAGGCAACGTCCTAAAAACGCGAACAAAGAGTTGCGAAATTGCTCTAGCAATGTACTGGCATTTTATCGACCTCAAACTGGAAAGAGACTGAGACCATTGATGATGATGACTATGACCATGACTATGGTGAAGTATACGGTGGTGTACATTGCCGGAATGCTTAGGATGATGTTTCATGTCAACAAATTGTCGCATGAGAATCTCGGATATTTGTGTAAACGTAGAATAACTACAATCTTGACATATGTAAAGAAACAAGTCAATTAATCCCTTCATAGTTTCTCTGTCGACATTATCGTCATCCAAAACGGAAAAGACTCTTTCAATTAGGTCATCAGTGACTTCTTTCTGACCGCCTCCAGTACCCAGAATATATATCATCTTTATAATATCCAATATTTTCAGTCGTATGGTGGAAGACCAATGGAAATCAAAATAGAAATTGATAAGTAACGTGTCTGTATTTTCTATCCAAGACGTTGACATCGGATTGCAGTAATGCATGGTTGCAAAGTGGTCTATAACTACGAGGGCTGTTTGTTCATCTAAGTAGGGACACAGATCAATGAAAAAATCAATAACAACTTCGTACGGACCTTTGAACGTTTTAGAATTCAGTAAGTCTGACAAAAGGTGGAAGATTTCTATAAATGATTTGAGGATTTGGGAAATGGTATCACTATTTGAACCGCCATTGTTGGCTGGCGCGCTGGAACTAACAGCAGAACTTCGCCTGGATCGTTGTTCGACTGAAGTTGTTCTACTCACTTGGTATATAATTTCTAACGGCGAGTAAGATTTTGATTCCCACAGCTCGTATCCAATGGAATCGCAAGCTTTTTCGTCTACAAGCAAATCGTATACACACCGGCAGATTTCAAGACTATGACGAAGACTTTCAACATCCAGAGATTTACGATACGCATTAAGAACTCTAGCCATTGGGATTATATGCGGCCCAATATGTGGAGTGGTGGACGGTTGCTTGATTTTAATGATGCCCTCAGATACCGTAGCACTATGGCCGACCCCGGGTTCAGATGAGCCGGTGCCTCCTCTGTTGATTAGCTTTTCTAAAAACCTGGCAGCTCCTCTCATTGTATTCGAATTGACCTCTTTCCGATGGGTGTTTTCCAATATTTGGCATAACTGGAACACGGTGCTGTTTCCAAGATGGCTATAAGCCAGATTCAAGACACACTCCCATACCTTATTGGACAAGCTGTCTACAGTGATGCTAATACCACAAAGAATCTCGAGAATATTCCTTAGACTATTCATGGGAATAAGTCCGTACACCATTACAGTATTGATTAGGTCACAGATCAGACTTATATCGTCAATATCAGAAGTTTTTCGAGCAATGAAAGCTGCTTCTTTTAAAATGACCTCTAAATCGGCCTCGTCATACGCAGCAATACTGAACCGTAAGGTATTTATAATAAACTGCATCATATCATGGAAGTTCTGATCCATAGATGTGCCCCAAGGAAGAGTTATATCCTTTTTCCTGCCAATTCGTATTTCCTGGGTTTCAGCAGCTAATCTCTTGAGCCAGCTCCATAAGACTCTAGGCAACGAATACCCCGACTGGGACAGATCTAGCAAATCTCTTCCGTTATTCGTCAACGCTCTTAAACAGTCCAATTGAAGGTCGAAATCCTCTAAATTACTGTGTTTAATGATCGCCTTATAGTAGGATATTCTCACTCCCATGCTTCGCTCGTCATGGACGATGCAGGAATGCATCAATCTCAGCCCGGCCCTCCTGGCCTCTGTCTGATGAGTACTCGAAATAAGATACCTCGCATTATACCAGATTTCTGGGATACTGGACACTGCGCTCTCCTCAATTGACGCTCGTATCAATTCGGCGGCCTTTATTTTGTCGCTGATACTGACATTGCTGGCTGGAGCATTCAGTTTGTCTAGCAATTGGTCCAAATCGGTAGCTCCTCCTACTACTGCAGGTCTAATTCGATCCTTGATAACCGTCGGACTAGGCCCGCTACTCCTAAAGGTTCTGCTGAGTGTTTTTAACACATTCTCCAAGCCTGATGAAGAATTGGACATTTCTGAAAAAGTTAGTTGGTCTTCGACTTGCTCGGCTGGTAGTTCCACCTGGTGGAGACAATGTTAAAACGTAGGTATCCACGAGGTCCGTCCGCTCTGAGAGCAACCTAGCAGCCACACGATTAAACCAATTCAGAAGGTACTTACGAACTATGGCCGGCCCAAGGGCCCCTTACAATATCAAAAAAACACCTGAATTCTCGGTTGTATGTGACTTTATTGGTCAGATGACAGCAGTCTTTTGCTAGACTGACAGGTCTTTTTAAGAATTGAGTTATTTCTCGTTGCGTTGTTGCCTCCGAATGGCAAGCCAATGGTATTTTAGTAGCTATTGTGTCGCTTGAATTAGTACCTTGGACACTAATTAGCCCGATATTATTTCGATATGCAAAGTTTTGGTGGTGTAAAGAAGCGATGGAGATATGGGCCCGGGTAATGTCTGCATCACGTGGATGTCACATGATGTGATCCTCGGTGTCGCTCACTCGGAGACTATTATTATTGCTTTCAAATTGGCTATATTATAGGATAATAAGTATATATAGCGTAGTAACTTCAAGAGCAAGTGGTGTGGGTTGCGTGAATAATTAATAGTTCTAGGTTTATATAGTACGAGTATTACTGTCCATTGTAGTCGTAGTTAGTACCTTGCTCAAAACTCTACATAGGTAGGTAGGTATATTCTGTATATTATCGGAAATCTTAAATGATAACGTGCCATATAAAGTCTCCTCCATGGCGGCTGAGAGCAGAAAAACAGACGACGCTTATTTGAGATGAATTCTACGCAAATCAACCACCTTCGTCTAGTTACCGAACCACTGCTCCAGTTTGCATCTACGCTAGATGGTCGATCACTATATATAACCAGTAATATAACAGCTAAAAAAATAAGTCACAACATAATGCCTTCCTTTCACTCTCACGACCGACGTTCCCAGTAACCCGGCAAACGGCTCAGGTAACTACCGTTGGTTCAACTACGCGTTATTCATGATACAAGACCTGGCTGCTACTTACCCCTGATCTACACGTACTTACTAAATAGGCAAAATTGCCCAATTAGTATAAATTGATAAGTCCGAAGTGCCCATTGAATTCATTGCCCATTTAGCAGCCCATTCATCCCTTCCATAAACAATCTACCCTATATTCATACGACACTCATAGAATTGATTGCCATTATAGTCGTCCGTTGGTTCGATTTCGGCATTATATATTTTCCACCTATATCAGGTCCAGGGGTCTATCTTGTCTCCTCTACTCAATCATGGTCCCAATTAAGCTACGTATCTTACAGATAACATATAAACTTTAATAGGCGCGAATCACTGGAAAATCTCTCACAATTGAAAAAGTCTAAAAAGAATTACATTCAAAATTAAACGTCAATAATTTGACTTTTATTTCAAAGTAAATATATATCTTCTTGGCTCTCTTTGAACGTGTTGGACTAGCAACGACTGAGATATCCCTGTGCGGCTATAATTAAATCCGTCATACTGCTACCTGCATTTACCCCTTAGGACTTAGGACCCTAAGTAGATTAAACAATATTAGACTGGTTTTCTTGTTAATCAGTTAACTCAATCCACCTATAACCTTGATTTAATTTGTAGTATATTCACGATGGAGGAGTCGTCAGTAGCATTCAAACGTACCACTAACGGTACCACGGCCAATCGTCAGTCCAAAAGATACTCGGTAGCTGCTTTATATATGTCTATGGGCGGTGTAGATGGAGATGACGATATAGATGATGAACTTTCCAAGGCTCAGAAACATCTCCGTCAACTGAAGGGAGACATTTCCGAACAGTCGAAGCGGAATTTCTTATTGGAAAAGGATGTTCGTTATTTGGATGGTCGAATCGCTTTGCTCATTCAGAATAAGATGAATGCCGAGGAACAGAAGGATATAGCTTCTCGTCTCGAAGACACTCCTGAAAATGTCGCAGATGAATACTTCCCAGACCGGAAAAAAAGTGAACTTTACGGTAACCTGTTTTTCCTGCTTCAATCCGAGCCAAAACATATCGCTCTATTATGTAGAGTAGTTTCTATGGCTGAGATCGATTCTCTGTTACAGACGGTGATGTTTACCATTTATGGTAATCAATACGAGCAACGAGAGGAGCATCTGTTATTGACTATGTTTCAAGCAGTCCTGGCATATCAATTCGACAATGCCCAAGAATTTAGTTCTCTACTAAGAGCCAACACTCCCGTATCAAGAATGATGACCACATATACGAGACGAGGACCTGGACAATCATATCTGCGGTCTGCGTTATCTGGCAAGCTCAATTCTATAATTGATCAGAAAAACCTTAATCTTGAAATCAATCCCTTGAAAGTTTATGAAGAGTTGTTGGACCCGGATGGAGGTGCTTCCTCTCGCAGCAGCAACGATGACCAACCTACGATAACCGCAGAAGAGGCTTCCCGTCATCCAATGGTACTGGAAATGATCCGCCCTCGTCATGTAAAACTAAAGCAATTGTCCTCTGAGCTTTTAGATACCATTCTGTCTTCTTTAGATATGGTTCCTTATGGAATCCGGTGGATCTGTAAACAAATCCGCTTATTAACGAAACGAAAGTATCCCACTGCCTCTGATCCGGCGGTATGTTCATTAATTGGTGCCTTTTTCTTTCTTCGATTCATAAACCCGGCCATTGTCACTCCTCAGGCATATATGCTAGTGGATAGACTCCCATCTGACAATAATCGACGAGTACTCACTCTGCTAGCAAAAATGTTACAGAATTTAGCAAATAAACCCACATATTCAAAGGAGCCATATATGGCCAATTTAGCTCCCTTCTTGGATGCTAATAAAGCACGTATCAATCACTTTCTCAATGAATTATGTGAAGTACCCGACTTTTACGAATCTCTAGAAATGGATCAATATGTAGCACTTTCAAAGAAGGATCTATATCTCAACATCACATTAAATGAAGTCTATGGCATGCATTCTCTGTTAGACAAATATCATGAAAGGATCATTCAAAATGAAGGTTCACATCTGGGAGTGCTATTAAATGACCTAGGACAGTCTCCTGGCCTGGTTCCCCGCAATGCAAATGCCAATACAGAACTCCAACTTTTTAACAGATGGGAGACCGAAGTTGGAGACATAGATGGTGCTCCTCTAGACTTTCTTCGTGCCGATGTTATCTTTATGGAAGCAAAGTCCTTAATGATTAACATTATCCGAGCATTTCCCCCCGGTCATAGTATTCTTCAAAGACCATTAAATCTACACAAAATCGCTGACTATGCTGCTACTACTAAAGAAGAGGCACTGGTCAAGCGTGGCATAAAAGCACTCGACTTGCTCGTCGAAATTGAACAAACAGAAGATAGTGATGATGCAGAGCTACTACAAGCAGAAGTGGACTCGGAGCTCAAACAACTGGGATCACTACAAGAATCGGTTGAAACGGAAGCAAAGTCCTTAGAGGATGTCTACAGAATTATCCGGGACCATAATGAATATCTTCGGTCCCAAATCGACACTTATAAATCATATCTTGCAAACGTTCGTATGCAAACGGGAGGTCCCCTTGGTGCCAATGCTATTACTAATGGTGGTGGTAAGCCTTCGGCAAAGAATAAAATCCCCGTCAAAAAGTATGCTCCACAGCAGTTGGTAAAGGAGAATGTGATCCTTGATTGGAGACTTCCAGAAGCCAAAAGCACGAATATGACATTGTACATGGCTTCACCGGTTCCGGGAACGTTTGTCATCTCGTTAGTCCTGAAAGGAAGAAAAGACCCAGTCTTCACACTTGATCTCAAGCTAGATGATCTTTTAGAAATGACCGCCGACAAGGGTCTGGAGACCCTTGATTTAGAATGTATTGTTTTTTCCATCAAACCACTGGTAACTTTACTAAAGAGAGATTTAAAGAGAAAATAGATTAATGAATTTTTTTATTATGCGAAGCACTCTATTTAATTGGCGAATCCTTGATGATAAAACGCAAGGCAAAAAAGTAGCTTGCTTTGACCCCTTTTCTCAATGGGTTTTTTATTGTCTACAGTATACCTGATCCAGTAATAGTGAGTTATACATTTGTTCTTTTATGTAAAAGTCAAATACATCTCTTCGGAGCGTTTTTTTTTCAGTCAGAGCCCTATTCTTGAAGTGGTCTAGCACTAAGAGACTGTGTTGTATCTCCGGGAAAAGGAGATGAGGCATTATGGATCCAGATTTCCCAGAAATAGAAACCGAAATGACCAACGATTGATGAAAATCTCAGCATTGTAAGTGACATTCAATTCATTTTGCGGGGATAATGGGCTATATTTTTTGAATTATTATTATTTTATTGTTAGGTTTACTGTTCTATATTATTGTTCTATTTTATTGTTCGATTTATTGTTCGATTTATTGTTCGATTTTATTGTTCGATTTATTGCTCGATTTATTGTTCTATTTTATTGTTATATCATTGTTCCATATCATTGTTCTATTTTATTGTTATATCATTGTTCTATATCATTGTTCTATATCATTGTTCTATATCATTGTTCAATTTATTGTTCCATATTATTGTTCTATATTATTGTTCCATATCATTGTTCTATGTCATTGTTCGATTTATTGTTCGATTTATTGTTCGATTTATCGTTCTATAGTATTGTTCTATATCATTGTTCTATATCATTGTTCTATATCATTGTTCTATATTATTGTTCTATATTATTGTTCTATTTATTGTTCGATTTATTGTTCGATTTATTGTTATATCATTGTTCCATATCATTGTTCTATTTTATTGTTATATCATTGTTCTATATCATTGTTATATCATTGTTCTATATCATTGTTCTATACTATTGTTCTATATTATGTTCCATACCGCCCTATCCTAACAGCAGCTGCCTTACATCATTTTCATGATCAAAAACACCGTTTCAGTATTCTTCTTCTAACCTGATCTCCATCTTCTTCAAACCGGAGATATGGTCCGTCATTTTGCCCATGCGTCCATCCATGTAATATGACCGTGTCCTGCTCCCCCATCGTTGCCAAGCTTGCCTGAGATCAGTTCCTGCCTGACTTGACAGCCGAGAGTGCATAGACACCCACAATTACAGTGTGATCGGAGACCCTGGAAAACATCCTAGACGAGAAAGGACCCGTTACTAAAATCCTTAGTACGTGGCTATGGCAGTAGTTTCGTCATCGATTACATGAAAACCATGCAATACACTAAGAAAGGGTGCGAGGGTGCGAGGTGAGATATAGTAGCAAGTCTGTTTTTTTGTCGGTTGACAGGGCTTAGCCGTAAGGACTACGACAATACTGGTTAAACGCTTCGAGCCGTTCCATTGCCCATATACCATGCCCGGCTAGGTTACACGGCCGCCACGACGTAATCTATCAGGCCGAAATAGGCTCTTGTAACCTGAAGCCCCTAATTGTCCGTTGGCGGTGCCTATATCTGTATCTGTTTAGTAGTAGACTTTATTTAGATCTTTTTTTTTTCCTCGTCATTTTTTTAAGCGCTAATCCTCTAAAGCTCTGGTTCGTTGTAACGCTGGGGGCCGCCGTAGAGGTCGAGGTGAGGTGAGCTGGTAACCACGAAGTGCCGTAATTAACTTGTGCGGCATATTCGTAGCAGTATCTAGAGGTCATGACGACAGCAACGACAGTGACGACAGTGACGACGGTGACGAAAGAAGCGAAAGAGGTTCATGCCGTTTGTTCTGATGTCATGAATTCTACAGCTAGTTCTTGAGAAGAATAGTGGGTGCTGGGTGTTTATTCTTGGGTGCGTAAGAGACCTGCTAATATCGTATATGCTCTATAGGATATAGCATATACTCACTGTATATACTGCGATTTAACGTATAATGTACAGGGCACATACTACACAGCATATAAAAACTCTTTCTATACACAGGCTATTATAACATTCTTCAGTCAGCCGGCCGTCCCACATTGCCCGTAGCCGTCGCCCGTCGCAGTCACCCATTAACTCAACTATCATAGCCAAATCAGGGCCAGAGTATGCTCTCTATTTCGTGCCATCAAAACTCGAGTCCCTTGATAATTTTTCCTCCTTTTACCCAAATGGGCAACCGCCTAAACTGGATAAATACTCAACTGAGAGAGAAAGCTGGTCTGACCGCATCCCCATTTGTAGACTGCCATGTACTAGAGAGCAAACTCCCAACTTGAGCCTTACATCAATCATATGCTAATTTAACATGGTCGATGCTCAGTAAATCTCTACCAGGACTTAATTAGCCAGATGTGACAATAAAAGCCCAATGATTTCCGTTGCTTTTCGATTAATAAAATCCTTACTTTTTTGCTTCACTTATAAGCACCTACCATCAGTGGGAATTTGTTACTTAGATCCATAGTATTTGGGGAAGTTCGCATTCGAGCGAAGTCGTCACTCGCTGTAAAGCGGCGTAAAAGGCTTGCCTGTAAGGGCCATTATAGTCCACACTTGACTGTGTGCTGTAGGTTTTTTTTTTTTGTGCACCAGGTTTATAATTATATTTTTTATCCGGTGTGGATCTTGGTTCTTGTATAGAAGTGTTGTTTTGGTTTTGGTTTCTGAGTGTGGTTGTGGTTGTCGTTGATTGACATTTTGGTGGGATTTTCGGATTAATCCACACTTTACCTCTATCTGCTAGTTCGTTTCATCAGCATCTACCCTGAAAACAAAATGGTCCTTATTGATGGTATTAAATACGCCTGTGAGCGTTGCATTCGTGGCCATCGTGTGTCCACTTGTACTCATACCGATGTTCAGTTGATCCCTATCAAACCCAAGGGCCGTCCTACCAGTCAATGTTCTCACTGTCGTGACGCTCGAAAGGCAAGAGCTCTACATACAAAATGTCTGTGTGGAGCCAGCACCGGCGGTAAGAATCATGTTCATACCCCGAGCTGCCCTTGTGCTATTGACCCTAATCAGTGTACTTGTTTAAAGAACAAGCGTGCCAGATCTGTGTCGAATTCTTCTACCAGACGCTCTTCCAAGGCTAATACCCCTCCAGTATCAGATGGTAATCTAGGTATGAGACACAATGATTCTCATGTATCGCTTACCTCGCTATCTTCAATAGGTTCTTCTGCGTCTGCTCCTCCATTATTTATACCTATGGGCCCTGACCATCAGTATTCTGCTTCTTCGTTGGCTCGTAATACCGGCCATGGTTTGGCACCTATTGTTACCAATAATGATAATAGCCCATATTATAGCCAGGCATCCTCATATGCATCGCCGTCTCCTATTAGTTCGGCTACGAATAATAACAGCTTTATATCACTATCGCATCAGCCTCCTCTATCGACCCCTTCGGTATCCTCTCTCGGTTCTTCCCAGCAGCCGGCTATTGAAAACGGCGCCCACTGTGAACAAGTGCCCATCGATATTGATACCATTGCTCTCAATGAAAGTGATGCGTATGATAATGACGAAGATACTTGGTTAGCACTAACTGCCACTGCTACAATCACTGCCAATAACTATTCTCAGCCATCCTCGTCTGCATCTGTATCAGTTTCTCCTCAATACAGTGGTTCTAGGAATGCTACAAATGGCATTGTAAAATCTGGCCATGTATCGCCGCCGCCTTCCAGAGCGCCCTCAATACGGTCCGTTAACCAGCCTCTGAACCCAAGCGGTGGGAGTTATACCCAACAGCAGCAACAGCATCAGCAGCAGGAGGATACCGGTGTACGTGGCGACAATGCTACCGAAACTCTACGCCAATCATTATCTTTTGACAGCAATTTCCTTGATAACGCACAAGCTTTATATACAGGATCTGATGGGATGGTGAATGGCGGTTCGTCGTTTGACGAATTCATTAGTCAAGAGGAGTTGCTTACTAGCACCGAAGCAGCCGATGCTAATAGCTCTATTAAGAAGAGCAATACACAGCTCTGGTTAGATATTCTAGGACCATCTAGCGAGGCTGATGTAGGATTCGATTGGCCGATTGGCAGCGAGGCTTCGGTGAACTCTGGTGTTGAGTTACCTTCGGAGAGTGGACTATCATCGACATTTGACGATGCTACTCCTCAAACGACTTCATATCTTAGCAACTCGTTTTTACCGCGGAACTTTGAAGGCAACTACCATTCCGGTGCTAATGGATCTGAAGGGCCGCCATCAACTGGAGTGAATCAGCCGGTAGCTGTATCTGAAATTACAGGTCGAGCTCCTCCTGACATGTGGAATTATTTCGCCTAAGTAAAAGATATAATTATATATAATGTGTGACGACATAAGTAATAAATTAGAAAGAAAGAAATACAAAAAAAAATCCAGTTGGTTTCGTGGCTAGTCACTTATGGACGTTGACGGATAGGACTTTCAGGGCGAAGCGACGAAGACCGGATATTTCTGGGCTTATCTCGAAATGGGCTCGCTGACATGGAGGATTCATCGAATACTCTTCTGAGTAGATGTGTAGGTTTGTTTACAAGACGGTCCTTTTCCCATGGAGTTAGATTGGTGGGAGATGGGAGGTTAGTCTTTCTGGATCGGTTCAATGGAGTTCCTTCGTGAGACGGTGCCAGCTGGTGGATGCGTTTTCTTGAATGGGTAGTAGTAAGTGGAGTGGATTGATAAATGCGACTCCTCACTAAAGGCGAGCGAGATTTTCGGCGAGAGACGGGACTATAAGTGGATGGACTCGGTGAATCCAAATGGCTGCTCTTTGCGGCATCAAAGCTGTTGCTACTGTTGATTGAGGTGTTGGCCAGATCTCGAGAATCAGTTCGTCTTGCCCTTTCTTCGCGAAGATACAGAGTGATTCGTTCGTCCGGACAGTCGTAAATGGAAGTTTGATCGTTAGTTTGTAATGCAGCGAGTCGGATGAGATATTCGAGGAGAGACAGCGACGGTTGGACGGGTTTAGTGATTGTTAGAACTTCGGTGTCGGAAATGAGGTGTTTAATTGACTGGTCATCATCAGCATCGTCGGCATCTTTACCATACTCATCATCAGAACTGAATGAATCGACTTCTTCAATTTCTTGTTCATCATCGTCTTCTTCGTCTTCATTCTCCCGTTCTGGAAACGCTTCAAATGCAATCCATTCTACTGTATTCGACGGTCTGATATCCCCCTGTTCAGCATTATCAATAACACTGACTTTATCGCTGGTAACAGGGTCGTCAATTCCAAATGACTTATTTAATTTCAACAGCAATACCGGAGACTCGGATTCCTCCAGTTCGAGGATTTGTCCTGAAAACGAAAAGAACAATCTCGTTATAATTGAGACATCTAATGTCCTTCTTTTCAGAGGACCCTCGTCGTCGTTATGGTATCTACCATCATCGCGATCTTCTTTAATTGCAAGTTCGTAATGATAGATATCTTCCTGAGTCAGTTCTTTTTGCTTCGGCTTTGAGTGCTTTTCCTTTTTGATTCTCCATAAACTGAGTGAGCATTTAGTGAACTCCTCTTTCCACGTGATGTCGTGATTTTTAAACTTCAAATCCCGTATCGCACTAGAGAAGATCGTGTATAGCTTTACTTTGAACATCGGGCCAATTTGTAGCCTGTTACAATTGCTAGAGTCAAACTTGCTATCAGCAAGCGATAATATTTGTGCTGCCTGAAGTAGACGGGATGGGGAAACAGAATCTGGTAGAGTACTAGATAAGTTGGCGCCTGACGTGGTAAGGGCTAATGAAATTAACGGTATGGCATCTTCGATACGTTTAAGTAGGGTTTTAGAAGATTTCTGGACTTGAGCAATGGCCATCTGCTGTTGCTGTACTAAATTCTTGTTACTTCTGTTATCATCACTGGTGACTAGACCATTGATCTTATCAATTGTCTCCTCATACTCGATAATATCATCACGCAAGTTACGAGTCAGATCCAGTGTACTATTTAATTGCGAATTCCCGCGAGCAGTTAGAGATTCAATTAAATCTATAGCGGGGGTTATAATCTCGATTTTTGTTTTCATTTGCTGTTGAGTCTCCATCAACAGTGATTTCTGATCATCAGGGATCTTATCCAAGAACTTTGTTAAAGTTTTAAATGCATATCCACTGGCAATTGAGATACCAGAACGAATAGCGAAAGAAACCGCTTGGCTACTTGCCTAGTGATGTGTTAGTAGGGGATTAGGGACGAAAGTCTCTCTGTCTTTAGTGTATGTGGTACTTACTCTTTGAAGAAGCTCATCCATTCTGGACGAGATCAGTTGCTGCTGATAAAGAGTATTAATGAATTTGAAGAACGTCCCCAATACTTTTATTGACGTGTACGGCTTAACTCAGGGGTAATGGGACACCGACCTTACTGGGACCCAAAATGCAGGGACGGATTATGAGGTGAGCCAGCGTCAATCAACATCAGTCCCAGAAATGTGCTGAATGTTATGAGATAGGATATTATTTGGTGTTGAGAATATGATGCAGTTGTATTGATATGTGGATGAGACTGATGGGACTGATGGGACTGCTAGGTTTATTATACACAGAATATACCTTTACGATGCTCTCTACACTCTAACTATATACTCTACACTACTCTCTACACTATACACTATACACTATACACTCTGTACATACTATATACACTGTACATACTATATATACTGTACATACTATACTCTATACATATTACACACCACACCATACGCCCCCACTCATAAACAAGCCATCCCGTTAATATCCTCACCCCTACTCCCACTACTCCCAACTCTACTATCCCAATTGCTTTCTCTACACATTCCACGCCTGTCTCTCCCATCGACCTACTGACTCTTGTCTCCGATATCTTTCACATCGTGCGGCTGGCACCGCCGATCCTCGCGTCTGGTTTGTTTACCTCTCTCCATCTTACTTAAGATCGATAAACAAAACAATAAACATCTCACTCTCAGTTTCCAGAGTTTATAAAGAGATTTTTGCAAGAAAACAAACATACTCGAAGTCTACCATGCCGTCATCTCCCATTCGAAGTCATTTTCATAGCGATTCGCCTAGAGAGTCGTCTCCTTCGAGATTAGGTGTATTCATGAGTGGACTTACTGGTGGGATTACCGGTGGTACAGCTGACAGTAACAACAATCTCAAGGCATTAAGAATGCCAAATGGCTCGGATTCGCCTGCTTATAAACCAGCAGATGATACGTCGGTCATTCAGCAAATGAAGCACTTGAACTTGAATAATAAAGAAAATGCACCCGCGTCGGGAAATGGCCATTTCGAACCGTATGCCCGCAAGCCAGGCAGTCTTTCGGCAAGCGATTACGCCAAATTGAAAGACCCTAAAGTCACTCGGATGGTCAATGTGGCACAAATGTATTTTTTGGACTACTATCTTGATATGATTACCTACTACCATCGTCGTCAGCAGAGAACTGCCAGACAGATAGTTCATAGAAACCAGCTTACCAACGAGGCAGACCGCCAATCGCACTGGAAGTCATATATCGGTCGAGAACGGGTGCAATTGCGTAAACGACGTGTTAAGCTCAAGTACAGAGATTTCCAGATCTTGACCCAAGTGGGCCAAGGTGGCTATGGACAAGTTTACTTGGCTAGAAAGACTGATACAAAGGAGATTTGTGCTTTAAAGGTGCTGAACAAGAAATTGCTACTCAAACTTGACGAAATTAGACACATTTTGACGGAACGAGATATTCTACGAACTGCCAGCTCGCCATGGCTGGTACAACTGCTATATTCGTTCCAAGACGAAGAAAATGTATATCTCGCAATGGAGTTTGTTCCTGGCGGAGACTATCGTACTCTTCTCAACAACACCGGAACCTTGAACCCTCGTCATACCCGTTTCTATATCAGTGAGATGTTTGCTAGTCTTGATGCTCTTCATAAATTAGGATATATTCACAGAGACTTGAAACCAGAGAATTTCCTGATTGATTCTGCTGGTCATATCAAGCTTACTGATTTCGGACTCGCTTCAGGTACAGTGTCAAAAGATAGAATCGAAAGCTTACGAATCAAACTGGAAGCTGCAAAGGATATGCCCTTAAAGTACCGATCGGTCACCGAGAGACAAGAAATGTATCGGTCGGTCAGAATGAACGACATCAGTTATGCCAACTCTGTAGTAGGATCTCCTGATTATATGGCTCTTGAAGTACTCCAGGGCCGCAACTATGATCATACTATTGATTACTGGTCGCTTGGTTGTATGCTATTTGAGACGCTGACAGGCTTCCCTCCATTCAGCGGCAGTACTCCTGAAGAAACATATGCCAATTTACAACAATGGAAGCAATCGCTGATCCGACCTCAATATGATGATGGTAAATACGTTTTCAGTGACCGCACTTGGCACCTGATTCAGTCGCTCTTAACCAGCCCGTCTCGTAGATTACATAATTTCAGAGACATCAGAAACCACTCGTATTTCAACGAGGTTAACTGGGACCAACTCCGTCATTCGAACCCTCCATTTGTTCCCCAGCTCAATTCAGAAGCAGATGCCGGTTACTTTGATGATTTTTCCAATGAAGCCGATATGGCTAAATATAAGGAAGTTATCGATAAGAAGAACCATGTTGAAGGTTTGGCGGACCGTGGAGTGCCACTGCCTAAGCAAGCATTCATTGGCTTCACATATAAGCATTCAAAGGGTAACTCGAATGCGCCTTCTGTGTTGGATGACAATACTCTAGGGCGTAGAAGCAATATGAATGATTCTTTCAGCACCATTTTCTAAACCGCTTTACATTTCTGTTCTCGTTATTAGTAGTAGTAGTAGTAGTAGTAGTAGTAGTTTTTTTTTTAAATATAAATTATAAATAAGATATTTGCACTTTTCATGGTCTGTCCGGGGTCCGACTAATGCAGTGTACTCCAGAACTCTTTACTCTGCTCATCGACTGCCTTCATCAACCCAGCTACCTCATCCAGTTTACTCGCGGTATTGTCAACATGGGCACTCAATTGCTGGAAATGTTCTTCGTCGAAAAGTGCATTGCGTAGCGACTCAAGGTCACTTTTTTCCCACAGAACCCGATATTTCGACCGGTCTTGTTTCTTCTCTGCTTCTGCTGTCATCTGAGCGAGCTCTATCTGGGCATTTCGCAGCCCATCCAGTGCTTTGGTGTGAGCAGGTCCGAAGAAGCTACCGTTTGATTTGACTCGACTCGCAAGGTCCGCCGCATCGTCGAGAACATCGACCTCAGACCATAATCGATCATGTGAATTCACCACCGGCTTGACTGACGGAATCTGGGTCTCCATTGCAGGTAGAACTCCGTGGGTATTTATTGGAGGCGCCGACGGCTGCGAACCATTAGGCCGCCCATTATTGTCTATTCCTCCACCATTGGCACCACCTGCAGTGCTGATTCCACCACCACCACCAGTTGTAGCTGCTAATGAGTACGGGTGATTATATGCAATATAGCTCTCTTGATATAGTCTGTCCATGTCACTTAGAGTAGTGGTTCCAGCACCACCACGTCCCTGGTTCTGCGTGGTAGTTCTTGACAGCGACGGTAAATCCGGCGACTCCGGAATACCACCATTTGATTTTCGATACATGATGAGTAGAATGGAAGTTGGACGTTGGTATTTTACTTGGTGGTTCACGAAGGTAGTTAAATACTGGTGGTATAATGGAGTGCAGATCTCAGATAGCAGCCGTAGTTACTGTGGCTTGGGATCAGTATGGGGAGAGAGTCAAAAAAGATAACTAATAGTTTGTGTAAAAGACAGTTAGTAGTTGTGTAAAGACAGTTAGTAGTCTTTTGGATTTGTAGAAATATATTTTATACCGAGATATAAAAGAGACAGTTGAATACATTCTTGTAGTGGTCCATCAATTCGCTCTGTAGAACACTGCTATAAAATATAAAAGAGACAGTTGAACATATTCCTCTTGTAATGGTCCATTAACTCGCTCTCTAGAACACTGCCGTAAAATATAAAAGAGACAGTTGAACATATTCCTTTTGTAGGTCGTCCATCAATTCGCTCTCTAGAACACTGGAATAAAGCTACCTCATCAGCACTTGTCTAGAATAGAAACCTCTCTTTATGACTAGACCTCATTTCAACCTTTTTATCGTTTCACTATTGTACGAGATAATAACCACCACCCTCATCCGTTCTATATCATCCTTTTACGATTGCCTGTTGTATTATCAGATAGGAATTAACCGTCATGTTAAACCTTCGATGCATCCTGTAAGGTACATCGGGCAGACATTGCAGAAAACCATCTTCCATGCATTATCTTTATTCTTTTCATGCATTATCAATCAATTACTTGAGCCACGAATGTTTTGACCTAATTACCGGTTCCTACCCTGCGTATAGGACTTTTCTGGTGATTATACCGCTATGCAGTGATTTGTGGTTTCCATCCCGCTAGATCTGGAATCATTGAAACCACTTTCCATCCAGATAGATCTGCCCAATCATCAATCATTTACAGCTCCACAGCTAACCTACACATTCCATAAATAAAACATAAAATAAATAGATCAAAATAAAAATACGTAGCAGTCATAACAAAATTATAGGAAATATTCTACTGGTTGGGGCTGAGGAAGACCAAGAACCGCAACGTTTGGGTCTTCTAGCATCAGCGAATGCTCTTCATTCTCAGGAGCAGCATCAAACACGTTAAAAAACCGTTCGCCATTAATCCCAACTTCAAGCACCGAGGCAAGGTTTCCACATCTATAACAATAGTTAGGCGCAGACCATACAGTACTCAACCGATCATCGAAAAGAACTTCGTATCCTTCATTACAGAGCTGATGGGCTCTCAGAATATGATTAATGTTATTTCTATCCAGGAACTTTTTAATAATCGAGATTCCAAATGTATAACCCGCTCCTCGAGGAGATAGAGAGAAATCAGGCTTGGACTCCTCAGGATCAGACCATACAAGGTCAGCCATTGGTCCCTCGTGAGGGATCTCTCTAAATCTATCTATAATCTTAATCTGATCAATGGAATGGATGGAAGGAGATAGTCCTCCATGGACGCAGAAAATCGAATTGTCAATCACCACGGACAGAGTCAGGAAATCAAACATATCGGTAAAGTACGACCATACATTAGCAGACCCGTACTTTCGCACGCATTCAGTATAGAACCCGTATGATTGGGTTATCCCTCGACATTCATGATTGCCACGAATCAAATACATCCGAGTCGGATACCGCAATTTCAGGCAAACCAGAAGCGCTATCGTCTCGACACTGAACAGTCCTCTATCTACGTAGTCTCCCAGAAACAGGTAGTTTGTGTCGGGACAATAGCCTCCTATTCGAAAGATTTCGAGAAGATCGTAGAACTGGCCATGAATGTCGCCTACGACCGTCACTGGCGCAGTGATATGAACAACGTTGCTCTCTTTTATAAGCAGCTCTTTAATTTTTGAGCATAGTGCCTCAATTGTCACTTCAGGAAGTAGTTCTCGTTTGTATAATCGTTCTATACATTCGTCAAGGTCTAAAGAGCTTATCAAGGCAGGCATTGCCTTGGTGGGACCGGAATGTGACGATATGGTTGGTTACAGGAGAAAGCGACTCCGCAATGATGCGTAAGGTTACTGTCCTTGAGATACGGTTTTTTCAAGCAATGGCTACGAAAACAGCACACCGATTGACAAATGACAAGGATGCAATGATATTACAGATTGGCGTAGTGGTTGATTAGACGAGTGAAAGCTAGATTCATTTATTATCAATCCCGCATCGCAAATCTTGTTGGCCTAGATATCTAGGCCCAGTGGCAGACGTAGCACCGCGAACACAGCCGCATACTAAGCGGCAGCATGTCGATAGTTTTGTATAGCGCCGTACACCTGGCAAGCATGAAAAACTGAAATTTCACCTTCCAATATATGATTACACCCAAATTCATGGTCATTTCGTGAACCCGTCGGTCCGCTCAAATGCATAAATCGTTTCTTCAGTCCCTTCCTCTCACTCATACCAGTAGCAGAATGCTGTTAGCTAGCACCCGCTCTTTTGCTGCTGCCACCTCATTCTCTACCTGTAAATTTGCATTCTCGTCATTAGCATCCCCATCCAAATCAACTCGATATGCACATTTCTCTCTTAAGACCACCAATCCATTAACTACAACCACCGGATTGCTACTCTCTCGGCTACCGGTCGGCGCCCAGATCAATTCACATGCCTCCCAGAACCAAGTACGACATGCGACGCTAAATCAAATCCGTCGTCGAGGCAATTTCAAGACCCTCAAGAAACAACAGCGAGCAAAGCTGTCCGAATCCCCTAACTTAGAAGGTGCTCCTCATAGACGAGGAGTCGTGATTCGTGTTACTACTATGAAGCCCAAGAAACCCAATTCGTCAAATAGAAAGATCTGTAGAGTGCGGTTGACGACTGGCAAGGTCGTCACGGCGTTTATTCCTGGCGAAGGCCACAATGCCCAAGAGCACAGTGTGGTCGCCGTCCGAGGAGGGCGTACGCAGGATTTGCCCGGTGTCAAGTACAAGTGTATTCGGGGCGCCTATGACCTCAGCGGAGTCCCCAATCGTCGTAATGCCCGTAGTAAGTATGGCACAAAGAAACCCGCCGCTGCTGCTTCTTCTTAGGAACCGCTGTCTCCTGCTACCTTGTAAATATACTCCTTTTTTTTTATGAGTCTTTGCTTCTTTTCTGCCTCCGGCAGCTGGGCTCTGCCCAGACCCGTAGCTCCGCTTCGCGGAGGTTTATGTGGAACTCAACTAAATATATTAAAACTACGGCTCTATACGCCGACCTTGAACCGACGCCCAGTGGCAGTCTTGCGCTCTTTGTCGGCAATCTCAGGCTTGGCTCGGTTGAGAACTTTAAGGAACTCAGAAACTCGGTAACGCATTCTGGAATGCATGTAGGCCTTGGAGCATTTGATATGATAGTGGAAGTAGTCTCGGAACGTCTGGATATGGCTTATACAGTTCTCTCTTCGCCCTGCCGAAAGATGACGAGGGAAAAGAACAAATGTCACATATCCAATATGCTCCGAGCCGCTGCGGACACCGGGAACACCGCGAATTTCTAGTGGAGGCTCCTTGTGCGAGTATAAGACTTGAGGGGCATTTTGAATGGCTCGTCTACGAGCATCAACAAACTCCTGAAGAAACACTTTACCAAAAACTTGATCGGTCTCGTCTCTAAAAATAGTCGAAAAAATAACCGTCACTCGGTCATGAGATGGCTTAATATAAATGGACTCTTCGTCTCTATAATTGATAGCCATGACTTCAGTATTGCTATCTTCAGGCACATACAAGTCCAACGAACGCTGAGCAGCGTCTGCTGCCAATTCATCAAACTTCTTAAATGCCTTTTCAAACGGCGCGGCAAGTGCGTTTCGCTTCAATAGTGAAATGTTGTCTACGATTTCCTGTCGCTGGTCGTGGTCTAGTTCCCATAATTCTTCCAAGTCTAATGACAAGGAGTAGTCATAGCCTTGCTCAGGAGGTGACACTGAGAACTTGCCATACTCTCTGTCCAGAATATCGTGAACCCCGTATTTTTCCAAGTCAGAGAAACATTTGATATACAACGAGACGAGGATCTTAGTTTTGGACTCCGGGGTTGAGATGTGAAAGGTCACGTTATCAAAATCACTCACGACCTGGTTGATGTTCGATAATGATTTAGCCCGTTGTTCTGGCGATTCTGCTAACAAAGAATCGTCCATCAACCGTTCAGTCAGGATTGACTTCAACAGGAGATTATGGTATTCCAAGAGCAGCATTCTATGTACAGCGGAATGTGAACTGTTTTTAGGGACCGAATTGACTCAATTGAATGAGGTGTAGTAGTATTACTGGTAGTGATAGTGATAGCAGTAGCGGCACTGGTGGATGTTGGTCGTGTCTAACAGATAGATAGATACCCGGCGTCGACGGTTCTGCTATATCCATTGACAAGGCTGTGCTCAAATACGGTGAAGCAGTGTGACGGTCTAAACCTAACCCTCGCTAGTATCTCGAGTGCGAGCTGACCGTATGGAGAGCAGACCGACTCAGTCGTTACCACCCCGAAAACCAAGCGAAGCGAGCCACGGGTCTGGGCAGAGCCCAGCCGCCGGAGGCAGACACGGGTAGACAGCGGGGAAACAGAAAATGGCAATATAGATTCTGTATATAATGTATGCTATGATATGATATGCTAATCGATTTGCGGATTGAATCGAGATCTGGACCGGATTTGCTTGCCGTACCGTAGGAACAGAACAGGAACGGGGACCATAACCACTCCAATACAACCAATCAAGGTACCGGCCCAGTTGGTTCCCAGCTTGTGAAACATGGCACTGGCAAATAATGGGAAAGTGGCTCCAAAAGTGGATCTGACAAATGTAGCACCAGCTAGGGCGCTGCCGGCATAGATTGGATACGCTTCGACGAGATAGCTAATAGCAGGCTGAAAAATCGCCAGCGAGCTGAATCCGGTTACAACTCCAGATAGCGTAGGAACGATCCAGTGGACCTTATCAGCATAGTGGCCTGACCAAGCGAACCAGAAAATTCCTATAGGAAACGCCACTCCTCCAGTTATCATGGCTGGCAGTCTAGCCTCTGGAATAGACTTGCCGTTATTCAGGGCCAGTTTCCGGCGGTACTGAGGTTCAAAGAAATAGTTGATGGACCCACCAGCTACAAAAATGCCAACAATTAATGCAATATAAGGCAATTGGAGAACACCTCCTTCAAACCCATAGGCCGAGAATACTATTGGATATGCCTCTAGTAAGAGGTACAAGATGCCATAAATGAACGCAGTGTAGATGCTAATTAGTAGTAAAATAGGATCAGTGAATAACATGGTGATCGGTCTAGTAATATTCTTGGTAACGATTTCATTCAGATCCAATTCCATTTCTTCGTGAGATGCGTATATGGCCCAATTGCCCGTCGACTTGCGCAGCTGTTTAGCTTTATAGACCAGTAATAAGGGGGGATAGGTTTCCTCGAGAAGAAAGAAGTCCATGAACAAACACACTGATCCCATAATGCCACACAGATACAGGGTCCATCTCCACCCTAAATGAGAGCTAGACAGGAAAGCTCCTACAATGGGAGCGACAAACGGCCCGAAAAATGAAATCAACATAAATATAATCACTGCCTTTCCACGCTGAGAATAATCAAACAGGTCTGAAATTCCCGCTACGACCACCGCCCAAGGAGAAGACCCAGCGAAGCCCGCAAAAAACCGACATATGATCAATGTCTGCAGGTCTGTGGAAACAGATGCTCCGAACGAAAATACAGTAAACCCGAAAAGCGACAACAGAGTAGGGAGTTTTCTTCCGTAGATCTCTGAAATAGGTCCCCATATGACAGGGCCCGAGGCAAACCCTGCAATAAAAACTGATGTACCTAGAGTAGCGACGACCGACCCAACCTTGAACTCGTCTGCGACATTCTGAGTAGCCGGAGCGTAAACTGCTGATGCAAATGTAATACAGAATGCGGTATAATCCATACACAGAAACGTAACCAGCTTCCTCTTAAGAGACCAGTTGTATGGATGATATGGGTCAGTTGAACCGGCAAACTCGACTCTATAATCCTCTCTATTCAGATTGGGTTTGGGCGGGATTGGTTTTCCTGCTCCCATAGATCTGGGGCATCTTTGTCTGCCAGAGAGAATTCTCGTAATTGCACTAGTAGTGTTTCCAGTAGGCAGATCAGCGGCTCTGACTTCCTGAGCTTGTTTTTCCGAAATATCATCTCTGCCAGTTATTGAGACAGCTCCTCTATCATCTTCGACAATCATAATGTGCAACCCGCTCGAAAAAGCAGAGGTGTTTTTTTTTTAGATCTTAGGACTATTCAAATAGACATAATGCATGATCTATATGGTCAATTAAATAATCAAGGACTAGGAGTCATCACAGACATAGCCCTTATTATATTTTTACGGGGAGTGGGTTCATGCACTCTAGAGATGCGGATATGAGCCAGGAAACGGTGCTGATAAGCACTCGAGAGATGAATAACGGCAACAATTACACCTAGGTTAAGATACAGGGCATAGACGGAAACGACGAACCGACCCCGATCTGACTAATTAGATGCTTTACAGCTCAATCTTGTCTATATATTATTGGTAACTCCACCCCCAGTCACATCCCCGCCGCCATGTACGTTGAGGTCCAACGTTAACTATTGGCACTGAAAACGGGGGAACGGTTCCGCATTTAGATCACCGATGACCATTAATCTGCTGCATCGTGGTTATTATTAATCATGAATGTGGATGAGGAGCTCCTCGTAGGAGCTCCGCACATCTGGCTGATACGAAATAGGGACGTTAATTTCCTTACACTAGTCTCACACTACACAAGAATACGACGACTAGATGTTCCTATGTATTCTATACAACATGGGCTCGGACCCTGCGTAATTTCAATATCAGGCTGCTCAAGCAGAACTACTAAACATCAATTCCATAGCTAAGTAATTAATAAATAAGCTTCATCGTATTACCTACGGATAACATACATGAGGTAATCTGCCAGCTATTAGTCGCTTGTGGTCAACTCGACAATAGTCTCCTATGTACGAACCATAAGCGTCATAAAGCAATATGACATCTGATTCGTAAAAAACAACCTGACCATTGAGAAATATCGGGTTTGTATAGTTAAGATCGGCCATCTGAAACTTGGCTTCAAAAACCGGTTTACCTCTCTTGATAATAAACTCTGGAACACATTTCAGGCTATCATTTATGACTGGATGCAATAGGTCTTCTATAATAAATGCAATTTCTCCTCTTGGGACCCTATTATTACCAGTCAGCTTAATGGCTTCTAGCCGTTGAGGAGTTGGTTGATGAAATAATAAAAATTCCCCTGCAGATTCTCCTCTGCATATCCAAAGACCTTTCCATGGGGTATTGGGACTGGGACTAATTAAATCAAATGAAAGTTTGCTATATGTCTCTACAGTTTCACCCATGGTGACGCCAATAGGTCCAGATGAGTAATTGAGCCATGTCCGGATTCTTAATAAATCTTCGCTAGGCGCCATTGCTTTTGATAAATGGCCCTTGAATTCGCTCGAGCTAACATTCCTCGTTCGATCTTTAGAGGGGATCTTCATCAGCGGCCAAACGCTCATGGACGGATGAACCCTTTCGGGAAGCAATGCATTGGCTCTCATTAAGCACCTATAGAGACCGCGAGTTTCAGAGAAATTCACCAAAGTACGCTCGTCGTCGTAGTCAGTAAGGTCACCAACTACAACCAATGGTTCTCCATAGGTTATATAATGAGCTATGCTAGTTTTATGTTTCGGGGTCGTCTCACGCGATACGCTAGATGACCGCGGAGACGGCTGTGTGGGAGATTGCGGTGTGGCATGAGAAGCTGGTTGAGACCCAGAGGATTCAGGCGATGTAACCGGTTGGTCTTCATCAATACCACGGTCCATAAAGCTGGTTTCAATTGCCGCCCCGTCTATTCTCAAATAATCAAGAGTCATTTCACCACCATCAAGAAATATTAACGCTGGGGCCACGGATGACCTAACTTCATCGACTTCAAAACGGCCTGTCTGGTTATCATACTTGGATATCGCCAAAGTGCCAAATGGATTCTTGTCGCCAAACCATATTGATGGTCGCAGCCACTTATGTCGATACAGCGTCTTGAAGCACTGTTCGAAACTGTTATATGGGGAAAAATCTTCTATTCCCAATTCGCATTCACAGTGACGTTTCCATATTCGCTCATCATTGATCAAGTCATTGAGCTGTTTACAACTACGACACAGGTGGGATAGATCCATTCCAGATGCGAGATCAAGAATTTGGTCCAGCAGTTCCAGAGGGAGACTCAGTATTCCAGGGGAGGCGGACATTACGCGCGTTTCAGCAATAATCTCAGAATGAACAATGCTTAGTCGGGTGTTTCAGTTGTCATTAGATGATAGGGGGACCAAATACACACAGTACAAGATAGCGTGGATAGTCTTGTGGAGTGGCCTGCTGTTGCTGTCGACATGGTGATCTAAGCACCATACCTCTATATAGTACTATATCGCGGTTCAGCCTTCGGCGCCTGGGCTCTGCCCAAATCCGTAGTTCTGTGAACCATATGGCCACAAGTGGTTCTCACTACTAGCAGATATCAGATATCCACATATCTCCTCGAAGAGGAGCTACGGGTCTGGGCAGAGCCCAGCCGCCGGAGGCTGAGCAATCCCAGATTAAACAGTATTCGGTATGATAATAACCAGGTGAAGTTGACCAGCCGTGCAGCTCGGTCGCTGTATGATAATATAAATTGGGCAGCTTCCGCTGACGTTTTTTTTAGGTTGACAGCCGGGCCCTGCATATGAGTGAGCGTCTGATGAAAAGGATATTTATTTTTTGAACCTTCTTTGCTAATAGGTCGCCATAAAAGATCCATCATATTTATTGCCAGAATTGATAGAGCTCGTCCTTACAAAATTAGTCAAAACCATTAAGTACCACAGGTAAACCTCCGGGTTTAAATTTACTCCCGCGTCAAATACACTTTTTTCTATGCAAAGGGGATCGGCAGAGCAAACGGTGTGTTAAACTTAAATAGGAATCTAATAAATCCCATCATTTTTCTGTAGACCATTGTTCGTCCAGTTCGATACAGTAGTTAGCCCATTTCATTGCATATTGTCATTCGACTGTTGTCCTGATTTCTATTATACCTTTGTTAAATATTTCGATTTCTTAACCACTCGTTTACACAGAAATTTTAGTTCAGATCTTTCGGGATCCCATAGAGTGACTCATGGTGGCAGGAGTTGTATTAAGATCGAACGCTTAAAAACTCAAACTTTGAAGGGGGTTTTGGATGTTTGAAAAAGCGGATATCCCCATTCATTTATTCTAGTGTGGTCAACTTCTCTTGAGCAATGACTTCTAATACTAATCACCAACAGGTGCTTAATCCTAAAACGTCATTAGAACTGGTACCAATGCCATTCCAAAAAGTAGCTGATGAGATGTTAATAAAAATCGACGCAGAAGAAAAAACTTTACCATTGCTAGACGATAGTAATGACTGGTCACCTATCGATAGATTACCCCAGGAAGATGTCGATTTTCCAGAAGGCGGAGCCCGTGCTTGGTTAGTTGTGTTTGGATCCTGGTCGGCTATGGCTGGAACATTTGGAATTATCAATGTTACTGGATTCCTTCAAGCGTGGCTTTGTGAAAACCAGTTGAAACATATGTCTCAGTCGCAAGTTTCATGGATTTTTTCGGTCTATCTCTTCTTGTTCTTCTTAGGAGGTGTTCAAGTAGGTCCGCTTTTTGATGCTTACGGACTACGACCAATACTTATTCCTGGCTGTGTCGGATCGGTAATATCTTTATTCATTTTAAGTGTATGCAAAACATATTACCAGTTCCTACTAGGATTTGGAGTTCTCGGAGGAATCAGTGCTACGCTTGTGTTTACCCCATCCGTGACAATTATTGGACATTGGTTCTACAAAAAGAGAGCTCTGAGTACCGGAATAGCATGTACTGGAGGTGCTTGTGGAGGAATTATCTTACCATTGGCTATGATACATTTGATACCTAAAGTTGGATTTGGGTGGACCATTAGAATCATTGCCTTTATAGTAGTTGTACTACTAACGGCTGCTGTTCTTACTCTCGAAACACGTATACCTATGAATAAGAAAGCAGGTGCCACAATCGACCTCAAGGCACTTAAGGATCCCCAATACGCACTTATTACGGTAGCCATATGTATGATTGAATGGGGTATTTTTATTCCGATCACCTATCTCACAAGTTATGCATTATCCAAGGGTGTGAATCAAAAGTTAGCCTATGAGCTGGTAGCCATTCTCAATGCTGGTTCTCTCTTAGGCAGAGGACTTCCTGGGTATGTTGCGGACATTTTTGGTAGATTTAATGTCATGATTATAACTACTGTCATATGTGCCGTTACCTGTTTGGCTCTGTGGCTACCAGCTGGCGATAGCAGTGCAATGATGATCGTATTCGCAGCCATGTTTGGATTTTGGAGTGGTACCGGGATTTGTCTAACTCCTGTGTGCGTTTCCCAGGTCTGTAAGACGGAAGATTATGGAAAGCGATATGGCACCTGTTATTTTTTTGCCAGTTTTGCTGTCTTGACGAGCTTACCTCTTGCTGGAGCCATCCAGAGTCACCAAAATGGTAGTTATCAAGGATTGATTCTTTTCAGCTCCTTGACATATTTATGCGCAGCAGTTTTATTTATCATTGCAAGGCTTCTTGGAGGAGGAAGGAAATTGCTCGTAGTGTATTAGATATTAATATTTTATATTTATTTATGGCTGTATCTGTATTAAGCTAATGATTTTTTTTTTGTTGAATTGAAAATTGAGTTCGTCCTGCACATTGAGCCCTGCTCAGACAACAGTTTTTTTAAGATGATAATAGTTTATAAATAATATTAATTACTCATCATTTACGTCGTGTTTAGATATCGCTAAAGGAGCCTTTCGCACAGACCTACGTAGTTCCTCGGGCATTTTGGCGACACCGGACTTTTGAAGCATCAATTTCAGATCATAGAATACATCCTCGTCTTCAGTGCCAAGAAACGTAATTGCCACACCGGTCTTACCAGCTCTACCAGTACGTCCAATTCTATGGGTATAGCCTTCTACCGTTTTGGCCATTTGGAAATTGATAACAAGGGATACATTGGGAACATCTATACCACGTCCTGCTACATCGGTGGCAACAAGACAATCTATAGCACCCGATCGAAGTTGTGATAACGCTTGTTCTCTTTGTTCTTGGGATTTGCTTCCGTGCATAGTGGCAGCTTTCCATCCAACTGATTGTAAAGTCTTAGCTACCATATCACAGTTTCGGCGAAGATTGACAAATATAATGATGGGAGCAGTGAACCCACCAGTATTAAGAATATCTAACATTCTCTTTTTACGTTTGTCTTCGCCATTGATGAGTTCTACACGCTGTTCCACTCGGTCGGTAGCTTGTCCTAGAGTACCGATAGTTACTATTCCTGGTCTATGAAGGTATTTATCCGCCATACGCTCTATAGCTTTCGGCCATGTGGCAGTGTACATCATAGTTTGGCGATATTTCCGTCCGAATGTGGTTCGTCTCCGATCGTCTGTGGAGTCCTCCTCGTCATCTGACTTCTCGTTGGTCAGAGGCAGGGCATCGAGGATTTTATTCAACTGTTCTTCAAATCCAAGATCAACCATTCTATCTGCTTCATCCATGACGACATAACAGCATTGGTTGAGAGCGAGAATCTTTCTTTCTAGACAATCAACAAGTCTACCAGGAGTCGCAATAACGATTTCTGCACCGTCTTGTAGTTTATATGCCTGTTCTTCAATACTGTGACCGCCTACAAGCGACACGCATCGAAGACCCATGGGTCTGGCAAATTTGACAGTTTCAGTTTCGATTTGTTGGGCCAACTCTCTGGTAGGCGCCAGTATAATAGCATACGGGCCATCATTCATATTATCGTCTGTAATTGGAGGTAGACTCATAATATACACGAGCAAAGGAAGAACGAAACTGGCAGTTTTACCAGAACCAGTCTCTGCAATACCAATTACATCTTTGTTGCGCAGCGCGATTGGAATTGCTGCTCTCTGGATTGCCGTTGGTTCTCGGTATCCTAAACTATATACGGTATCGAGGATTGTCTTTGGAAGACTGGACTCACTCCATGATCTAAGTGGCAGTGGTAGCGATCCAGGACCCACGGACCTTGTTACAATCTTATAATCCTCTTTGAATATTCTCCAATCTCGGTCTTTCATTTGCTCGAGAGACTTTTTAGACCAATGGATATCGTTCAAGTCCAGTTTCGGCCTTTTACTTTTCGTTAATTCCAGCTCTTGCTGTCGCCTTTTACGCTCTTCAAACCCACTTCCTATAGGCGTGGGGGCATTATGGGTATTAGATTGACCATTAGCGAATTGATAGAGGATGTCAGACTCGTTAAGAGTGTCGTCATGTGCTTCCCAATCGAACCGGAATTTAGGGCCGTCTTTCTTACGCTTTAAGGGCAAAGAAGAACTGGTAGATGAGCTTCGAGAAGGCGGAGTGGATTTTGTATTCCCACTAGACTGGGTACTACTAGAATTGGACCTAGGCTTCGCAGTAGCCATTGGAGGTCGTCCACTGATCGGCACTGGAGACCGGCCGGAAGCCACTTCTTTAGCTCTCCTTTCGAGAGCTAGTCTCTCACGCTCTGCTTTGGAAAGAAACCTCGGTTTAGAGGCTGTTTCGGCGCCAGCTCTTTTCTTCCTTAGAAGCTCTTCAATTGACAGCGGTTGTGGCATCTTGAGGTTGCGGTGGACATTAATGGAAAAGTGAGATCTGAAGAATATAAATATAAAGCGGGCTACCAAAAACAGCAACTTATGCAAAGAAGGTTGCAAGTGAAGAACTGCAGGTACCAACGGTCGATGAACAAGAAATAGGATCTCGTATGTTGGATGTATCTGATAAGAGAGGATTTTAACTTTGTGAAGACATCCATTTTTGATACATTTGATCAAAGGAGTGCACGATGGGTAGATAGTGTGGAGAATATGTCTAATTTATCTGTCTGTAATAATATTATTGTATGTATATGTAATTTTTCAGTTGTACGAATTGCTCAGTCTAACTGTTGAAGAGAATATTTTTTGTAATTCGTTTCTATAGAAGATCTAATCAGTATACCAATAGTTTCCTTCTTTTTTTTCTCTCTGGCCCGTTAGCTATCTTCAATTCAGTAATAGGCTAATATCTCAACAGGTGACACTGGTCTGAAAACTAGCTACAAGCTACTAAAGCGGTGGACTTCATACATCATGCCATTACATACCACCTACTAAGTTATAATACACACTGTAATGTGTTTCATATTCGCACTCAAACTGGAATAAAAACAAAGCGTTCACTTCCAATAGGTAGAAATTATTATCATTGATGAGTTCATCAACGCACAGTGACAGATCTACAATCTAAGCTCACAGGTGAGACAGCTGCGGATCTGACATTTGACATTTACAAACTTGTATGATCTCACACAGCAGTTTTTTTCTTCGTAACGATCACTTCAACTCTTATTCTCCCCTTCCAAGCCTCTCTCTTATTTCTCTATTGATCGCCAGGGATCCAGCTGTCTCTCCTCCCTGTAGCCGGCTAATTAACATTGGTGATCGATAATGTGTTGTGCATTCAACATACCGATTATATTGGTGAGGACGTTTAAATATCCGATTACTCCGCATTTTGCATTATAAAACCTGGAAGACAGATTTCAGTTCCAGTTCAAAAAGTCAACGATTTTTTTTTCTTCATTGCCCAATTGATACTGTATAAATTCTCAAGTACCAATCTCAATTGCTCATTCTTGCTCACAATGTCCACATTTACTAAATCAAAAGATTCTACCATCAAAATCGACCCCGACAGAATCATCTCTAAAATAGATGATAAGGTGTACTCGGGGTTCATCGAACATATGGGAAGATGCATCTACGGTGGAATTGTCGATTATAGCGATGAAGCTAAGGAAGCTGGTCTCACCAATGAAAAAGGATATCGATTGGATGTGGCCGAGAAATTGAAGGATCTGAATATGCCAGTTGTCCGCTATCCAGGAGGTAACTTCGTGTCTACATACCATTGGCAAGACGGAGTGGGTCCTCAAGAATTAAGACCCAAGCGCCCCGACTTAGCATGGCGTGGCATAGAAACCAATTCATTTGGTACCGATGAATTCCTCGACTGGTGTAAGTTCTTAGGCGTCGAACCGTACATGTGCCTGAATATGGGAACTGGTACATTGGACGAGGCATTGGCATGGCTGGAGTATTGCAATTCCGATTCCGATACCTATTATGCCAATTTGAGACGGAAAAATGGCCATAAAGAGCCATATAACGTGAAATACTGGGCATTAGGAAACGAGATGTGGGGAGATTGGCAGGTCGGGCAAATGAATGCTGAAGATTACGCCAAAACCGCATATCAATGGGGAAAAGCATTGAGAATGATTGATGGGTCAATTGAACTTATTGGATGTGGAAACAGTGGACTTGATCAATGGGATCTTACTGTTAGTCAGAAGCTGATTAATCAAATGGATTATTACTCTATCCACTTGTATACAACTGATCCAAACTATTATAGAAATGTCACTTCCACAGTTGCTGCCGAAAAGGCGATTGAAGTCACTGCTAAACTATTAGATATCGCGAGAATCACCACTAAAGATAAAGTGACTAAAAAGAAGGACATCAAGATCTGTTTTGACGAATGGAATGTATGGGACCCCGTTAGGGCTGATGGTCAAAAGGGAGCAGAGGAGCAATATACATTGACTGATGCGCTAGCAGTGGCTAGTTGGTGTAATTTGTTCACTCGTCAAGCCAAGCACGTAGGGATGGCTAATATTGCACAATGCGTGAATGTAATTTCGCCAATCATGACAAGCAAGAAAGGGCTTTTCTTACAAACAACTTATTATCCATTTTTGTTGTTTTCTCAATTGATGAGAGGAAGCAGTTTGAATATCCACGTTTCTTCTCCTGTATATGAAGGGACTGATATTGGAAGCACAGTTTGGGGATTAGAGTGGATTGGCGATTTAGAAAAGGAGATCCCTTTGTTGGATATCAGTGGAGCAATTGAGAATAACACAGTTACGATTGCGGTTGTTAATAGATCAAAGGACGAAGATTTGACTAGTTCGCTAGCTCTTGATGGATCCATTAGCGGCAGTGCTCAGGTCTGGACCATCTATCATGATGATATTGATGCTACGAACAACTTTGAGAATGCGAACAATGTCATTCCAGTTAAAAAAGAGGTGCCCGTGGAACAGGTGTTTGGTAAAGCTGGCTATGTGTTTAAGAAGCACAGTGTTACGTTTATTCGGGTAGAATTAAAATGAGGAATTGATAGATATATAAATATGTTTTATTAGTTATATTTAGATTTTATAAATAATGCAAATTGTTTCGTTCTTTTATATACAACTTTAGTGTGCGTTTTATGGAACCGGTCCTATTTTGTGGTCATTCCGGTCCTCTTGGTTGTTTTCTAGTTTATAGGACCTGGAAATCAGCCGATCGCTGGTTTCGCCTCTTGCGGTTATTCTGGCCCTGTTGGTTATTGCTGTTATTGTTGCTGTTGTTTTGAAACGATTGATCGTTTTCCCAACTGTTGGTCAGACCAGGGATGCCGTTTCCTCGCATACCAGGCATTGGTGGCATACCAGGCATTGGAGGCATGCCAGGCATTCCGGGCATAGGTGGCATACCAGGCATGGGAGGCATTCCCGGCATCATGCCAGGCATGAAGGGCATTGGAGGCATACCAGGCATACCAGGCATCATCATCATCCATGGTGGGAATTGGCCGCCAGGAGGCATTTGAGTAGCCACATCCGGGCTACCATTTGTCGACTCACGCTTAATTTCTTCCACTTCAGAAGATTCCTCCTTCTCTTTTAGTCTTTTAGATGGTTCTTCAGATTCTTTGTTGTCTCTGTCAGAACCCGACCGGTCTTCACTAGAATCACGCTTTCGTTTGTAAGAAGTCGAATCCGGGGTACTCTTTTCGTCGTTTGGCTCTGTTTGCTCTTTCTTTACAGCGTGTCCTAGTTTACTTTCCTCGCCGTCTTTCGCTTCTCCCTCTCCTTTGTACTTCTTTACTCGCTCTTCCATCTCTACATCTGGAGTCAATTGATCCAGTAAAACTTCTTCCGTCTTACATTTGGGACAGATGAAATCACTATCTAGCAACGCTTGTTGAATAGCATCCTCAGAATAAGTGGTCTTACAACAAGGAGTCTTTACTGGCTTGACAAATAACCGATGGGTCAAAGGACACTCCAATTCAGGGTCACTAGGCTTATCCGATTTAGACTGGTTTTTAAGCTTATCTTGAAAGTTCTTCCACGACGCATTATCTGCAATCGCAACTACATATTCACCTTCATCGTTGATCATATAATTACCGCCTTCATCGTCATTAGGCTTTGCGACAGTTCGTAACATACTACGAGGAATACCGGTAGTTCTACGTACTCGTTTGCCTTCCCAATTGGGGTCATTATTAGTAGGGCAAGCCTGGATCCAATGACCCTTCTGTCCACATCTATAACAGAGATATCCAGGTGGAGGAGGATAATCTGGAACTTGGCCCTGGAACCCGCCCTTGGTATTCGAGCTATAGTATACAGGAGCCTTTTGGGACATTTCATCTTGAGTCTGTTGCCATTGCTCGCCTTGAGCCTGGAACATGGCCGAGATCATATCATCTTCCGAGTTTCCAGTACCGGGCTTACCACCGGAGCCACTACCAGCACTGCTCGCGTTGGAAGGAGCATTATAAGTAGCTGGCTTGGTAGCAGCCATCCGGGTATCTTCTCGTCTACTGGTATTCTTGCTGCTGCCAATCGTCATGGAACCACTGACATATTTAGCAGCACTATCTTTACCTGGTCTCGCAGTAGGCAGTCTACGAGCTACAACCGACATTGACCTTGGAATCACTTCAGTATCATCATTATATTCTATAAAATGTTAGTAACTAGTATTCAAAAAAAAACAATTTTTTTTTTACTGCGTTATTCAGTTATTCAAACTTACCTTCTTTCGTATCAGGATTAATAATATGTAAATCAAAACTATCGGCAGTAGCAGCTAATTTGTTTGCCAGTAAAATCTCTCTTTTCAAGTCAAATACAGAGATACCGGTCCCGTCAAAAGTCACTCTTGAAGGTTCCTTTTGTGATTTGAATTTGTAATAGACAACAGAAGACATATTTTTTTATTTTGTTTTTGTTTCTTTGAATTAAGAGAAGAAGAACAAAAAAAGTATTACAAATTAACGACTTAACTAGCTATTGAATAAACTATAATATTAGAAATAGTTCTAATTTCCAAATGATGGTCTTTCGTGCTATGGATTATATATAAGCAAGATACCTAAGTATCTTTATAATGGACAAAACGTAACAACAAACGTAACAGACGTAATAGACGTAATAGACGTAATAAACGTAACAGACGTAAAAATTTCTCCCGAGTAACGTTTATGTAAGAAGTAGAGATTTCTGGCATTTGCGACGGAGAACCGTGGGTTTATATAGTCGGGGTGGATTCCAGTCGTAAGGCAATGCCGGGTAACCCAGAAACGCATGATGGTCGGAACATCGAGAGTGACCAGGGAGTTTATATACCAGGGCGTGTTTCTCTCTCAACCATTTACTTTGTTTCTGAACTCCCAATACAGCATATACGACTACCCAGTTCTCTTGTCACTCACCACACTGTGCCAACGAACGACCTTAAACCAGACAGACCTCCAATGGCCACCATCCCGACATCCATTGGCCAGCCGCAGCACAGCCAGCCGCACGCCGTTCTCCCGGAGTCAGTGAATCTCTCGTGATTTGTAACTCTCCCCAATAGTCCCTCTTAGTATAAAAGGAACATTCCATCCCATATATAATTTATCCAAAACCATGAGTTCGGTGCCATATTACGAGTTATATCGGCGGAGCAGGTGAGTAATGGTGTAAGGAGACGGCTTACATCGTTTCTGACTTTGTTGTCATCCTCGCTCGGCGACCCTTTCCTGTCTAGACTACTGCCCTCAACAGCGTTCTAACCGCAATTCTAGTATTGGTGTGGCATTGACAGATGCTCTAGATCAACTGATCTCGTAAGTGCTCTCCCCCATACCTGTCTCTACAAGTACTAACGGTCAGGGACTCTCGAATCCAGCCACAACTAGCCATGAAAGTGCTCTCACATGTACGTAGCTGGCCAACCCAAACTAACAAGGCTGAGCCCGGGCAGAGTCCGGCCCAGTCAGACCCAACCCGACGACGACAAAGTTCCCTCTAACCGTCTCTCTTTTACAGTTCGACCGGGTCATGACCGACAGATTACGGGAAGGAATCAAGTCGCGACTCACTCTTAAAGGCCATCTACATACCTATCGATGCTGTGACGATGTATGGACCTTTATTGTCAAGGACATCCAGTTCAAAATTGACAACGGAGAACTGGTCAACGCTGACAAGATTAAAATCGTAGCCTGTAATTCTAAAAAAACCGGGGAATAGCCCCCGACCACCTGGACAATCTCTATCGAGGATATATGCACTGGCTTGCAACCTCTTTATATTTATAATAATAAAAATGTCTCTTTACAAATGTCTGGGTTTTTGTACTATCTTCCTCCGGCGACTGGGCTCTGCCCAGACCCGTGGCTCCGCTTCGCGGACGCGTCTGCTCTCTGCTCTATGCCTCCGGCGGCTGGGCTCTGCCCAGACCCGTGGCTCCGCTTCGCGGAGGCTTCTGCTTTCTGCTCCATGCTTCCCGTCCGGTGGCCGGGCTCTGCTCCTCTCAGTCCGCACTCTGTAATATATGCCGTGTTTTATTGTATTCTATAGACGATCAATAATGTTGGTGTAGGTCTCTTCGTCCTTCTTACGAGTAGCCTCTGCTTCCATCGTCTCATGGAGATACACATTGGATCTGTGGAAACGCAATAAATGAAGGACTCGTGATTCAAGAGACTTGGGGGTGATTCCAAGGTCGGCAAACGTCAGGGCGTCGTTGTTGACAACTTGGTCGATAAACATGCGTTCAATCTCATCGGGCGAAGTGGTGGCCCAGAAGAGCTTCTGAGCGGCCCTGGAAATCGCTTGGTATGCAGGCTTGGGAATATTGACGTCTTTAATTTCATTCTTAGTAGCCTCGCGAACGGAGTCCAAGAGCTGGCTCTTGGTGTACAATTGAGGTCCATTAAGTTCAAATGTCTTTCCGGCAGTTGAGTCATCAAAACCCATCTTCTCAAGAGCAGCTGCTACATCATTAACATACGTCGGGTAGAAGGTCTCCTTGCCTTCGTTTGGCAGTAAAACGTATTTTTGTTGAGCCAATTTGTTTAAAAACTTATCTCCCAATCCATACATGGGCCCAGGACGAACAATGGTAGAATCAGGCACAAGGTCTCTAACGATCTCTTCGCCAAGAGCCTTGGTGCGGTAGAACTCAGAGCTGGAGTTCACATCGGCACTGTGTGAAGACACGTGAATCAGTCTGGGCACGTTATACTTCTTGACAGCAGCAGCGATTCTCTTAGCACCTTCGACATTGACATCGTGATAACTGAAGTTCTTGGTAGTATAATTGCGACCGACCAAGTTATACACGATATCCGAGTGCTTGACGGAATCCTCAATCGACTTGATATTGCGGAGATCCCACTCCATGAAGTTGACAACCCCCAGATCTCCAGTCACTTTCAAGTGTCGTTTGTGAATCTCCTCCCTAAACGGAGCCACCGTGATAGTACCATGACGGGCCAGTTTAGCGGCCAAAAACGTGCCCAAGAACCCAGGCGCACCAAAAACAGTGGCTGTATACCCAGTTCTCGACGATCTTCCGCCGGAACCCTGAGCAATAATAGTCTTTCCAGCCTTTGTGATATTAATCTGCGAGTCCAAGTTCTCGAACGTCTGGATCCCACGTCGGCCGAAGGTCGAGGCTATACGGGAGTTAGCAATTGCTTCTGCGGGTGCTGCCTCCGGCGGCTGGGCGCTGCCCAGACCCGTGGCTCCGCTTCGCGGAGTTGCTAGGACCAACTGTGTCAACGATCCTAGC
>JAKTRT010000025.1:0-188250 GCA_030579895.1 Sugiyamaella grinbergsii
CGCTCTTCCGATCTCCTCCTCCTCCTCCTCCTCCTCCTCCTCCTCTTCCCTTTACCCTTTCACCTTTTATCTGATCCGCACATCCCCCGACAATGCTGTTTGTTATCTCTCCAGTTGCTTGCTTCGTCTCCGTCACCATCACCCCATTTCGGCCCGCACCCTAGCCCTATGCACATTAAGCTTGCAGTTGTTGCGCGAAATCTGATTATGCTTAAAATGATGATCCTAATGCGAATTAAAGGACGACTCACTTGTGGTGGTGACTCTGCGTAGTAAATTCGAGTAGTGAATTCGCGTAGTCACTTTCGCGTAGTGACGTTCGCGTCGTAGAATCCGCTCCAATTCGTTGTGCTCGCCTCGCGACCGGCAAGTACAGCACTGATTAGCCAACTCCTTCATTTGTACGGGCCACTTGCTGTTTCCGATTCTCCGTTTCCTCCCTACTCAACCCGCCCCGGATATCCCGGTGTAATGCTCGTACTATAAACTCCTGACTAACGCAAAATAGAATAGCAACTATTTAATCACCTGCACGTTACTTTTGTGCTGATGCACCATCCACCAATTAGGCCATGTACCTAAACTTAAACTAAAATCCTAATCGGCATATGGATTTAAGCCTAATCTGTCGAGATCACCCATCGCAAAAGTTGCGTTGCCGCTCACTAAGGTTCTGGAGATGAGTCGTACGCAAGCAGTGAACACGAACAACCCGGTCCACATAACACAGCCACATTTGCCCCTAAAGGGTTATGCCCTTGTTGGTAGGGAAGGGGTCTGGGCACTCCTGGCGCTATTTATTGTTGGGCGACAAGGATCTGGCCACACACAGCAACCAGCCAGGCGCTCTAGCATTTCTCTCGCATATATGCGACAAGGGTGAATATCTCGGTAGCTGGGACTGATTGCGTTCTTAACGGCGCCTGCCTCCCTTTCCCCCCCCCACCCCCGACTGGCAGGTCCACCGCTAGCATCTACGCTTGGGAGGAATGTACCAGAGGCTCGCACGATGGCTGCTCGTGGTGTCTGGCGGGTTACCTGGTGTTTTTCGTTTTTTACTGTATTTTCCCTTGCTCCTCCCGGTTACGCCTGGCCCGGTGCAAGTCTGTTGATGCCTGATAGTTGGGTGGGCCTGAACCATTTTTTCTGGGCCCGGCCCGATTGCCCCCCACGAATCGGTTCGTCTGGCATGAACCCGTTATAACACTAACTGCACGCTTAATGGTACCAGCAGTACCAGCATTTTGCTAACGACTGTTAATCTCAAACTTAATCTTACATATTTACATGTTTGTTTCATATTTAGTTATCCGTAAGCCCCCAATCGCTCACCGCTCACCATCCGTCGCGAAGCGAGCTAACGGGTCTGGGCAGCGCCCAGCCGCCGGAGGCATCATATCCGCATACCGAAGTCCATGATTACCATGATAAGGAGCGCGACATGGCGGATGCCAGTCAAACAAGGTGGTTTGGGGATCTACCAGTTTATACACCTCGACCCCAAGCGGACGACAACATGAACCAAGGTCCTCATACGAGGCCCCCCAGCCCCATTTCGACAGGTCTCCTCCTGGGCACGCCGACAGCGCGCACAGGAGATCGATTTCCGCGAAAAACTCGAAATAGTCGTGCTTAGTCGACGGGCTAGTTTCCATGAAATACTGACCCTGCTCGTTGAGCCCCGTCACTTGGAATACGTTAAGCACGTCATGAACGTCCAACTCCGTCAGCCCATAAGGCAGCACGGCTCTGGTGAGGTTCGAGTGGCAGTGGTAGTCGATAACCTCGTGGCTGCCTGTTAACATGGCATCCACATATGGATCGCACCGGGTACCGAGGAGATCGTGGACTCGGCCGCCCCATTTGTCTACTCCGTAGTCACTCAGCGAGTCTCGAATGATGGTCATCATGGGCCGTAAATATGGCAGGTTGGACCACAGCCGGTCGTAGGTCGACACATGCGAGCTATGGAGCTGCCGAGTACGACTAGCCCAGAATCGTTCTCTAGGGTTGTGGTGGTTCCACAGATTCAAGTCGCCCACCTGGGGCCCTTCTGGCGTACTCAACCGGCAGATATACCCGGCAGGCACTTTCCATGCCTTTGCGGTGCGGATATCGATAGTGAACTTATCGACCAGCTGTCTGTCGGCCCTGGCGATTCCGTCGTACAAGCTTCTATCCACATTCAGGGGGGTCACTTTGCCCTCGGTAGGCAAATACGCCGGTACTGGGCGGGTTTGATTATTATTCTCCTGTCTATTCATTCTTTTCTTGATCAATATTAAGATTAGAAAAAAAATATATATCAAGAAAGAGAAACACTTTCTCTTATAAGCTGTCGGAACTCGAACGCCGAGAACCGCCCGGACCGCCGCTCCCGATGCGGACCTGCCCCACAGTCTGTTCTCCATGAGCCGGTCCGCGACCGTACGATGCCACAGAGCACAACCATGGCCACCGAACCAAGTCCACTGGCTGTCGCCGACGTCTGTCGGGGCGTTGTAATAGTACGTACGCACTGCGAGGGTCGGGTGGTGGTGCCTCCGGCGGCTGGGCGCTGCCCAGACCCGTTGTGCTCGCTTCGCGAGCGGTTCACGACACTCGAGCGAAGCTCGAACAACGGGTCTGGGCAGCGCCCAGCCGCCGGAGGCAACCACGGGGCGCGCACACAATTCACATACTAACGGGTTTTTCCCAGGGCCTGAGGTCGTCGAGAGGCCATGTTTGGAGCGCGTATGTGCTGCCCAGCTTCGGGGTCGTGGTGATGCTGGCCGCTCTGTACGGGGTCAATGTCGCCATGGCCCTGACGCCGGTGCTGATCCCGGCCTCGGTGATTTGTATGCTGATTCTGTTTTTCGCCCTGCTCGTGCTGGAACTGGTTCTGGGCACAAGGCGCACGTCGAGGGTCCTGGCGGTCGTCAATGTACCCACAGGATTCGCTTTGCAATGGATCAATGTGTCTTTCACGTCTCCGTTTATCTTGCTACCGCTCGCTCAGCGAGTGTCGGTATCCGAAGCGTTTGAAATCGGCGCCGTGTTCGTGGTCGGCTACGTAGTCATGGCCGTCTTGTATGGCTACGCTGCTTGGGGCTTACAAAAGGTTACCGGTACTCGCCGAAGAGTAGGGTATGAAGAGGTGGTCGGCAGCGGCGAATCGTTAGAACTGGAGAGACTGAATGGGGTGGTTGTGGGTGCAAGTAGTGGGAGGGGTGATATGATAGGTGGAGGTGGTGGCGAGTATGGCAGTGGACGTGGTGATGGAGGGAGTAGTGAGCATGGCACTGGACGTGGTGATGGAGGCAGTAGTGAGCATGGCAGTGGACGTGGCCACGAGTCCGATGCCATTGACGGTCGTGACTTTATTAGCGATGATGATATTGTGGTGGTAAATGCTGACAACTTGAACGATCCAGCCTTTGATGACCCGCACGCTAAACCACGGTCAAGCGACGCCCAGTCGGACACAAATATCACCACCACAAACGTTATACCCACTATCTCTCCTACTCCGTCTAGATCCAGCTATCACCCACATGCCCCACTGCCAGTCGCTCCTATCTCTCGTCTAAGCATGACAGTTCCTCAGTTGTCTCCTAACGAACTGGACTTTAACAGACAACGGGAGCCTCAACAACCGCCCCCGCCATCGCATATCATAACTGTAGCTAACTTCACTTCTACCAAGTTAGATTGGATCGTATACTCTGTACTTCTCGTGATCGGGCTGGCGATATATTATTCTATTGATTACAGCTTGTTTCTAGACTTGGCAGTCATTGTACTATCTTATAGAGCCGGGTTGCTAATCCCCGCTAGATATAGACTGGTTGTTCATCCGATTCTGGTGTGTAGTGGCACAACCATATTTACAATCTTCATTACCGGGCGTATCAATAACGAGACACTTCACTACCGACTAGAGAGGTTCAAAACTGGACGAAACTACCTGACTTTGTTTAATAGCTTCCCATCGTCAATTGTTCCTGGTGCTGGAGACGTTCTATCAACGTTATTGGATGTCAGCATTGTGTCGCTGGCAGTGCCCATGTATCGGTATCGAAGTGACCTTAAACGGCATTTTGTCGTGCTTATAGTATCATCACTGCTAGCAGGATTCACATCGTTTTTCATCTACCCTCCTCTATGTTTTGCTCTAGGTATATCTCAGACTCGCTCTTTGGCGTTTATTGCCCGCAGTGTTACCCTTGCTCTAGCACTGCCGGTGGTGGAGGCGGTGGGAGGATCCACATCTTTAGTAGCGGTGGTGACCATTCTGTCGGGGATCTTTGGCGTTCTATTTGGAAACCTGCTCATGGGCAAGCGAGGTCTACGACTCCGGCAAGATGACTATGTGTCAAGAGGAATCATTATGGGCCTGTGTTCGGGTGCAATTGGGTCTGTTCATTTACTGACGATAGACCCCCGATCCAGTGCTGTGGCTAGCCTGAGTTTCTTCTTGTATGGTATTATCCTTATCATCTTGGCGGTGATCCCTCCAGTTGCAAATGTTGTGCGAGAATGGGTCGGGCTACCTGGCTTGTAGTGCCTTCGATCTGTGTTGATTGACGACGGTGTCTCAGACTTGCTCCTTTTTCTCTTCAAACAATCCATTTATTGGTGGTCTGTATATTCTAATAACAAATAAAGTATTTATTGATGGTTGATTCGATCCTTGGACCGCCCGTATGCAGGTCCATTTTTTTTTCATGATCGACGTTGTTGTTGTTGTTGTTGTTTTTTTTTTTTTTTTGATAATTTATCGTTGAGATATCGATCGTGTCTTGTGTCTCGCTTGGTCTGATCCGGTCCTTTCGGCGCGTTGGCCATGACGATTGCTACTATGACGTTACAGTTGCTCTTCTTAGCCCGCGACAATCAGCATTCTCTATCCCGCTGAAAGTCTATCGATGGCTTTCTTCTGCAACACTGCTGCATACAGTGGTATTAGTCCGTTCGGATAAATGTTTATCTGAAATACACCAGAGGAAGTTAGACTTTAAGGATGATTAATTACATTGTTTCAAAGGTAAATCGGTGGGTGAATGTATACTGTAAATAAGAGTTAACAGAAGTAGTTATAAATAGAAGGTGAAAGTACGTTACGGTTTAGTAAGGGAATAGGATGATAATATAGTGTTTTAAGGGATACGCTGGATATGTACTATTTATTCCGTGGATACGCTGGATATGTACTATTTATTCCGTGGATACGCTGGATATATACTATTTGTTCCGTGGATGCGCTGTGTATGTACTATTTGTTCCGTGGATACGCTGTGTATGTACGATTTATTCCGTGGATACTATTATGTATAGTTTTTAAGCAGAAGATACTATTATGAGTAGTGTTTAAGCAGTATACACTGACATACTGATATAGCCTTAGTGGTCAATGTAATATATCAAGTGTTTATGCTAATAATAAATAATAATCACGACTATCTAGGACAGTATAGATAGTGTAATATCTTGATGTGGTTGTAGTTATCGACGTAGTTGTAGATGTAATATCGTCGAACAAGTAGCTATAGCTATAACTACCATTATACCGCTACAGCCAATCTGAAAAGGCTTATTTTTTTTCAAGCACAGCCGTAGCAGGGATCTAATGGCCAGGCAGTGAGTGGTACTATATAGAATATAGAATTCAACGAGCATTTACAGCGATCGCAGCCGCCCATTCTAGTTCTGTACCATAGAACTGTAGAGCATTGTTTCGGATGTACCGGACGGTGGTACCAGCATGAGGTGGTCCTAGTCAATGCTTGTAATTTTACTGAAGCCATGCTAGGCCAGGCCAGGCCAGGACCATTGCAGTGACAATGCTTATGGTCCTGCCCGGTTGTAGCAGGACCGCAGCCGGCACCAGTATTATTACGTCGCCGCACGGTTACAACAAAAGCAGCCCGTTCAGTGCCATTTCCTCTGCTAAGGCTTGCTTGTGCCACTGTCCGTACCAATTGGGACTACCTGGTAGAACCGTCTGGTAGAGCCGTCTGGGAGAACCGTCTGGTAGAACCGTCTGGTAGAACCGTCTGGTAGAACCGTCTGGTAGAACCGTCTGGTAGAACCGTCTCGTAGAACCGTCTGGTAGCACTACCTGAGAGCACCACTACTACCTGCAACTACCTTCCTCAGCACCCACCTGCTAGTAGCTTCTGCCACTGCAACCCAAAGATGTTACTGCCAACGCTATTACCCCCGCCACCATCACCTTTCCGCTTCATACCAATCCGCCTTCAACTCTGCCCCCCGTTCTCATCCCGCTTCCATCCCAAATGCAGCCCGTTAGTAATCCTCAACTAATAATACCTTCCCACTTTACCGCCCCCAAAAAACTTTTCCACCAAACTCTTCCTCCCAATAACATTTCTTCCACCACAGTCTACCTCCGACTCTACCTCCAACCTCCCAATAAGGTTTGTTCAGGCTCACTTTCAGCCCCCTGTTGTTCTAAGCCTCCCCCTCGTCCACCGCCTGCCGCCGCGGCTGAACTTTTGTTTGGCCGCGCCTAACGTTAACTCTGTTTCCGATTGAGTCCAACTCTCACTCCCAGAAACATTAATTTGCTGAGGCCAGATCTAAAACGTAACTGATTCCGCCGTGCTCATTTGACTGCCATTGCCCGTTACAACTGCGAACACTAAAAAAAAAATCCGATATAAGGAAGAATATCCCGGCAAGAAAATCAAAGAAACGAAATATTCAAAAAAAAAAATATTTAACAAAATTCGAGGATTTTTGATATCGCCGTAGAAAAAGGGCCCCAACTTTTTTTTCTCGTTATCTCGATAATTCGAGTTAGCTACTGGGAATTTCAAAAGCGCATTTTTTAAAAGGCTCCCTTGCTTTTTGAGCGCTGGCTTGGTGCTAGGTTTCTTGGTTAAAGCTTCTCGACCTTTTTTTTTTTTGTTCGATTATTTGTTTTTTGCAGTGTCGTTCTGTGTCGTTCTCCCCATAACGAAAATTCGTACCGAGTGAAGAATCAAAGAAAAAAAAGTTTTAAAGATTGAATAATTCCTAAGCATTGTTTGATCCATAACTGATTGTTTTATTTTTCAAACATCGCTGCATATCTAGCTCAAACCATTTTCAGGAAATCAGTTTTCCCTGCCAGTATAACCCTCGAAATACTAGCAAAACTATTTATTATTTGTCGATAGATTAAAATTTTTTTTCGATAATAGTCTTTTTTTTTTTTTATTGTTAACCCCTGGCGTTCGTTCTTGTTTTTAATTCTTTGTTAATTTTTTTTCTCTTTTCAATGACGGCTACTGGATCTCATAATGGCGGTGTCACCCTGGCTCCGATTCCCCAAATCTCATACGACGGAACTGCCAGTGCCGCAAACTCCAGACCAACGTCTGCTATGGCGAAATTGAAAACCATGTTTGGTCCAAAACGATCTCATATGCCATTTGGCGAAAGAAGCCCGGCTCCTTCTCGGACCCCAAGCCCTCTACCAAGTCCTGTTGTTACTCCAACCAGGTCTCCAACCCCAAGTTACATAAACGGTAATGGTAGTACCAAAAAGACGAGCCCAACTGATACAATCAGTCCAGTTCAATCACTCTCTACAGTGAATTCCACCTTGGTTCCCAAACCTTCAAATGGAAGTACCGTTTTAAATGGCTCCTCTGTTAATGCTGTAATGTCTGTTCCATCTGCTAATAATTCTAATACAACGTTTGGTACACGAATAGTGTATTTTGAAGATGGATCACATGAACATCACTTGAAAACAACCAGAAGACAGGAAAAGCTCGGCCGCATGATTCGAGATATCGTTGGGTCTGGACAAAAGGTCCGCAACGACGCTGTTTCCGCCATGCCTGATTTCGTTGATAAAGACAACGGCGACGAGTCGGCCATTACTGGGCGAATCGCCGATTTGAGTCTTATGAGTGGGCTTGTGTCGCAGATCGAAAACGGTGAAAAAGATGTTCAGAGCCTTGTTCGGGACCATGGCATTCATCTACCGCCAGCCACTGGTACTAATGGCCCACCTCCCAAGTCGTTAATTCAAAAATATGGTAAATGTCAAGAAATTATCGGCAAAGGAGCATATGGAGTGGTGCGAGTGTCACATAAATACGATCATATCTCGCGCCGCGAAGTGTTATTTGCCGTAAAGGAATTCAAGCGACGACATTCAGAGACGGAGCAGAACTTCTCCAAGCGCTTGACGAGCGAATTCTGCATCAGTTCGTCACTACACCATGTCAACATTATTCAGACTCTAGATTTGATGAGGGATGCTCATGGAGTGTGCTGTCAAGTCATGGAGTTCTGTTCAGGAGGTGATTTGTACTCGCTGATTCTTTCTTCAGAAGGCGGTTTGGAAGTTGCAGAAGCGGATTGTTTTTTTAAGCAACTCATGAGAGGCGTCGTTTACATGCATTCAATGGGTGTTGCTCACTGTGATTTGAAACCGGAAAACATCCTCCTGACTCCGACCGGCGTGGTCAAGATCAGTGATTTCGGCAATGGCGAGTGTTTCCGAATGGCGTGGGAAACAGAAATTCATCTCTTACAAGGAATATGTGGATCCAAGCCTTATATAGCCCCCGAGGAGTTTGAAGACAAGCCGTTTGACCCTCGGGCCGTAGATGTTTGGGCCACGGGTATTATCTACATGGCGATGAGAACCGGTAGTTACCTTTGGCAGCTTGCCGACGAAGAGGATGAATACTACTCCAACTACCTACAGCGACGTAAACATCAAAACGGTTACGAGCCTATTGAAAAGCTTAAGCGTAGTAAATGCAAGAATGTTATCTACTCCATTCTCGACCCCAAGCCCAATAGAAGAATCAATGGCAAGCAGATCTTGAACAGCGAATGGGGTAGAAGCATTCAAGTTTGTGAGAGTGGAGAACGGGGCCATTAAATGCCCGACCACTACTTTTATACGTGTATAATAATGACGAAGATATGATATTTAACCATGACCACCACCGAAAGCGTCGAGGTTTTTTTTTACCCGACGGGCACTTTTACTGACTGAAGGATTTATTAGATAAAACATAGAAAAAAAAACAAAACTAAAACAGTACATATATATATATGTATATACGTTTATATTTAGAAGTCACCAAACAAATCACTGTATGGATCAGGACAACTGATACCGTAGTCGAGGTCGTCCTCGGGATACCGGTCGAAAAGAGAGGTATCGCCCACGCCAGATTGGATAGGCGGCTCATAAGGGGTCTCGATGTCCTTAGACAGCAGCTTCTCCCAAATGACCTCGCTGAACCACGCGTGGGTCTTGATGTCGGACGAACCTCCTTGTAAATTACCCAGTCTACGGGTCAAATCTTTGGTGATGAGTTTCTGCAAGAGATCTGTTACATCGGGATGGAGGTATGGAGGATACCGCACATTGCCAACAAGAATGTTCTCATAAGTCTTCATGGGGGTTTGGTCATAGAAAGGGGTATAACCAGTCAACATTTCATAGATGAGGATTCCAAGAGACCACCAGTCCACCGATTTGTTGTATGCTTTGGTAGTTACAACCTCAGGAGCAATATAGTCTGGAGTACCACAAAGCGTCCAGGTCACGTCGGAAACCTCTTTGGCAAACCCAAAGTCAGTAATCTTGATGTGCCCGTTCTTATCAAGGAGAATATTTTCTGGCTTGAGATCTCGATAGATGATATTGTGAGAGTGAAGGTATTCGAGTGCCAAAGTGACCTCGGCAGCATAGAACTTGGCCACGGGGTTGGGGAACCGCTGTGATTTCCGTAACAAGGAGAACAGTTCTCCGCCTTCAATATAGTCCATGACCATGAATAGGTTCCTTGAGTCTTGGAACGTGCCCCACATTCGGATCAAAAACGGGTGCTCTACGAGCTTCAACATTCGACGCTCATCGTTGGTATGCTCGACTTGCTTCATCTTGACGATTTGGGCTTTTTTAAGCACCTTGATGGCGTAGAACCGGCCATTATGAATACTTCGAACCAAATGGACCCGGCCAAATGAGCCCGTTCCAAGGGTCCGTTGGATATGGAAGTCTGATAATGAGTATTTACCTTTAGACAGAGTGGACCGTTTAGGCAGAAGGCTACTTGCAGCAGTAGCCGATAAATGGACGCCTGCTATAGACGGTATCGGGGTACTGGAAGTAGGGGGTGTACCAGCGGCAGTAGACTGAGGGTCATGGCTGGACTGCACAGCAGCAGGCGACAGTTGGTTGTGGTGGTCGGTTGGCGGCTGGTGCGATTGCGGTTGTGGTTGAGTGGGCACCGGGTGCGCAATTGGCAGTTGACCTCCCACTGCGGTCCCAGGCTGCTGTGGATTAGGAGTCATGGTAGCTTGTGGTTGGTTTTGACTGGACATTGTGGTTGAGTGGGTACTACTGGCAGAATTGGATGATAGCGATGATATGTTAGAGGAATGACTGGTACTAGTTTTAAGATCGGGAGTATCGGGATTATTCCTCTTTTTGTGCTGAGATGGGTTTAATTTGTGAAGAATCCGTTTGTGCATAGGAGCTTGTCATCTACGACGACTACAATTGGATACTAAACGGACGACAGGAGATGTTGACTGAGGGTAGGCGACGAACGGACGTGCGATACGCGGCTAGGCTAGGACGTGAGCGTATACTAAGAGTTGAATGAATGCTTTGATGTAGCAAAAAAAGTTAGCAATCTATTACAATTCGCCGCGAGTTATAATGAGAAATTATTGTTGTTTGGTTTTTTCTTCGAACTGACAGAGCAATATCAACCAATTGAGTGTTCCTATGTCCGAACAGCAGTCTTCACAGCTCACTACTAGACAATTGGGGTAATATGAACAATTCCTTACTTGTCAAGAGGTTCTCTGGTTTGGCTCTTGTATCTGGTACCACAAATAGGTCTGCGCCGTAACACAACTGTGGTCAAATGGGGTTATCAGTGAAATAGGTCCGGTCAATAGATTATCTCGACTATGTAGACCAAATCGCACGGATGTTAGCCAATTGCGATATCGTAGCTGGGGCTGCTTGTGAATTACCGATGGAGCCGAAATAGGGACTTGTAGGACAATTGAAGCCGGGCCGAGTCCAGATGTTGAGCTTATTCACTTGTTCGCTTGTTTCTGCGCAAAGATTGGTGTGTCGTTCGTTCGTTCGTTGTTTGCGCTTCCCTCCAAAAGTACCGGCATAGAATGGAAGGCTGGCAAGGAAGTAGCAGCAGCATCCACGGGCGCCCCAGAGGCGGCGTCCTCACAGCCGTGCGCTCAGGCTGCTCCGTCTATGATAGGGCTACAGAGGCGCGGCCAGAACAAAGACTCGCACTCCCGCTGCTGTCTCACATCCGACGACCACCTACCCGTACCCTGGCCGTGAACCGTGCGGGTGAGCCTCTGGCGGCTGGGCTCTGCCCAGACCGGGAGCTCCACTTCGTGGAGAGGTCGGGGCCGTTGGTGAGCGAAACCAAGCGAAGCGAGCTACGGGTCTGGGCAGAGCCCAGCCGCCGGAGGCAGCAGCACCGCACGCCCAGTGGTAGACGCCGTGAAAATATACATTTTATAGAGAGCTGGACGAGAAGTGGTAGTTGTCTAAGAGGTAGAGATAGTCTTGGAGAATGGTGCCAAAGAGGTTTATGAGTGGAACTTTTTCTGTACGGGATGCTACGCCGTGGAGGACAGGTCGCACAGTGGTCTGGTACATGGCACCGCGGACGGTCCACCACCAGAGGACGGTGGCCCGCTTCTTGAGCTCCTCGGCCTCGAGGGTAGTCAACGAAGAGAGGCCTCGAGGAAGAGTCTGTTCATAATGCTCGACAGCTAGACGGCGCGCATAGTACTCTACACCAATGCCCACTAGCCAGGGAGTCCAGTTCCGGGGCCGGGTTCGGAACTTGTATGCCATTAGGGCGTAGATTAGTGGTCGCAGGATGTACAGAAGCTCGGCAATGAGCGCTTTAGAAGGTTGGAGGGTCAATTTGGACATCAGATCAATCGGCTGTTGGACATCCTCAATACGAAGTACTTTGGTAGTTAGGTAGCTCTTGGAATCAGTAGGGGTCTCCGGCAGCGATGTGCCAGTACGAGGCATGATCCAGGACGACGATAATGATCCGCCGGCAGGAGACAGCCCAGTTCCATCTGGAAGATATCCCGACGAGCTGGGTGAAGCAGCATATGGCGTGGTCGATGACGATATTGGCGGTGCAGGAGGTTGCTGGTCACCGGGGTCGTATTCTCGTTCAGGAATCGGAGGATTGACTAAAGGGCGTCTTGAAGTCGCAACCAAAGCCAGTCTCAGAGCAGATTTGAAAGACTCGATTCCAAGAATGGTCTTCCAGCGGGCGTTTCGCGACCCGGCTTTGGTTTTCAAGTCCCTCTGTTTAGCGACCGTCTCCCATAACAGCTCGGTATACTGGGTTATAGTCAGAGTCAGCGAGAGAGCCTTGTAAAGTTTTTTCTGCTTCATCAAATCCTCGGTATATCTATTATGCAAACTGGGTTTAAACTCGCTATCAGGGTTGTCCTTTGCCGCTCTAGCGAGAATGGAGTCATGATACAGTCCGAGAATTTGCAGTGCCGAAGTCACTATCAGTTGTTAGCCATTAGCAATGAAAATACATCAACATCACATCACTTACAAGTCTCGGATGCCACTTCGACATCTTTGAATCGACCAGGAAGAATGAAACTTAGAGATCTCAGACTGGACTCAATCGATGAAATCTGACTGGCATTGTTAAGAAGAATTTCCTCGTATTTGGCAAGCCAGGTACTGCTGGGTTGAGAATTGCAGTTCACAGTCATTTTCCTTACTCGACAAGTTTGTTAGATCAAGAGAAAGTCCTGGAAATTCCAAATGTCAAGTAGATGAAATATCGACCGACTGTGAAGATGGGTATGTATATGTCGATTAAGTGTGGAGAAGACTCAAACGAACCGAGGATCACGAAAGCCCATAGTTCGTCTGCACAGCCGCACTGGACGGTTGACAGATTATCCGAGCGAGAGAAGGACGAGAAAGGAGATGGGTCGCGATTGAAAAGAAGGTATGATATGAGGGCATTTGTGTGATTGTATAGGATCGTGAAGATGAAATAGGAGGAATGGATATATATCGAGGTGGGTGGAAAAGAATATAGAGTAAGGGGGTAGTATTGGGCTAGAAGTCAGAGGACCGGATAAATGTAGATCAATCAATCTGATATCGGCTTATAGTTTTTTATAGCGTTTTTGTCGACACAATTGGATTGTAGTAATGATATTGTAGAGTAGCATTTGCTAGATTTGTACAATGTGGAGGGGGAGCCTAATGTTCAGTTTGCCATATGTGTATCTTGCTGTCGGCTGTCGGCACACGCTCTCACCTTGAGCTTACCGTCGCTTTGTATGTATGTTAGGCAAGTAATTGAATGCCACTGTAATTGAATGACCAGCTAGTATTCAACTGAGGTCTAATTGACAGTAAATGGTGGCATTGCCTATATGAGCGTCCAACGGCCTCGACAGTGCTCTTCACTGTCTTTCAGATTTGCTTGGTATATAAACGACAGCAAGCAACATTCGCACCCACGTACCACTATAAATACCTTGACAACTTTCTAACCTCCCACCAAAGCCCATCCTTGTGCCTTACCGTCACTACTAACCTCCACCTTCAACTTTCAGTCTCCAAGCTTGGCAGATATTTCTCCGAGAACCACTTTACCCAAAACGGATCCAGGGGTAATAGATACCTATAGCGCCGTACTGTAGGCCGAATCAATACGAGCCGGTACAGTACGAGGCATACGAGGGAGCAAGAATCAACAACTACTACAACGATCCGTAAACATAATCGCTCTTTCAAGTCTGTAATATAAAGGATCTAGAGAAAGCGACTTGGTGGCACTCTGATTCTTGTATCAACCCGGCCTATAAATTTCAAATAAACCACGTATAGCCAATCGGCCAACTTCATTCTAGCCATAATAAACATCTATGACGTTCGCTTTTGAACTCAAAGAGTTCGCCGAGCAGGACCTCCCTGGCTCCCAACAGGCAGTGGAAACCGCCTTGGATTTCTTAACCCAAATCAAAACCTCGTGGATAAAGGGCAAATTTTACTCTAATGGCGCAGTACATACCTATCATCATACTGCAAGTAATGGCAACTTTTGGATGGCCAGAGAGTCGTATCACAAAGATGTCTCTTTCGAGGAATTCCGGTCGGCCATTCTTGAAAACCATACAGAAAATGAAGTCAAATATATCCCTCTACTTGATAGCTTTCAACGGTTCCCAGCCGTGACGGGCTCTGAATATGCCGCTGCTCGGGACTGGGAACCCATTCTTGTACATTACAAATTCCCAAAGTTCTTCAGCGACCGCGAAATGACTATCTGGCTGCTAGCCATCCAGCCTGACCCGGATGTGAAGCAGTTTCTCGTTATTTCGCTGCCGTCCAATCGACCGGTCACCGACTCAGAGCACGTCACTCGCGCTTACTACTGCTCGATTGAACTTGTCACCTACAACGAAACCCTCCAGCAAGTGGAATGGCTCATGGCACAGACGAGCGACGCGTGCGGCAACATTCCTCGATGGATCCAGACGAAGTCCGTCACGTCGAGCGTTGTCGAAGACGTTCCTCACTTTATTTCGTGGGTCAAACAAAACCGTGGTTGATTATTTTATAGATAAATAGATAGATAGATGGGCCCTGTTTGTGCCTCCGGCGGCTGGGCGCTGCCCAGACCGGTGTTGCTCCGCAAGCGGAGGAGGAGGGTCGATGTAGATGTACTCCTTTTATGCTACCCTTCCTAGTCTGGTGGCAATATCGCGGGAAATGCTGCGCTGTTTTTGAATTGCTTCAGCCCATTCACTGTGCGGAATGGGCGGCGTATGCTGCCCTTGAACAAGAGGCCAGAACTCACCTCCTACACGACCCAGCGACTGCGAGCAGTATGCCAGCTGCAGCAATAGACTGGCTCGCGCCGACTTGTCGGTAATCAAGGGGGATATCTCAGTGATGGTAGCTTCTAGATCTGACACGGTATACCGGAAGAACTCTCCCAGCAGGCGAGACGTATTACTAGGCGCGGTGGTCGAACTGGAACCAGTGGACAATGTATAAACTGCGTCCTGATGGTCGGTTTCGGGGAAAATGGTCCGAAACCCTCCTACAGTAGCAAAAACATGCTCTCGATATACTTCTATGTACCGCTTAAGATACTTGTCAGGAGACTGCTGCAAGGGCGAAAGAGTGTCCCATTGATGGCGAATGAAATAAAGCCGCGAAGATAGGAATAAATGCTGGAGTTGTCTATTGGCTTCAAGCGTAGTCAGTGACTGGATTGGCTGCATTCTTCGAAGATATGAAATGATTTTAATTAGTGTTGGCAGTTTGGTGGTTTCTCGGAGCAATTTCAAAAGTTGCAACAGCATCACTTTCATAGTCTGCTCGGTCTCTAACTGGACCTTTTGGATAATCTGTATATTATTGAACCGGATGCCAAGTCTACGCGCATGGCTCGCGAGGTCCAGTGCTTCGGAATAGAACCCATTGCGAACGCATGTGAGTGTCAACGAAGGCAGTTCAAGAATGTCTTGGATTTTATCCAGGTTCCGGAGTAAGAGAACGTCGTCCGAGGAAGTGGCAGTATCATTGCCAGTACCAACTGCGTCGTCTTTCAGAACCTGATAGATATCATGCTCAACAGGAACCTTGTCATCTAAAGACTCCAGCTTGTCCTGAAAGTCGTCAAACCCCAGATTCAGGTCTCGTACTGCTTTAGCACCTGATATAAACTGTGGTTGCGAGGCTTTGGACAGCGAGATCAGCGTTGTCTTTATCGACTCTCGAGACGTTAATAGATGATCTCTCTCAGACCCTATAGCCGAGTGAGGGAGTCCTCGAATATGGATAATATAATCATGCAAATCTTGGCGGGAGATGATCCCATCTTTGAGGTCTACTGTTTTCAGCAGTATATCCAGCAGTGGGTCTGATTCCGACATGTTTCGATTGAATTGACCGAGTCTGGCCTGGTATTCTTCTATATCGTCGTGAACCAGCAGGCACTTGTGTATGAGAAGGGCTGTCTGTGAGTTCGTACGGCGTGAACATCTGTACTATCAGTGTACGGCGTACGGTGTACAGAGTAGAGTACAGCGTACAGAGTAGAGTACAGAGTACAGAGTACAGGGTAGTAGAGTACAGAGAACAGAGTACAGAGAACAGAGTACAGAGTACAGCGTACAGAGTACAGCGTACAAAGTACAGCGTACAGAGTACAGCGTACAAAGTACAGCGTACAGAGTACAGAGTACAGAGAACAGAGTACACTTACATACATAGAGCACAGAAAGCAAAGCAGGACATACTACTATATCATCACTCCCAACAATACCATTGCAGCGGCCCTTAAGAGTCTCAGCTGGAGTTTCAGGCCCAAGACCCTTTGAAAAGTGGATTGTTCATTGTATATGAGCAATTGAATTATAAAAAGCTGGTTCTACCGGGAATGGTATCTACTTAGATATGATCGTTCAGTAAGATGTAGCTGTTAGTCACTGACGACCGGACTCTCTTCCTGGACCGGCCACAGCTCGATCAGTGGTGGCCGTTTAGTAACATATTCATCAAGCAACTTTAATAAAAGCTTTTAACAAGAAACCCCCTAACGCTCGCGAAGCGAGCACAACGGGTCTGGGCAGCGCCCAGCCGCCGGAGGCCGGCATTAAGCGCGCTGGCGGGCACCACGCACCCCCGACCCGGGCATGGGTTTGAGGGCCCAATCAATTGGGTTCACGGAGAGCACTATCGCATTCCTCGAAAGAGGACCACCAGACTACGAGGCAGCAGCACCGAGTACGATTTGAGAGTCGAGACAGTTTGTTTTTTTATTTTGGAAATGGAGGGGCTTTACTTTAACGTGAACTTGTAAGTTGGAGACGGGCGGTGTGGAGTTGGAAACGAAGCGTACTAACCGACGGGGGTCTAGCGGTTACATTGAAGCACTGGTTCGCGGATATCGAAATGGACTATTGACGTCTTCGCAGTATGTGAATTTGACTCAATGTGACACATTAGACGGTGAGTTCTTGGCAGTGGGAATAGGCCCCAAGCGGTTGTGGTGTTTGAGTGTAATGGGTGGTGGTTACTGTAGCTAACACACTAACACTTGTAGACTTAAAGTTACAACTATCAGCCACTGAATATGGCAACTTCTTGTCGAATATCCCCAGTCCTTTGGCGACTTCGAATTTCCAGGAAAAGGCGTTTTACAAGCTGATTGAAGAGTTCCGGTACATTCGGGCCCAGGCCGTGGAGCCAATGTCCAAGTTCCTGGATTACATCACATACGGATATATGATTGACAACGTCGCATTGTTGATTACTGGCACTGTTCATGACCGCGATAAGAGCGAGATTCTCGAAAGATGTCATCCTTTGGGCTGGTTCGATACATTACCGGCTCTGTCAGTAGCCACCGATGTCGAGAGTTTATATGATACGGTTCTGGTGGATACTCCGCTCGCCCCTTATTTCAAGGACTGTTTGTCAGCCGACGAGTTGGACGACTTGAACATCGAGATTATTCGTAATAAGCTGTATCGGGCCTATTTGAAGGACTTCTACGAGTTTGTGCAGACGTTGCCGTCTCCGTCGGACGAAATCATGTCCAGGCTGCTCAACTTCGAGGCGGACCGTCGTGCCATCAACATCAGTCTTAATTCCATCGGCACCGAGCTGACCAAGGAAGAGCGCACTTCGCTGCTACCCGAGTTCGGCACCTTGTATCCTGCTGCCACCGAGTCTCTTTCGCGCGCTGATGATGTGGAGCAGGTGCGGAGCGCCGTCGACACCTATGCTGGAGACGCATTCGGCAACCTGTTCGACAACTCGTCGCACAAGTCCATTGAAGACCACTTCTACCAGCGCGAGATGGAGCTCTGCAAAGGTGCATTCACCCAGCAGTTCACCTACTCCACCATCTGGGCCTGGATCAAGACCCGCGAGCAGGAGATCCGCAACATCACCTGGATTGCTGAATGCATTGCCCAGAACCAGAAGGAACGCATCACCAACTACATCGCCGTGTTCTGACCGCCCTTCTATAGTGATATATCTGTTTTTACTATCTGCCTGCTGTGGCTGCCTCCGGCGGCTGGGCGCTGCCCAGACCCGTGGCTCCGCTTCGCGGAGGAGACGGGGGTCGAGCGGAACGAGCGAAGCGAGCTACGGGTCTGGGCAGAGCCCAGCCGCCGGAGGCTGCACACAAGGAAGAAGGCTGACGAATGTACTAAATATATAAGGTAATGTAGAGAGGGTCTTACTTTTTGAACGAAAAGGAGAGTCCTCTGGACTTTGTGGTGGTGGCAGCGGCAGCAGCGGGCGACGGTGTACTGGGGGATACGCTGGAAACGTCTTCGCCGTCTTTGTGTTTCTTGGAGTACTTGCGGCCAAACGAGGTGGTTCGCAGCTTGAAAGGGCCGCCTGATGAGGGCGATGGTTTCGACTGCGGAGAGTCACCGTGGGCGTCTTCGACAATGGACTTGAGATTGGGATCGTTCTCTTTGGCCGTGCTGGCTTCAGATGTGCTGCTACGCGCAAGGGGCTGGCTGCCGGCAGGACCAGCAGTGCCTGGCACCGGGAGAGACGAAGTGGAGGCTGTAGCAAAGGGGGCCGGGACGTACGCTCGAGGCAAAGGGTGGATGGGGTCGATATGTTCGTCGTCTTCGGCAATTGCAGTGGCACTGATGTTCGGGTTGGCGCTGGCATTGGCGGCGGCGCCAACATCGATCAAAGACGGGTTGGCAGTGGTCGCTGCAGTGGAGGCCGCCGTGTTGGGAACAGTGCCAGTATAGACGCTGTTGTGAGTGGAGTCGGTGAAGTCGTCGTTGGCGTACAGATTCTCCTTCTCCATCTCCGAGGGGGAGATTTCTTGATAAAATAGTACATAGGCAGTGGCCATACCTTTATTATCGCCAAAGAAGTTGAACACGTAGTTGGGATCCACCGATTCGACCATTTCGTCGTCAAACAGAAGCCAGCCCATGTGTTCGGTCTTGACGACAGACACGTAGTGGCCGTGGTATGGGCCCCCTCCAATATGGACGACCACGGCACACAGCTCATAGAGCTTATCCGGGTTCTCGGCATCAAAAGTAGTATTGAAAAGTCTGAAATGCTTGGGATATAAAACACGGTGGAAAAGCTTTACGTTGCGCTGCATGTCTTCAGTGAATTTGAACCGCTTGAGATGAAGCGCGAGGATTTTCGGCAGCTTCTTGACCTTCATGCGTTTCTCTGCCTCTTGGAGGCCTCCACAGGTGTCACAATGGAACTTGTTGCGCTCACAGAGCATTTCCGAAGCGGAAAACTGTCTTAAACAGGCGGTGATCGAAGTGTTGCGTTCTAAATCAATCGACAGATCAAGGAATTGTTCATCACGGCGTGATACCGTTTCACAAGTAAGGCACTTGGTTTCAGAAGTGAGAAGTCCTTCAAATAGTTCATGGACCCAACCGGAGGTGGACGAAGATATGGATGAAGAGGAGCCATCTCCATTGGTAGTATTAGGTTTGGCTAGTGTAGGAGCTACTCTATCGACATTTTCAATCACCTCGTTAAGGAGGAAGTTGAAGAATTCGTGAGCATCCTGGTGCATGGAAGATCGGAACAGTTCGTTTTCTCTTTTCAACACCTCGATTAGCTTGGAAGGCGACACCACGCCGATTCGAGAAGAGTTCTCTGACATGGACTCGAACAGGTCTTTTAACGATGTGAATAGAGACTCGTCCATGCTATAATCAGTCGCCATGGACAGGTCCATGTTGATGATAGGGCCCTTGATAAGAGCAGCGCGTTTGCGGGTTTCCGGAGTGGCAAAAGGGTCTTCTGTATAGCCTACAATGGGCAGGTTTTGGCCCGGGAACCGGGATCCTAGCTGGATTCCTGTGAGTCCTTCATATGGAGGCTTTTTGAATGCAGAATTATCTAGAGTCTGGCCATTAATGATTGGCACTACGCCCTGGCCGTTGATGAAGCTTGAGTTGGTGTTGTTGAGCGAGTTGACGGCTGGGGACGACGATAGCGAGCCAGATGAGAAGAATCCATTGCCGCCGCCGCCGCTATGTGAGTCGGCAATCGTGGAAGAAGAAGGGCCCGAAAACGACGCCGAATGAGACTCTTTTCTGCCAAATAGAGACATTCTTCTCGTGACGGACTTGCCCCCGTTGCCGCCATTGCTAGTGCCGTTACTTCCAGGGGTGCCACCGTTATGAGCATGATTGGCTGAGCCAGACTCGATATGAGTAGGTAACGACACCGAGTTGTGAATAGTACTGGCGGTGGTTCCAGTGGCAGAGCTCAATGCCAAGGTAGCCTGAAGAGCAGCTAGTTCCTGGGCGTTGAGTCCCGATTGTGCTAAAGCAGCAGCTGGGTCCACGGCAAAAGGATGGGGGTTTAAGCCAACGACCGACGTCCGTTTGTTTCGCAGCGGCAATCGTCCTTCAGTGGTAGGAGGGAACGCGAGAATCTTTTCTCGGAAAGGTTTGGAGTAGTACAGGCATTGTAGGATGGAGTTACAGTAGCAAGTATTGCCAAAGTTTTCCATGCCGAACATTTTAGCCGACCCATCAGGGAGGCCTTCAAAGTCTACTGCGGATTCAACAGTCATTAGGATAGGAAAGTGAATGGTTGAGTAAAATGGACAATTCAGAAAACAGGGAAAATAGAAGTCCAATGAGTTCAATTGTTAGTAAACGATAAGCAGTACGAACAATGAAGATGGGAAAATGAAAATCAAATGAAAATCAAATGAAAATAAAAAAAAAAAAAAGCTTTTGGTGGTTCTTAAAAATACAGTTTGACGTTGCGAACTATGGCAGTAACCAGCCAGACAGAGCACAGCAGTCCAATTTGGTTGGCTGTATCGTAAATAGATCAATCGAAAGGTGAACGGGTGAGCAAGCAAGTCTGAAAAGTCCGGTGAAAAGGTCCAGTTGCTAAGTTGCGAGCGTTGATAGTAAGAGATAGTCTAATGGGCGTGGAAGTAGAAAACGGTGGGGAATAAAGTGCACGGGCAGGGCAGAAGAATGACGACGAGTGAACAAAAAGCCGTTGTAAGGCTCTACAGCGGGGGAAGCGAGTTGAGGGGAGGAGAGGAGAGGAGGCGAGGCGAGGCAAGCAGGAGCGTGAGTAGGAGTAGGTGGGTGAGTAGGTGCCCAAGCAGGAGCAGGGGCAGTAGTAGCAAAAGCGTGAGTAGGAGCAGGAGCGTGAGTAGGAGCAGGAGCGTGAGTAGGAGCAGGAGCGTGAGTAGGAGCAGGAGCAGGAGCGTGAGTAGGAGCAGGAGCGTGAGTTGCAAGAGCCTAAGCGTACGAGTAAGCGTAAAGCAGAAGCGTCCCTTCTCTCCCCGCCGGTGAGTCCACCCTTGTCAGCCCCGTCTACTACAAACACAGGCCCCTAGCCCTCACTCAATCAAAATACGAGAGCACTGCCAGACAGATCGCAAGGCCCATGGGTTGGCTGGGGCCGATGATGGCTGGGCCAATAGCAGTCTCGTCTAAACATGGCAGTCTCATATTCCTATTGGTCATGCCAGGCAGAGCCTGACCATGCCACAGGCAAAAAAGCAGAAACAACGGAGCGAGAAAAAGTATATATGAAATAACTTGCTGCGTTTATTCGTCATCCAGCAAAGGCTCGTATTCTTGTCGATTGACAGGCTCCTGTTGAGTGCGGGAGAACGGGCGCAATTGAATGCTAGGAGGCCATTTCAACATCGGCTCCAGGGCTTTCCGAAACACAAAGAATACGACGGTACCACAGATTACAACAAGGAATATCGTCTATGATGTTAGATGTGTCTGTACATAGTAGTTCGTTCTGCACTGGCGATAAAATAGAAACTCACAAATAATAAATTAGCAACAAAGTTCATTGTGCGAGATGTATATTAAGTATATCGTAATATTCTCAAGTCCATAGCTATAACATGACAAACTGAGAGTTCGAGTGATATATGCGATGATGCTGTGAATAGAGTGCACTTAAACATTAAAGTGTATAACTAACTTATATTGAAGCATACCATTTCTCGCCTGCTGGCCACAGCCGTGCAGGGACTTTTAGTATCAACATTAACTGCGTTTGTATACCGTCTACCGACTAATGCAACCGAACCCAATTACTATAGATACGTTCCTAGACAACTCCATTGTATCATTGTATACTAGACAACTTCGTTTAGAACCCAGCCGGTGTTTGAGAATCCGTGTCTGACCATGGCTCGTCCCCAACCGACCGACTACTCCCTGCCAGGAGTAATGCGGTACTTGCAGACCGAATGGCAGCGCAACGAGCGTGATCGCATTCAATGGGAATTAGAACGAGCCGAGATGAAGGTACGTGAACAAACTTGTAGTGGAACGGAAGCGTGAATATTTGCTAACAACGAGAATGATAGGCAAGAATTGCAAAACTAGAAGGAGAAAAGCGGTCATTACAGCTTTCGGTGGAAAACCAGTTGAAAAAAATCACCATACTAGAAAGATCTGTGTAAGTACTCTGTTGGAGACGTTTTTTTTTTTGTTTGTTTTTTTTGGTGTGTAATTGTTCTAACCGATATATCTAGATATGCCAAAGAACACATGAATACGGGCTTGTACGACGATGCTAAAGAAGAGTTTGATAATCTGGCCAATTCGACTACTTCTCACCAAGCCGATTTGTCGCCATTAATAGAGTCGCGGCAGTATCTGGAAAAATGTATTCAGGAAGTGGAGTATCTATTACAATCGTCGTCGTTAGACCAGCCTGATCAGGATATCATTTTAGAGCAGCAACAGCGACAAGAGCAGCAACAGCAGCAACAGCAGCAACAGCGACAAGAGCAGCAGCAGCAGCAGCGACAAGAGCAGCAACAGCAGCAACAGCGACAAGAGCAGCAGCAACAACTCCAACAACAAAACCAAAACCAACCCCCAAACCCCCACCCCGACGATGACTACAGCAAAGTGTCCGCCCTCAATCGCGATGTCCATCCTTCTAAACTCAAATCCGACTTGTCCACTGTACAATCCAAAGTAAATAAAAAACGTACGGCCCAGTCGTCAAGATCCCAACAACGACAACAGTCGTCAAACAACCCGCTCTACGAGTCTGATGTAACAGCCACCACCGCAGCCACCACCGCAACCGCAATCACCACCACCTCCACCACCCCCAGTCAACCTCTAGTTCAAGCAATCGCCTCGGCAACCGAGAATGACCTGGCTGATCCCGCTGCTTCATCCGACGACCTTAGCCACTCGTACGGTTCTTGGAAACTGTCCCATACAATAGCCATTCCAGATCAATTTGAGCCAGTGCGTGCTACGGAATTCGTCTCCCATACCTCCATTCTAACTGCCACTGATGATGGCTCCATCCACCTCTGGGACATTTCAAAACAATCTCCTCAACTTACTCACACTTATCGTGGCCATCACGGAGTCGTCTCTTCATTAGCATATTCCAGCTCCACTCGACTTTTCTATTCAGCCGGCCAGGACCGGACTATTCGGTATTGGAGGAAAAACCCCCCTAAAAACACCCGCCCCAATGTCGGCATCCTTACCGGCCATCAAAACTTCATTTGGGAATTAGCCATTCACGAAGAAAGCGGCCGCCTTGCCAGTTGCTCGTCTGATGGTACTATTCGTTTGTGGGACACTACAGAACATAAATTCCTCTCCTTGCTAACCAATGGCGGTGTCTCTACCAAGTCTTCAATTGACGATTCCAACGATAGACCCGAACCAGCTGTCCCAGTCACCACCATCAAGTTTCATGATAATGGAAAGAAACTTATTGCTGGCTATGAAAGTAAACCGATTGAGCTCATTGACATTGAAACTGGAATACCCATTTCCAAGTACGATTTAGGTCACAGCCCCGCTGCCACCAACGACCCAATAACACCTCCTCCTATAAACAAACTCGCTGTATCGCCCCATAATAATCTTCTCCTTGGAGCATACTCGGACGGATTTGTGAGACAATTCGATCTCAACTCGGGTCGCTGTATTAACCAGATCAACACTCATTCTACAAACGTCCCCACCATCTCGGTGTCTCCTAGTGGCAGTGAGTTCATCACTGGCGGTGATGATGGCACCGTTCAGATATGGTCACTCCGTACCCAGTCCATAGTCCAAAAGCTGCACAGCCATGAATCCAGTGAAGGATGTCTGTCAGTGAATTGGCACAGCACCTCCACCATCGCCACTGCCGGAGGCGACGCCATTACTCGCATATATTCGTCTTCGACATTGTCTGAATAACGCATCTAGTGATTTTTTTGTACATGTCATTGTTCCTCGCTTCGCGCGAGAGCCTCGCACGACACTTTACAGCTAATTTTATGTGTAAATAATATATTATATTCATGTTTACTTTGCTTTTTCGTTTGCTTATTTTCTTCCACGCTTGATAATGGCTTGATAACCGGTCTTGATGGACGACACAGATCTTCTCGATCCACAACTGTTACATTCCAAAAAGTACAATCTGTTCTCCTTGCTGAGCTTGGTATTGACCGACTTACAGGTCTTACAAGTAACGTACTCCATAATATAACGACGCAGCACTGTTTCGATCTGCTTTTGCTGGAAACGACCCTTGATTACTAACCGGTTGGATCCATCCACTGAACCAGACGTACCCAGTTCGGCGAAAAGAAACTGGATAACATGCTCTGTAGGACGATGCATTCTGTCAGCAATGTCTTTGACGTTGGAGAAAAGTGATTTCTTGTTACCATCACGAGCAACCGCGGGAGGGGGGATCTTGTACTTAATCCCGGTTCGGTCGCCGGCCAAATCAGGGTTGTTTTCGCGAAGAATCGTGAAAAATCGTGACAACAGTTCTTCGTAGGTGAAATCTGGCTCTCCTTCACCATTAACACTGAGATAGCTGCTGGCCTTGCCACTGGCGGTCTTTTCACCACCTTCGGCGGTCTCTCCTTCAACACCGGCTTCTTCTAATTGGGCTTCGAAAGCAGACGTAGCAGCGGACTTGCTCTTCTTCTTCTTCTTTTTAAACTCAAACGCTCCGGTCTCTGCATCTTCATCACCAGGCGTGTCCTCTCTACTTTCGCCTTCTTCGGCTTTCTTTTCCTTCTTCTTCTTCTTTTTCTTTTCGAGCTCCGATTTTAAATCTTCCACTTCATCATCGACTCCTTCAAAAGTTGGCTTACTCTTGGATGACTTCTTCTTTTTCTTTAATGATGCATCAAAAAGAGTCTTTTCGCTGTTAGTTTTCGCATGTTCGTATACAGGTAATGAGGGACTGTCCCGGTACAAAGTTATATTGGATCGTACAAAAGTTGGCTCTCCTCATCGCAGACATCCACTTACCTCTTCACTCTTTTCAACAGTAGGTTCACTGCCAATAGATTGCTGCTCGACTTCTGCCATTCTGGTGGTTCTTCTTTTAACAACCGGTTTCCGTGTCTCAAACGTGATAGATCACCTTTTTTTTTTTTTCAGCTTCACGAGTTTAATTTGTAAAATAGTGCTGTCATGCTGCCTCAGATTTGCGGTGAAAAGTTAGGTTAGGGTGAGTAATTGTTGCCGCATGGTGTGACATGTTGGTGGCTTTTATGGGGGAATGAGTGGCGGATATGGTAGTAACATGCCTGGCGTTTATGGGGATGTAGGTGGTGGATATAGGTGTCAGTCTAGATAAATATACAATTGGAGGTTTGGTACAGGGGTGGTACAGGGGTGGGCTCAGCAAGTATTAGGTTTAGTTATAATTAGGCTCGGTACGATGCAATTGAGTGGTGTACTATTTGATTTTTTGACAATAGCCCGCTATGCGATACGCTCTGGCTCTACTACTACTATCCCATACGTCAGTACCTATACCCCATATTAAACTTACATCTATATATCCCTTGATATACCGACAAAATCATAACCGAGAGTCACCTGTTGCTAACTTCACAACATTAGCTGATATTCTGGGAACATCTCCTTCTTCTTCGCCAGTCTACTTGTCTAGAACTTAATCGTGATCTATCACCCGTTAATGTGGAGTATAGCCGTGAATTAGCATAACCGGGTGTCGGCTATAGTAGGCTATTCAGGGTCCATTTCCCAATGCAGATCGTATTCTCCGCTCTCTCAGGGGGGCTACTACCCCCACGCCGAGGACCAGCAAACAGTTATTTAAATAGAACCCCGGACTTTTCTCATGTCTATCTCGGATCTATACTATATAGTATTGCTAATCAGCGCATTCTGGAAATCTCCTCACAAATCTGAATTATTAAACGAAAAGAAAGAAAAAAAATATGCCTTCTCCTCTTGAAACTGATACCCGTAAGGGACTGTCAGTAGAAGCCACCAGCTCCAATCGAATCACCAAGATTGAAACATTCCGGGTTCCTCCTCGTTGGTTACTAGTTCGGGTCGAGACCGAAAAGGGAATTGTCGGATGGGGTGAAGCTACCTTGGAAGGTCATTCCGAAGCAGTTGAAGGAACTTTTGAAGACTTCAGAGAACGATTTATTGGATGGGAAGCATCCAATATTGAAGATATTTGTAAGTGTTCACTTTAACCCCGGACAGTGTGATCTTTGTAGGGTTTATGGTAAACAAACTTACTAACAGCCATTCAGATCAATCTGCCTACCGTCATAGATTTTACCGTGGAGGTGAAGTATTGATGTCTGCTATTTCAGGTCTCGATATTGCTCTATGGGATATCAAGGGAAAGACTCTTGGCGTCCCTGTTTATACACTTTTGGGTGGAAAGGTTCGAGAGAAGGTCGCTGTCTATGGTTGGATCGGTGGAGACCGTCCTAGCGATGTGCTTGAACAAGCAAAGCAAAGAAAGGCTCAAGGATTCACTGCTGTTAAAATGAATGCAGTTGAGTCAATTGGCTGGTTAGACTCGCCTGACGCGTTAGATGCCACTATTGAACGGGTCAAGCAGGTTCGCTCAGTCGGGCTTGATGTTGGTTTAGATTTCCATGGTAGATTGCATAAGGCTATGGCCAAACAATTGGCTAGTCGACTTTCAGAATACAAGCCCCTTTTTATCGAGGAGCCTTTACTCCCTGGTCATGTTGATGAACTCAAGACTTTATATCAACAAACTACCATTCCTATTGCTGTAAGTGATTGGGAGAACGAATACGCCAAATCTGAAATCTAACTAACATTATAGCTTGGTGAAAGACTGTTTACTAGATTGGATGTCAAGAAATATTTCGAGAGTGGTTGTATTGATATTATCCAGGTAGGTAAAAAGATTGCTATGTGGTGAGACATGAACTAACTCATTATATTAGCCTGATATTGCTCATGCTGGTGGAATCTCTGAAACCAGAAAAATCGCTATCATGGCCGAAGCTTATGATATTGCCGTAGCTCCTCATTGTCCCCTTGGCCCTATCGCGTTTGCTGCCAGTTTGCAAGTCGCTCTTTCTTCTCCAAATTTTGTCATTTGTGAGATGTCTTGGAAAATGCATTACAACCAAGGACACGATCTTCTTTCGTACGTGAAGAACAAGGAAGCGTTCAGCGTTTCAGAGGGAATGATTCCGGCTTTGACCGGTCCTGGTCTTGGTGTGGAGATTGATGAGGTTTTGGTCCGCAAAGCTGCTGTTGAGAACGGTGACTTTTCGTGGAGAAATCCTGTATGGAGAGGTCCTGATGGGGCCATTAGAGAGTGGTAGATATGTAAAATATATATGTATAGCCAATACAAGTAGTCGAATGAAGGGAATTTACAAGATCGTATGGTGTGTCAATAGGGAGAGTCACTAGCCAATAATACTTTTTTACAAGATCTTATGATATGTGAAGCATGTCAATAGGGAGAGCCACTTTATATATTTCCTAATAAGAGTCCATATCTACAAGATCACTGGCATACATCTTTTGGTTTGGCAATCGCCCAATCGCCAACTGATAGCGAACAGACACGCAAAGAAAGAAAGTATTTTACTTTATTATATATTATATTATTTGAGCTTCGATGTTACTTATAGATACGATTATTAGAGCTTCGAATACCTGGGTCCAAAACGAACAATCGAGTTACGAGAAATATCGCTTACCCTTGGTGCCCCAGCAAGACCCATTGTGATGGCGAGATCCTTTTTAATAATATTGAGCATTATTTCAACTCCCTTTTGGCCATTATAAGCCAATCCCCAGAGAGCCGGTCGTCCGACCCAGACAAAGTCAGCACCAATGGCCAGAGCCTTAAATACATCAGCACCAGAACGAACACCTCCATCCAGGTGGACAGGAATTCGTCCTTGAACAGTATCAACTACATCTTGTAACGCTTCGATAGTAGGTAATGCATGATCTAATTGTCTACCTCCATGATTCGATACCCAAATGCCATCGATTCCGGCATCAATAGCCAATTGGGCATCTTCACCACAAACGATTCCCTTTGCCCAGATCTCCATATTGGTAATAGACTTCAACCAGGGAATAGTCTCGGCCCATGTGAGACTTGGGTCAATGACATTGCCCTCCGTAGCAGGGTCTCCTTTCTTTTGCTCTACTGGATGTGGGATCCTGATTTTATTGCCGTTGCCATCATCGAGATTCTCGAAATTGCCTAACCGGACGTTTCGAGGCAACTGGAAGTTGTTGCGAGCATCAGCGTATCGTTGACCTAGGTATGGAGTATCTGAGGTCAGCAAGATAGCTTTATAGCCGGCTTTTTCGGCTCTACGAACAAGAGATTCGCTTACTTTGCGGTTTTTGAAAACGTACAGTTGGAAGAAGACTGCTGAATCAGGAGCAGCCTCCCGCACCTCCGCACCGGAGAAATTCGAGTAACTGCTCAGCCCAATAGGCACGTTTACTGCTTCACAGGCACCAGCAGTAGCCAATTCACCGCGAGGACTGGCAAGAGTATGATGAGAGCTGGGAGCAATTCCAATGGGAGCACTAAATTTTTTACCAAACAATGGCTTCTTAGGAGAAATATCCATATTTGATACATCAACCATGGTCCTTCCAATTATTCTATATCTCGAAAAGGCATGCTTATTTTCTTTCAAGGTGACGAGATCACCGGCTCCGCTTTGCCAGAAGTCGAAAACGGGCTTGTTGATTTTTAAAGAAGCTTTGCGCTCCAGATCGTCCAGAGTGAGTATTTTCATAGCGGATTTGTCAATTGAATCAATTATTGCTAAATGATAATAGCGGATAGCATCTTGTCAAGAATCAATTCGACTGGTATATATGATATCCGAGCTGACCCCACACCCCACAATAAGAGGTAATCTCCGGTAACTGGCGGCGTTGGCAACGGGGGTCGGTGTGTGGGGGTTTCCGGCAGTTGCCTGAAGTTGGAGCGATACCCCCCACCGGGGTCCGGGCCCAGTGCTGGGGGTGAACCTTCTTTATATTGACATCAAGAACCCTAATTAATTCAAGATTCAAGATTGATTATCATTTCAAAGTCTTGTCATAGTTAAAGATGGTTCAAGAAACGAAGAAGGTTTTGATTTATGGCCTCGGAGCGTAAGTGATTGCGGTTGTATGGTACAAATGGGAGAGTCTAACTAAGAGATGCAGCATTGGAGGATACTATGCTTTCATTTTGCATAATAGTAAAGAAGCTGAGGTATCGGTTATTGGAAGATCGAACTATGAAGCGGTGAAGGAGAATGTAAGTTAGAGCGATCTGAGCACGAAGTGCGAAGATTGGTTGGCTCGCTAGCTGTGGTTTGGAGTTGGTTGGCTCACTTCTCGAACTTCAACGCTACCCTAAACGTACACTGATCTAACTAGCCCAGGGACTGACATTGAATTCTATTCATTTTGGAGATGTTGTTTTTAATCCATCGGGGGTATATAACTCTCCTACTGAGGCATGCAAGGATACCATCTACGACTATGTTATTTGTACCAATAAAGCACTTGATCCAAGTGCCTTGCCGAAAACTTTGATGCCTGTAGTAACCCCCGAAGTAACTACGATTGTTCTTATTCAAAACGGAGTGGGTTCGGAAATCTATTTGAATGAAGCGTTTGCCAAAAATACCGTTATTACCTGTGTCACTTGGGTGGGAGCTAAACAAGACTCACCGGGCGTTATCGAGCATAACAATGGAGACCAGATTACAATGGGCGTGGCTTGGAATAAGAATGTAGACAGAGAGGTCGAATCGAAGAAACTGCAAACCTTGGCAAGTATCTTAAGAGCAGGTGGAACTGGTGTTGAGATGGACGACAATATCATTTCTCGAAGATGGGAAAAGGTGGTTTGGAATGCGGCCTGGAACTCGTTTACTGCTTTGACGATGCTCAATACTCAACAATTTTTGAATTCCAGTGAGGAAGCTATTAAGATTAGTCGAAGGTTGATGACGGAGATTGTCGATGTAGCAAAAGCCCAAAACATTGATTTAGGCTATGAATTGGTCGATGAACTTATTGAAAAGACGTTAAAATCCCATGGATTAGTTTCAAGCATGATGATGGACTTGGCCAATAATCGGCCAATGGAAGTTGAAGGTATTCTGGGTAACCCAATGAGAGCAGCACGGAAATTCGGAGTAGCTACTCCGACTTTGGATACCGTTTATGTTTTGGTTAAAGCTCAGAATTGGAGAGTGTTGAATTTGTCTAAAGTATAATTAGTAGTAGTAGTAGTATAAAGCAATTTTTATCCAATAAATAAATAAATAGCAATGCTAACAAAACAATGAGTTTACATAAAAGGTACAAATAAATAAATAATAATAGTATGATCCCATTCTTTTCGCGTTCGTTCTACAATTCAAGGTTAAGCCAACTCTCATTGACCTCTAACGTTAATAGAGCGTTCAATTCATCAAGATCGTCATCGTTTAATTCAAACTGAAAATCATTTGGCCCGCTTGTACGATTGGCACTTTCAAACTCCGGGCCCTCTTCCTCCTCCGGCGAATATTTATGTTCTTTATTAAACGACAGTAAGGATTTCATTAGAAATTTCAGTTGCTTCGAGATTTGTCCACATGGATGGCGGTAGTTCTGTCTGTTATTGTTATTCTCCGATGAAAGGGTTTCCAGATTGCGAATTAATCGGTCAAGCAGCCCGAGTGTAGAAGGTTGACTGGACGATGCGATGGCACCGGTGAAAACCGCTTTGATTAGAAACACGGCCGCATAACTGATGTATCCATAGAATCGATAGGGCAAATATGAGAAATGACCCGACGGGCAAAGCTCATTAACACAGATCGACACAATCTTGGTCGCTGCTTTTATAGACTCGAGAATATATTTAGAATCAGCAGTGGCCGTGACTCCTCGCGGGAATATTGTAGCAATTATTGGTAGATCGTCAGCACTAGATGGATTCATCCGTCTTGCCAATCGAACCATAGCAATTGCTCTGCGGATATGAGCTTGGAATCCAAATGAATACGCATATAGAGCAGAAAAGTGGAAACTCATCCAAACCATTTCATTTATAGGGGTTATTTTCCACTGTCGAGACTCCCAAGTAATCTCAAACTCGGAAAACGTTCGGATAAACTCATCTAATAACCGACAGTAATCGCCTACTTCGGCAAGGGCAATGGTTCGATCTCTACTCGGATACAGAGAATCGTGTACATTTGTAAGGATTTGCGTCACTTCCAGAAAAGCTTGCACAAACGTTGAATAGTCATCACCTAGCGTAGACGAAACAAGAGTGGGGAAGTTTATCATAGACGTTTGGCCAACTGGTAAGCCGAACCCGGATTGATTTTGAAAACAGATACCTGGCCCTCTACTCCAAAAAGCCTTTCCAGCACGTACCGACGCCTGTCTATCGAAAATATAGCAATATGTCCATACCAGGCGTTGGCGATGAGCATCTTCATCGGTGATTTCAGACGCTGACATAAGAGTCTTTTGATCGAAGCCAAGAAGATAACTGTTTCTAATTGCCAGTCCGACCATATTCCAGGATAGCCGTTCTTCATATTTATGGATTTCTTCATTTCCATTGTCATTGCTGATATCGGAATCAGTTATCAGAGGAATGTTATCACCAATAAGAAGAAGGGCCTCGATGGAACCGACACTCGGTTTGCCGCCCCAAACAAGATTGCTTATCTCGAGTTGAAGGAACTTCCAGCATGCGCGATGGATTTGAAGAGATTCGTAGCGCGTGGCCACAACCACCATTGCACACAGAAGTAGCGGTTCGTCTAATGCAAATATGGCTAACTGTTGGTCGTTTACAGGAACTTTTGTTTCTGGAATGATGGGCATAAAATGATGATGACGGTTGAAGAACAACGACACATAGGTTTTCAGTTCAGACGGGCTGAGAATCCCGGCTCGAACAAGATTGACATCTGATAATTGGACATTAAAGTTTCGTATATTGGTCGTGGTCGAAGCAGTGGGAGCAGCAGCACTAGACGCACTGGCTTCATTGATGGAAGTAGGGGAGATGGAATTGGGATATTGAGAATCCAGATGTTTATTGAACTGACCCATATTGGCCAGCGACATCATTTCGACGGCATCTGAAGGGTTCCGTAGATCATAGTCGGCGATTGATTCGGCATCGACGATTTCATGAGGACGGACGTGGGATGAGGTGTTTTGGAAGCTTGACAGACCGTTTGATGTCGGAGCCGAGCCGGGATTGCTAGTACTAGGTTCGAGACTGGAACCAGCATTAGAATTGGACTCGTTATTATTATTCGATTGGCCTATTCGTCCATTACCACGGTGAGGATCATCTCCTATACTTGTGGCCATTACCGTACCATTGGTTCCATTGTCGCTGGCTGGGGTAACGACTTTATTTCTATTTCTGCCTCCCCTCCTACTAGGAACGAATCTGCAATCTTTACCTTCTCTTCTGCATCTCAAGCACGGAGGATTGAAGTCCACTCCTTCGAATTGACATTTGGCTTTGCGAGACCTACAATGTAGACAAGCTTTGAATGCGCGCTTGCGCAGAAACGTCTCAGCCGGAGATTCGGGCGATACGCTTGAAACACTGCTGGTCATTCTTTGAATGATTCATCAACAGACTCTAATCAAATTTGAGGCGCCAGAAATTCCCTTCACGAGCATATTCGGTTGACTATATACATACATGCCCGAGCCCTGGCGAAGACCAAGTAAAGTTGGGGGTGATCAGATCTAAGTTGATCTAGACTCTGAAAAGTTGTGGGGGCTGATCAGACTATCCCCCCACTCTTTTCGGGGGGAGGGGGGGCTACCCCACTGCGGCAATAGAGAAGAGGAGAAACCACGTCGTAAGTACCCGAGTCGGGATTTATCCCACGGTATAAATATAGTAGAACTATCCAAAAGTACGGGCGTAAATGGTCAGCATCAAGTAACGTGATCGTTTTTAGAGTAGTTCCAATTCAGCTTTCCCTCTCGGTCTGTTGTCATTTTATGTCACGTGCCGCGCTTAGTACCCCCCACAAACAATCATGACCCAAGCTCTCGACAACCTCTTCTCCTTGAAAGGTAAAAATGCCCTCACTACTGGCGGAACTCGTGGGATTGGCGCTTCCATAGCAGAGGGTCTCGGTGCCGCAGGCGCTCATGTGTTTCTTTTGCAAAGAGACACTTCAGACACAACCACTGCTGACTCCATCAAAAAGGCTGGCGGTCTGGCTACTATCATCGAGTGCGATCTGTCTAGTAACAGCCAGTTGGACAAGGTCGTGTCCAAAGTCCTCCAGACTGTGCCTTATATCGATATCCTTATAAACTGCGGAGGAATCCAGCGCCGGGCGCCGGCTGAAGACTTCCCTGAGTCAGATTGGGACGACGTGTTGCAAGTCAATCTGAAATCGGTGTTCTTATTAATCCGCAATGTCGGAAAGCATATGCTGACCACTGATCGAACGGGCCGAGGAAACGGAAAAATTATTAGCATTGCCAGCCTCGTTTCGTTCCAAGGCGGTCTTAATGTCCCTGCCTATACTGCCGCCAAGCATGCGGTTACCGGGATCACCAAGTCGTTTGCGAACGAATGGTCTTCCAAGGGCATCAACGTCAACTCAATTGCTCCCGGCTATATAGCTACCGACATGACCGATTCCCTCAGACATGATGAGACCCGATCCCGTCAAATCATGGAAAGAATCCCTGCTCAAAGATGGGGCAAGCCCTCTGACTTTATCGGGCCGGTGGTTTTCCTTTCCAGCCCTGCCAGTGACTATGTATGCGGAGACTGTCTCGTTGTCGACGGAGGCTGGATGGGCCGTTAGACGTGAGCGTGAGCGTGAGTTCAAGCCCACGCCGGTGACCGTAGCTCTTACGTATATATTAGGAAGAATGCATCGTCCTTTTCCATCTACCAATTGCCGTTGTGTGGTTTGTGCCTCCGGCGGCTGGGCTCTGCCCAGACCCGTGGCTCCGCTTCGCGGAGGACGTCGACCGACCAGGAAGCCGTGCCAGGGGTAATGAACTTCTGCTTCAGTCCGCCGATCCCCGTTGCCGCGTAGACGCATAAACGGGCTGGCTCTCTTTGTTCTCATATCACCGTCGAACGAGACCTCGGGATAAAGATATAGCACCCCGGTCGATGCTTGCGTTTAGTGTTCTCAGCGCGCCATGTACCCAATTGTACCATCTCGATCAGTGACCGTCGGGTGGTTCGTACTTGTCCTAAACGATTCCTATATCTACTACCTACCAGTGCTGGTACAATTAGGTCTCTCTCTCCGGGAGGCTCGTTTTCGCTTCGCGGAGTCTTGAGATTGTGAACCCTTGAATCTTGAATACCACTGTCCCGGAAACTTCGTTCTGTACATGCCAATGCTGCACGGAGGCCCCTGTAGCTCTCAGTACCGTTGTACCTGCCTTGATCGATTCTTCCCCTGCCAATGGTCCGAAGGGGCGGGCCTGGAACCGCCAAGCAAATCCTATCAACCCAGAAGATCCCCTCTGCAGCAGAACACGAAGCGAAGTGGCCAGATCCACGGTGGATCTCTCTGTGTGCGCTTGAGTGGGCTGATAGTGAGTTCCAAGCGGTGCGTGAACGACGAATGGGACATCTGTGTACCGCCCCATCTACCGCGGTAGGTGCCGTCTCGCCCAAGACTCAGATCAGATCAGACTCAGACATTAGACCTTGACAGGGGTCAGGGGTCACAGCAACCAACGGTGACCTACTGATAAGAAACGCGGGTAAAAACAAATCTTGATTCCACCATCGGGCGCAGTTTCAGCAACTTTGTTCGGATAAATCCCCCTTTGCTTTGCGTGGCTGATGTACACCAAGGAGGACGTCGCTATTAAATCTCCCCCCCCATCCAATCAGCTCTGCCCCCACTATACAGAACCCGGGCCCTTGCGTCGCTGGCTCGCCCATCAATCTACTACTCCCACGCCTCTTATCTTGGGCCCGCCCTCAACCCTGCCCCGAACCAGCTACGGGAACGCCCGTGCTGGGCTGGGTTGGGCTGGACGGGCTGGACGGGCTGAGGGTTGATCTCATGGCTACCACTCACTGCTCAACTCCATCCCAACCGCGGGAACGCCCGTGCTTGGGCTTGGCTGGCTGGGGTGGATCTCGTAGCTACCACTCCCTTCTCAAGTACATCCCAACCGACTGCGGGGGCACACGCTCCCCCGGGTTGGATTCCATCCACCCTAACCTGTTCTCCAGATATGGAGCAGGTCGTCGTTCGTCTCACCGTAAAACTCTCTGCCGGAGAAAAAAAATTTCAACCGGTTCAAGTTTTTCTGGCTTTAATTGTTCCCCTCTTTTTGTCCGTCCTCCTCATCTCATAAACCACCCCCGACGCTTTGCGATAGATACGAAACCTTCACACCCCCCAAAAACTTGTGGGGTTGAGTTGATTAGCTTGCCGCTACATATCAGACACCTTTTTTATTTCCCCTCCCTTGTCAGCTTTTTTAGATTATCGGTTCTAAAGTCTCCCAAATATAACCCCAAATATAAAAAACCCCCAAAAAAAATTCCCTTAATGAGAGACACATTGCACAATCTCAGAAGCTCCCACTGACATTTTTTTTTCCGAAACCTTTGCTGCTGCTTCTGTGCTACGCTGCCACTGCAACTGCTACTGCTACGGCTACATCGTTTGTCTACCCTCAACCCTGAAAGATTATTAAACATCGTTAACCCACCAGTTTCGAGATTTTCTTCTGCTGCATCACAACTACACACTTACTCTTCGCACCAGGAAATACCTGACCTTGTTGTACACTTGACTGCTACTTTGAAGAGAACCCTTTTTGGCCCTAGGTAGACTGTTTTTCGTGAACTATAGATATCCATTGTACCACATATCGGACCGGACCGAAAATCTTGTCTCTTGACGTCTGCTCGTCTACCTCTTACGACCGACCGCCAATTAACACCGGCCAACCCCACGACCTCGCACGAACCCCACGGCCTAGCACGAACCGCAAACGAAAGCTCCGACTCCACCTCGACCTCGACCTGGAATCATCAAGTTGACGCTCCGGTTGAACCAAACATAGACCGTTAACATTCAGTATCTCATAGCTTTATAGACCAGAGATTGCTGTGTGAAGACGACCCCGGATTTTTGGCCCACTACGTTTTGATTTTGGACTTGATACTAGGTAGATTTTTTTTAGCAGTGGCTGAAAGGAAGACTTATAGCTTTGTTATTTTGCTGCAGTTGTTTTTTTTGGGTTTCCAGTCGATTTCCTTTGCTCGCCCCGGTCTGGATCTCATTGAACAGTCTCTTTTTTGACGTTCTCCTGGCAAGCAAACTGTCGTACTATACCGTATCGGACCCCCACGAGTCAGCCTACCCGACAAGCAAATAAATCGAGAACCTCTAAGTCTTGGTTATTTCTTCATCGAAGTTTACTACTTCTCCTTATCCGCACTCTCGACTTATAGATATTTTTGAACTGTACAATCCAGTCGTCCAATTACCCCACTTTTTTTTTATTTCTCCCGGTTCGACGAACCTCAACTACTCGACCGTTCCAGCTCACTACTACTCCCTATACCACCATGTCTTCCTCTACTTCTCCCACGGCCCCGTCGTCAAGTCCAAATTTAGCACCAGGAAATTCATCCAAAGAACTACCTAGACCGTATAAATGTCCTATCTGCGATAAGGCGTTCCATCGGTTGGAACATCAAACAAGACATATCCGTACCCACACAGGAGAAAAGCCCCATGCTTGTACGTTCCCCGGGTGTACAAAACGATTCAGTCGTAGCGATGAGTTAACTAGGCACTTGAGAATCCACACGAATCCAAATTCTCGTAGAAACAATCGAAATGCGAAATATATCTTGGATCCAAAAGATGGAAAAATGGATGGTATCAACCCTACTGGCATACCTCCAGCTCCTCCTCCTGGTGGGACTATCCTCCCTCAGCAGCCTGGATCGCTTCAACATAATCCTTTAGGCATCTCGGGTATTTCAAATAACAATAACTCGAATACCCTGCCGCCTCCCGGGTCTGGGACTCTACTATTCAATGGATCCTCGTCCTCCACTGGTGCTACTAGTGTCATGAAACAGCCAATCACTGAGTATGGCAAACCATATACTGGTACCGGTGGGGGTGCCCCCAAATTGACGTCAAGTGCTTCTTTGACCAATCTACCATCTCTTGCTACTTTCCACCATCATCAGCAACCGGGTTATAATAACTACTTACCGCCCGTGTCTTCTCAGCAACATCAACAGTCTCCCCTGGTCAAATCAGAATATTCTTCTGCTGCGAGTACCCCTTACTCATCATCTCCGTCTTCTCCGACGCTTCACCATCTCCAACCGACTAAGCCATCCGACTCATCGGTTAGTAGCGGTAGCGGTGGGAATGGCGGTGGGTTCTTTAGAGTCCCTCACTCTTCGTTTGGAAACACCGGAGGTGCTAGAGGCGGCCTTTTCGATATGAATGCTCTAGCTACTGCTGCCACTCAAGAATTAGAACGTGAAAATGCCGCTGCTGCTGCTGCTGCTTCGGCGGCTTCGAACTCTACTGGAACCTCTACACCCCCACTAATGGCTCCTTCTTCGTCCACTGTCCAACAATCATCTTCTTCTCCCTCATTGGCTTCGTACTTTTCTCAGGGAATCGGCCGCGAGAATGGCGGTGGTGCGTCTCATCACCATCATTTCGGCCACCATCATCATCATCCGTACTCTAGCGTACAACGAATCACTCCTCTTACTTCACTCTATAAAGCAAGACATGATGACGACGATATTGATGTATACGCCCATCGATCCAAGAAATCAAGACCCAACTCACCTACATCGACCGCTCCCAATTCGCCAACCTTCTCACCATCAGGCTCACCAACTCCAGATCATACTCCGCTCGTCACTCCTGCTCATTCTCCCAGGTTACATCCTCGTGAAGATCTGGCTGGCCTGCAATTGCCTAGTATTCGGTCTCTTAGTCTAGGCAGACATATGCCTCCACCATTACAGCCGTTAGAAGTCGGTCAGCATCCTCTACCACCGCAGCACCAGTCGGGTAGTCATGGAACCACCACTCCTAATGTCGGAGGTTCTCCCAGTGGTTTAGGACGCGTCTCGTCAGGTCTAACTCTTTCGGCCCTCAGTTCAGCTGCAAACAGTCCAGAGTCATCATCTGCTAACAGTTCAGCTAATACACCGTCTTCATCGTCCGTGCCTAGAGTATCTGTGTCTGATTTGATCAACGGACCCGGATCCTCATAACGACTTCATTATTCCCATTTCATATTTATTCTTCTGTACCATATGATTCCTGTTGACTAATGCTGGTCTATTATTTTATTACTATAATTATTGACTATTTTTATTGCTATTATTCTTATTTTATTTTTATTATTGTTCCTAATATATTGAACATGTAATGTCGATAAAGTTTTAATAATAGAGTTGTTTTTGATAGTGCTTTATTGTAAAATGAGTGAAGTGACGATTGGAGATTGTAGCATTGAGGTAGTAGACGTTCGCTAAGACTCGTGGCCGAAGGAAGCCATTTCTAATTTCTAAAAAAAGTTTCAAGCTTCGTCTCAGTCATATTTCGAAGAAACATCTGTAAATCTACAACTTTACCAAACCTGTTCGGTGACGAGAGATATGGTAGGATCTGATTAGATGCTAGATAACCGAGATGGGAACATTGAGGATGAAGGAGTCAACCAAGGAGGACGAGGACCAGCACATCGATGGCTATTTATTTAAATTCTCTCTAGCTTATATTCAACCTTGTAGCTATCCTTGCAAGCTTCTTTGGGTGATTCAAATGCACTATATTTGCATTTTGCGCTATATATTGTTGAAACACGAAGAATATCTATACCAATATACAATGGACGGAGGTGTTCCCCAATATGCAATAAGGGCGTATGTCACCAACCCCATTTCTATTTCCTCGTAGACGCGTTACCCAGTGTTCAATCTCTGTGAAGCGAGTGCACCGCGATATCCACTAAACCATTTTCTGAGTTTGCAACGCGACCTATAGAAGTCCACGATAACCAACCGCGTTTAAATCTTCTCGTACACGTGTTCTCCGCGCTCAACAACCTCAATAACATCACCAGTCCTGATCTTGTAGCCAACTTCTTGATGGACGATGTTCATGCCGAAACATGGCAGATAGGGAGCTCCAGGATCCACTCTGCGAAACGATTGCATCGTTTTATACGGCTCGTGAGATTTCTCAAACTTCCCAGACTTCAGATTGACTGTAGTGACTTGGCACCGTACATTGCGGCATGCTACATGCCAGGTATATTTGTTGTTGATTTTGATGGTCTTCCAAGTATCTTCGTCCCAGGGGGTGTCAGTGTCGACTACTATATTCGGTCGGAAGTTCCGGACCTCGATTTCTACCTCTCCCTTTGTTTTCTCGTATACTTTGTCGTATAGATCGTGTAGTGAACTTGTAGTGATAATATTCCCTGGGTAATAGTCCTGGAAAGAGGTTGTGGGTCGCCGGTTCAGAGTCTGTTCGTCGGGCGAACCTCTTTCCACGATTCGTCGGTCATTCGGAGCGACGATCGTGACATCAAACGCTCGGTCCGAGTCGTCATAGAATACCGATTCCATGAAAGGACGGATAGCAGGAAAGTCGTACTGGAGGTCGTAGCTTTTGGGAGTCTGGTTCCAAATAAACGCATCTTTCGATGGCAGTTTAGACAGTACTTGAGGGTCCAACTCGAGCGGCAGTGATAATTCTGCTCCTGTCGGTGGATAAGTGAGTTTCAGAACGCCCTTGTCTGTATCTATACTCGTTTCAATGAGTGTCATCCTTGGTGCTTCTCTTTGTGTTACGAATCTGTATTGAGAATCTGGAGATTGCGCTTTCTTATCTGGTTCAGCAAGCATGTACATCCTGTCGTATTTAAACCCATTGGCATCGATCTCCGATTCCTGAAGCTTGATGCCTTTTGCGGATTTGACAGGATGGATCCATAGTTCGGTTATTTTCATTTGCAAAGAATGTGGCATTGTGAAGGGGTTTTGTCGGGTGATATGAGTGAGACGCGGACAAGAATCTGACAGTTCCATTTAAATGGCGTTATGTAAGATAAGGGTGCATGTGAGTCAGAATAGGGTAATATGTCGGCATGAAGAGATAGGTTGAAGGGTGAGAGGTGGGTTGAAGGGTGAGAGGTGGGTTGAAGGGTGAGAGGTGGGTTGAAGGGTGAGAGATGGGTTAAAGGGTGAGAGCTGAGAGTAGTATTTGGTGAAGACTTTGGGGTAGGAGGTGAGAGTGTGGAGAGGTCGTGACGATGGAGTCGAGATGGGGGATGATTGCTATTCGAATGGTGGATATATCTAAATATTGGTTCTTAAGCGGGAGTTAAGTAGCGCTCACATAGAATTGAGATGGTTAATATCAGATATAGACTTAAAAAAATCGTTAAGGAGAGAATTATAACTTTATTAGGTAGATTGATGATAAAACGATAGAGCCAACCAATAAAAAACACTAGATATTGAGTATATATCGGAAACGAAGCTATATTATGGAACAGAGGGATATACACCGCCGCACGCCACATACAAAACGGCGCAGTTACCAGTTAACGCGTCACGAACTGTACTCTTTAATTGCACGCGACATCTTCTACTTCCTCTTCTTTGGGCATGGAATGATACTTCCAAATGGTCCAACCAGCAGAAACGCTGCCGGCAGTCACGTTAAGTGAGATACTGGACTATATACACGACGAGAACGTCGTTCAAAAAAATGCATTTTCTAGTGGCAGTAGAGGATTGGATGAGCTATTAACATCGTTTGATGTGGAGTCTAATCGACCGAAAAGGTCCACGTACTCGCAACAGTCAAGTACCAGTTCAGAAACAGGGCTCCGTCGAGGGTCGGTGGTGGAAATCTCAGGACCTCCTGGGAGCGGGAAGACCACAATTGCATTAGCATTGACTATAGAAGCACTACGACACAAACACCGGGTTCTCTGGATTAGCACTACTCAAGCGATGATTCCCATTTCTCGGTTAAAGCAATTTGCAAACTTTTCAAATGAAGCGTTACAGCTTTTAAGTTTTCTTAGACTCAATTCGCTGTCTGATCTGATTCTCTATTTCCAGAGACAAAATGGGAACAACAGCACAACGGGGAGCAACAACCAAGCAAATAAGAACGCGCTGGTTATTATTGAAGACCTGTCGTTTTTATTCAATTCGGCGTTGGGATTTCCTACTACGAAAGTCAACGAACAGCAGAGACGAAGAACGCGAACAACGCTAACAGTCATTGAGAATCTAGATAAGTTTGCTCGCAAAACTAGTGCCGCGGTATTGATATTGAGCAGCGTGATGACAAGGACAGGATCAGGCGATGCATTACCCAAGCTGATTCCTGGACTGGGATATGGAGGCTGGCAAAAGATGATTCCAAAACGGATCATGCTCTTCAAGGATGATGGATTAATGGGTCCTCGATTATATGCTGAACAAGACGGATATACAGTAGGGCTGAGGATTACGGAGAGGGGTATAGGAGATGATGGAGTAGATGGAGGAGATGATGATGGATTAGATGGAGTAGGTGGATTAGATGGAGTAGGTGGATTAGATGGAGTAGATGGAATAGGTGGAGTAGATGGAAGAGACAGAGAAGATAATGGGTCGGTTAATACGCAGTCAGATAGACATGACGAATTGGAACGCTATCACGATGAAAGCACGAGCTCGAGAGGAAGCGCAAAAGGGGAACAGGCAAAGAGCATATGCGTAGATACAGACAAACAAATAGATGCAGAGGAGGTAGAGAAGGACATAGAAGAGATAGAACGCACCGAAGAGGTACTGTCCGAGCCAACGTCTGCCAATACAGAAATAACAGTTAACCGCACAATCTCCCAATCTATGAACGACTCGGAAAAGAACGAGACCCCTGTTGAATATCAAACACTCTCGTCCGAGTCAGAGACGCCCTCCCCTTTTGAGTCTCCCTCTCCCTTCTTAATTACCGCACCCCCCATCATCACTAACGACCTCACAACCACCCCCGTCGAGCACGAAACAATCTCGTCCCACCTCACAGAATCTACTACTACTACCCAGCCCGAGACACCCCCCGCAATCCCCCTTGAAAAACGATCGTCGTCGTCATGTGACCCTGGGCCAGCCACTAGCTCACCCATTCCACAATTAGACTACTCTTCACCGTCCATTCACCACGACCCGCCGGCCAATCTGATGGCGTTCCCGTCGTCGCCTCCACACAAAAGACCAAGACTAGCCGTCTCCTCTCCTCATTCACAGGATTTTCAGGACATTGACGAAATACCAAATAGCCAACCCGAATGGTCAGACTCAGACATCACCACCTAACATCAGCTAACGTTGCATTTTATTTATTTATTTACTACTAATACCCACTAGTGCCTCCGGCGGCTGGGCTCTGCCCAGACCCCGTTGGTCTGCTTCGCAGAGTTTTGGGAGCTTGGTTCCTATTTTAAGGGCTTGACGGTTTGCGGGACAACCGGCCGCCGTCGCAACAACGCCTGCCCCTGGAACCACCAGCTCAGTCCTTGCATGTCCCGTTGTCTTGGCCTGGTCAACCACCGTATTATCCTTTCCGCCATTCTGGACTGATCGTTTTCTTTGTATGGCGGCATTTATTCATTGCCAGATGGAGAAATGTGCATAGGCGATTAACGATGGGTTTTCTTTTTCAAGCTAGTTGGGTTGTTTTTCCGGTAACGCCAGACCGGTTCCAAGAATGGAAATACGAATCGACGTAATGGGAAATGTTTATTTATTTTAGCGCACTGATTACGGCCCTTTTAGGGATCCAAATGTCTCAAAGCGGCTGGGTACGTCTGAGTTTAAAATTGGCTGCAAACAGAGATAGCGATGTCGGGGAGGTGAAGAGCCAAAAAAAAAAAAAAAACCACCCGAGTTTGATAAGATAAGGGGGTTTAAAAAGTTGATGAGCTGACGAGAATCAATTGGAGGTAAAGTTGGGGTTGAAAGTATAATTCTAAGTAAGAGGTAAGACGTAAGACGTTATTATAAAGTAAAATAGATTGTATAAGAATAGTACTGACAGTATGAATGAATAAATGAATAAATGGGCTGAAAAAAAATTAGAGGGCCAACGCTGATGATAATCTAAACAGTTTGATGAAGATGCTTGTCTTGGCAGATAGGTACAGAATAATTAGATTTTGCAGCTAGCTACACGGCATATGATTGGCGACAGTGAACAGAACTCGTGGGGCCGCTGGAAAGACAAGCGAGCATCCACAGGGTTGTGGCAAGATACCCAGGTGCTGGGTCTGAGGAGTGAGTTGGAGTTGGAGTTGGAGTAGAAGCAAAAGTGAGTACCAGCAAAAGGCGTCGCACACCAGAAGGTAGGTTGACCAACTATGTTATCTATGAAATCTAATCTTGATATTTGTTTTTCTTTTTGCTTTGTTTATTATTCGGTGAAATATATAAGGTTTGAAGATATGGACGTTGTTTGCTGTGAATCATGTCATAGCAAGATAGAGTTTGGGATATTTTTTGGCATCAGTAAGAAGTAGGTTTAGATGGGGGTGAGTATGAGCATGAGCGTAAGCAGGAGTAGGAGCAGGAGTAGGAGTAGGAGCAGGAGGAGGAGCAGTAGTAGGAGCAGGAGTAGGAGCAGGGGTAGGAGTAGGAGCAGGAGTAGGAGCAGAAAGCAGAAGCAGCGGCAGCAGAAAGCAAAAGTAGCAGCAGATGAAGCAGAAAGTACAGAAAAAGAGCATGGTCAGAGCAGACCAACATAATAATTTGAGTTGCACATCCGATTTACGGATAAGATACACACGTATAGCATGAGCAGCGTTTGGAATCAACGATCCACCTGGATGACCAGGCAATCGCGGTCATGGCTCGTTTACACACGAATTGGCATAGAAACGAGGTCGCGGCCGCATCAGCGAGAATGGAATCCGATGTAGGAACATTGGTACATCCCGATTTGATAATATTCAGCAGTCACAGATTGGCTTTTAGCATGCAGCTGGGATGGATATTGGCGAGTGGAATTGACAGATTGATGGAATGAAGAGGAGTGGGGTGGTGAGGAGGTGAAGGGGAGGAGCGAGCGGGCCAATTGAGCAGGCCATTTTGGGCAGGTCAATTTGAGCCAGTCAAGCAAACTAAAACTACCAGTAACTAATGTACGGTGAAACATGGATGGTACGATTGAAGCTACTTTATCTCCAATACATATCAGCCTACGCTTGAACTGAGCCACGAAATGAGCGCTCTTCTACAGCCAAAGGCTACATTAGAACTAGCGCCAGCCGAGTTCTAGCATTGACTCCATGACTAGTTCTCCCAACACAACCAAATTAGTCGTGTGAATTCTTCGAGACAGAGACGAACCAAGCAAGCAATAAAGTCATGATCGAAACATTTTGAACCGTATACCGCCCGGTATTTTGGCATTGTTAGCAAGCAACTTCCACGTCCCCGTGCGCCGCCAACCAACCTTTACAACAAAGTTGGTAAGCCGGACGCAGATAGACCAGAATATTCTGCTTTTCGTTGTATGTCGCGGAGATGTGGATATATGGCATGGCGACAGGAGAAAAGGGCGGCCTGTTACTGATAACAGACGGCAGCAGCAGACGGCAAGCGACCAAAAATAAACATGTCTCTGAGAGCTCATACAGACCTATCATTCGTTCGGCCGGCTTCCGCCTCGCCAAAAAAAAACATAATGCCGCCGTTACCTCAATTGACCTAAATATAACAATAAATTTTAAATGGATTCTCTCAAGCTGATGGGATACAGTGAAAACAAACCATAAAAAAGGTTTGAAGTTTGGCGCCTCAGCCAATGAGCTAAGAGATGTGTAGATAATAATAATAATAATAATAATAATAATAATAATAATAATAATAATACTAATATTTGAGCAATGTTACCTTACCGTCAGTGAGGTATGGATGGTCAGTGGTAAACACCGGCGTAAAGAAAATATTATTAGATACTTTATTTTATAATTAGGCTTATAATTATAGCTCACTCACTCACTACACAGGCGCCTTGTCGGCGGCCAGAAAGAACCAGAGTAAAGTTTTCTTGTCCTTATCATCACCGCTGAACGGGGTTTTCTTTTTTAAACTTATTTTTAGACATATCCTACGTCACCCTGTTTAGGCAATCGATCGACTGGAACGTTCCGATAGATGCATCCATTTGGTTTTGCCGTGAATGGCTGGTTCGACAGCTAACTTGAAGAGGGTTTTGTTAAACAAGGACTAAGGACCGACCACCAGGGAAGTCTGGCGAGCAGGGGAAGGTTTACGGTGACACAGGTAGGGGGAGAGAGAGAGAGATAGAGATAGAGATAGAGAGAGAGAGAGAGAGAGAGAGAGAGAGACAGAGACAGAGAGAGAGAGACAGAGAGAGAGACAGAGAGACAGAGAGAGACAGAGAGAGACACAGACACCCACACACAGACCTCCTCACCAACCATGTGAAGATGACCGGCATTCAGCTCTCACACAAGCAGACCCATCGTCTATCAAGCATTGCTTATATCTAGTGTTTAGTAACTGTCATAGCGGTGTCATAGCGCCTTCTCTTCTACAACCTCTCCATTCGTCCTTCTCCTACACATACGCTTCCTGCTTCTGCTACCCATTCGCTTCCTCCCGACCAACCTCTCGTGCCTCACTACTTCTCCTCCCTACCTACCTCCCTACCTGCCAACCTCCCTCTCTACCTCCTACCTCCCTTTCAACTCACATACTATTTTTATTCTTGATCTTGCTAAACCATTTGGGACTCCGTCCTGTATGCTGCATATCCACAGTGCTTTTTCGACCATGTACCATTTGTTTTTCCTCATTCTCGCCAAAAATGTATATCCGACAGTCCTCCCATTTCTTAATTGGGATGTGTGTTTGTTCATAGCTGAATTTGTTTTTGGCGCGCGACAGTTTTTTTTTATTTTATTTTATTTTATTTTTACTCATACTATGACTGGCCCTGGATAGTCCCGCCTCTCGCAGTCTTTTTTCCTCGCTTCCCGCCATTATATAAACCAAGCATATGCCCGCTCATTCTTGTTACTCTTCTTCTTCTTCTTTTTTTTTTTTCTTCACACATTCGCTGTCTAAAGTCACTCGCTTACAATTACACGTTAATTTAAACCAACTCTAAATCTTTTTTTAAAAATGAAGTTCACTATCGCTGCCGCCGCCGCCGCTCTCGTTGCTGGTGCCTCTGCCCAATTCTCAAACTCTACTGCCAACTTGACCACCATCACTTCTGAAGTCGTTGCTACTTCCACTGAGGTCGTCACTGCTTACACCACCTACTGTCCTCTTGCTACCACCATTGTCGAGAACAACTCCACCATTGTTGTTACTGAGGCCACCACTCTTACCATCACCAACTGTCCTTGCACCAGAACCAAGACTTATACCACCTTGACCACCACTGTGTGCCCAGTTTCTTCTGAGGCTCCTGCCCCTGTCCCTGCCACCACTGCTGCTCCTGTTGAGACCACTGCCCCTGCCGTTGCCCCTGAGGAGACCACTCCTGCTGTCGCCCCTGCTGAGGGTGCTGCTGGTCATGCCGTTGTCGGTTCCGGTGCTCTTGCTCTTGCCGTTGCTGCTTACTTCCTTTAAATGGGTCATATGTAATATTTAGTAATGCTACTGGAAAATAGAAAAGTTAATATACCACATACCATGACAGGACCGATTTCATTTCATTTACCGATATTTTTTTTCTTCTAATTCTTTGATATTTATCTAATTTTTTTATACTCAATTTCCAATTTTTTTTTACATATTCTATTTGCGAAGGAGGTTTGTTTCATTTGTGCATAATGTTGTCGTTCGCGTACCGACGCTCGCGAAGCGAGCACAACGGGTCTGGGCAGCGCCCAGCCGCCGGAGGCTCAACCACCTTCTTTCTCCAAAGACAATCTCGTCGGTCGGTCGCGTTTACCGACGCTCGCGAAGCGAGCACAACGGGTCTGGGCAGCGCCCAGCCGCCGGAGGCTCAACCACCATCTTTCTCTAGACTAAATAGTATACAATTAAATACAAAAAAAAAAAAAAAAAAAAAAGACATCCATATGCATTTTTCTGGGTGGCCCCCCCGTCAGCCATATGTCTATTCATCCAAAGTGTAAAATAACAGATATGCAGTTTTGCTGGTGGGTATACAGGTGTCGGGACTGAGTGTGCCCGGCTGGGTGATGTTGGTCAAGGCGGTGTCGTCGATGCCAGTCCATCCGGTGCGCGACTTGACGTCCACCGTGTAATGGCCAACGGTGGCGGACGGGCCATGGTGGTACACGACCGCGAAAAGCGAGTACTTATGGGGCAGGTTGTCGGGCGTGGAAATCGTCAGCTCATCAGTGAATGAAATGGGTTTGGTGATCTTCTTGACGTCCTCGTTGTCGTCTCCGGTGTTCCAGGAATCAAACGAGTATGTAAAGCGTTTTAGGTGCACTATCAGCACTCGGCACGGTATGTCGAACAATACCTGTTTGGTAGCCTTGGTCTGGCCCTTTTGAGCCGTCGAGTACACAATGGTCTCTGGCTCACACATGGCGGCAATGGCTTCTTCTATACTGGATACCTTTTCATCGCTGATGTCCAGTTGCACATGCTGAAACGGATCATAGGTGATGGACGGCGGCTTGTTTTGGTTCGGGAAGCTTAGCACCGACTTGAACTGGCCTCCAAACAGCTTACCGACCGGCGTGTTGGCCACTCCGCTACCAGAGTATCGTGATTGAAGCGGTCTATTCCTTTTGCCAACTTCCACCCAAGATGTTGCAGCCCCGGCAATAGTACCACCAGTCGAAGCAACGGTAGTAGCCATCGATGATATGGACGGCGAGTTTGGCGCCGTACTATTGGCAGACGTATTGTTTGTGCCAGTTGCGGACCCGCTCACAGGTGTGGACAAACCGCCGTTGACATAAGGCTCGGTCTTTTCAGCCTTTTGGAATTCGTCTTCCAGACATTCAAGCAGCATGCCGAGGAATTCCTGGGCATCTTCTTGCCGGCCCCGTTGTAAATGGCGGAATCGGCTATTTTGGCAAAGAATATTGTAGAACGAGTCTGCTGAGTACGGTCCAGGGTTGGGAGAGGTGAATTCAGTCATGAATTCAATGAGTCCGTCCAAGATAGGCGTGTCGCTAATGATTTTATGCTGGATCCACGATCCCAGCGTCATTATGAGGCTATAAAAGTGTTCCGAGTGGGTCAAGACTTGAAGAATGGAATTCATGAAACAGACGTTTCCCTGGTTCACAAGGCCTCTAGCATGGTCTGCTTGCTTGCGGGTGTTATAGTCGTAAGTCGATATAGCTTTGCTGAGGGAGATAGTAGATAGTACGGCGGATGGAGGTGCGGAAGTAGGTACCACAGCAGGAGGTGTTGCGCATGCCGACGGGGTTGCTGGAGTGCTAGATGTTGACACAGAAGGGGTGCTCACTGCCGCAGTCGCAGTACCGGCTCCACTGGACGACGACGACGAGGTCGTGGTGGCACTTCCATTGGTAGTGGGAGCCGTCGATAGGGGCTGCTCTTCCGCAGTGCCATTTACGACTGGAGGCCTTTTTGGCGCTGCCTTTGGTAGCACCGGCCGGGCGATATCCGCCCATGCCCGAGGTTTAGCCGATGCTGTAGTTGTAATAGAAGATGACGATAACGTCGGCTCGCTCTTGCTCACTGACACTGGCACCTGATGCTGTGGATTCACTAACGACGGTGACGTTTTTGATTCTAATGCTGATGGAGATGGGGAGGACGGCGCTGCGGGCTCAGGCCATGCCACAGCCCGGATATCTTGACCCAGCGATCTCCATCTCCATGTCCTTTCTCTCCTTGGGAATTCTTTAGGATGACATGAATACCATGGGATTTTCTGTAGATACCATGTTAGTGCCGGATATCTCGACAGTCAAGGCTGTGCCGCTCTGCCTCAACGGTCGCGAGCCCCTGTTAAACAAACCATGTCCCAAACTTACTGCTAAACCACGCTGGTACTTCCTCCGTAACTCTATTATATATGCATCATTGACGTCTACAGGTACAAAGCCCGTGTCAAGCCCAATGCTCATTTTTTCTGACGGAGCGATTCGATCTTTCAGTCCGTCTTTAATGTTGTTCCGTCTCTATCTTAGCAGCGCGTCCCGTACTACCGCTGTGTATTTGTTGTAACTTGTACCACTGAACGGACGTAAATCTAGATCCGGAATGGTCTTGGTATAAAGACTAGATGTATTTTTCACCGACTGTCCTGGTTGGTATGAAGAGTCAAAACCGCCTGACAAATTGGAGTTGCACACAATTTAGTTGGGATCACAGCCGCATAGGGCCTGAGCGGGCCTGAGCAGGCCTGAGCAGGCTGTTGGGAATAAAAGGACGTCAGATACGAGCAGCCAGCGAGCGAACAGGCAGAGAGAGAGAGATAACAGGTATTTAACAGTACAGAAAGTACAGAAAGAAGCCATTGACGGAATACAACGGACCTCGTCCCAGGCTCGCGAAGCGAGCACAACGGGTCCGGGCAGAGCCCGGCCGCCGGAGGCTGCCTACCCAGGCGACACACTATTCACAGGCAGCCATATATACTCGTCAGAAGACAGCGGCACACCCGGTTGGTGGGATTGAGCAAGGAACGAGTACTGTTGGCTGGATATGTACGCGGCCAGGAGATGCTTACAGGCGCATTTCCAGCGACTGCCAGGCTTGGAGTCGTGGAGGATGGTGGCTTTAAGGAATTGGGGGCATGTACACATCCACAGGTCAAGATTGACCACGCCAGGTTCGGACTTGACTGACCACACAGATCGTTGGGGGGCTTCCTTTTGGACGTATTTTGTAATTTTGTTGGCCTCGATGATGTTTAATGCTTCGATTAGGGTTCCTGGAAGCAGGTAGTTCAGCGTGAGAAAGAGGCTATTTCTGCGCTCCGCTTCCGGTTCACTATGTAAACTTTCAAAGATATCCTCAATCGAGCTTTCGACGGATCGCAAGAGTTCGAGGTCGGGACTCGCGTCTTGCATTGATATGGACGTGGACGTGGACCTAAGGTTCACGACAGAGAGTTCGAAGGATATTCTTAGGACCGTCAGGCATGGCGGGAGCGGCTGAGATACTGCGGGAGCAGGTAGACATGTATATATTTTTGTATATTTTTGTATATTTTAATGTTTTCGTTTGCGATCAGCAGACTCCTTTTCATCCTCCTGCTGGGCCTTGGCGTCCAGCTCGTCCCAATCCTCACCAGACTCCTCGTCTTCCGATCCATCATAATCATCAGAGTCTTCTTCCGAGTAGTTATCTTCAACTTCATCTTCATCTTCTGGCTCTTCGTCGGAAACCTCAAATTCACTTTCGTCTTCAGATTCAGATCCCGCTCCGCTTTCTCCATCACTTTCAGTGGACAGGAAACTCCAGCCACCGCCGTTGAAAAACTCATGTGGGTCGGCAGTGACCGTTTTCATGATAGTGGCCCAGTTAAGATTGACAGGTCCTTCGTACAAGGGAATATCCATTTCATTAAGCCAATCCTTGACACTATCAAGCTGGGACATGGGGATCGAGTTGATGTGCGTGACTGGCTTGGCAAAGTCTTTATAGACAAATACAAGGTCGAATTGCTTAAGACCGAATTGGACTCTTTCTAGGTGCGCCACTTCAATATCTTGAAGGGTCACCACCAGGAAAGGAGGGTCGATCAGCTGAACAAGGCAATCAGTGGTAGGTTGACATAGAACATTGGATCGGAAAGGAACACCCGAAAACCCTAATTCTCGGAACGGGATATCAACGTCCAATTGCCGTCCAGAAGCACCAGCAATGTCTTCACTAAAGTTTTTAAACTCTTTGTTTAGAGCAGCTCTTCTGCGACGTTCTTCCTGTTCCTGTTCCAATTCATCTTCGTCGCCATATCTATATCGACGCTTTCGGTTCCCAGTTTCGTCAAACGCCATGTCAGCAGCTTCTCTGTAGAATTGGATATCCTGGGTCTTCTTTTTACCAACGATGATGGGATTTTTAAGGTGCAAATGAATGACAACAATCAATTCCTGGTCACATGGTTGAAAGAACAGATGGGCCACATTTGAGAAGAGAATGTTAATTTTCTGCTCCGAAGACATTGGCGACTGGTATTTAACACCATTTTCATGGATTTCTAAAGCCCCGGCCACTCGTTTACCTTCAGGACCAGGCCGAATGAACACTGAGTCGAGTCTTTGAGGACGACGGTTTCTAATCTCAATCAATTTATCTTGCTCGACAACATCTTCCATTTCTTTTCTTTCTGTTTCTCTTTTGACGGCCTCTTTTTTTAAATCCGAGATCCGCTTGAACATGTCATTCATGCGGTCCACGTCTCTTGATCGAAAGGTAATGCTCTTGACGAATTGAGCCCCTGGGTCCTCGAATGGCATTTCTTCTTTCTTGCCTGCTCCAGGAGAGTGGAAGTTTAAGCGAATATATGCATAATCACCTTCTTCGTTCTTGGATCCATTTTTATAGGTCGAGATATGGAATGGAACCGGTCTACCGTTGATAGGGAGGATTATCGATTGAGCGCGGATATCCACTTGAACTCGAAGGTCTTTAACTGACGGAGGTAGTTGAGAATCCCGTTTATACGACTCGAATTTACGAAGAACAACTTTATTTTCCGTGCCAGACTCGGCTGGTCCAGAAGCATACTTTTGTTCACCTAATTTCTGGATTTTATCCCGCAACTCCCGTTGATGTAGTTGACGTTTCTTTTCACTCGAAGCTTCTTGTTGGTTCGACGTCTCAGCCCGTAACTTGTTACGTAGAATAGCACTACTTTTAGCACTAGCAGCACCACCGGCTTTATTACTGCCACTAGGAGCAGACTTCTTTTCCGCCTTGACTCGGCCCTTTGAATTTTCCTCTTCTTCGTCTTGTTTGAAGTAAAATGAAATATCGCCCCTGCTCTTTGGGGAATCTGTAAATACAATTGGAGCATCGACAGCCACTCTTACAGTATCAGTAATGACCAAACTATAGTGAGAATTCTTTTCATCACCTTTGATGGGAATGTCCGAGAACCCAACAGTGATATTCAACGTCATTCCATCTTTAAGAGTATGGCCATTCTTGACATTCAATAATAATGACGAATCTCTGAATTCAATGCCGGTTCCCCACCCGATGTTTCGAACAAAGTACTTTTCCATGTCGGGGGTTTTCGATTTGATATAGTCAATGGCCGTTGTATATAATTGCTTACAGGCGACTCCATCTTTAATAGTGGCCAGAACAGCCTTTTGAACTGCCAATAATAAGTTATAGTTATTTTCTTGATCCTTGGTGGGATCAATCAAATAAGTACGACCGATATTTGAGCAGTACGATTTATATCTCAATCCCAACGAGCATATAATCACGCCTGGTTCTAACCGTCTATCATCCGACACCGCCGAAGGACGCAAATCGTACTTGCCGCCAGATTGAATGATAGGCGTATAACACCAATCCAGTTGACTAGCATCGAACTCACTGCCCAGTTTCAGCTCCTTTTGTTTGAAAAATTTGCTGTCGTCGATTTTTTTCTCGACGATTTCAGCAAACTTGCCGTGGGAGATTTTCTTTTCTTCATCGATAAATGTCGACATCTCATCAGCGAAATATTGAGTCATGATACCCAAACTTGCTTTCGAGGCTGCTCGGACGGCTCGAAGTTCTTCTTCGTCCTTGACTTCCATACAATGAGAAATGGCCAACGCAACATCTACAAGCGCCACGTCTTTCTTTTCCACGACTGGATTTAAAGCGTCTTCCCATTCTTTAATAAACGGGCCAGTGAACTTATCCTTTTGCAAGTATCCGACAGTTGCACCTTGCGACTTGAGTTCAGAGATAAAGTCTACGAACAGCTTCGCATTGTGTTCTGGATCCTTGTTACGGGACCAAACGATGACATCCTTGCCCTTAATTGACTCGAGGTGCTTGGCTTTAGCGGAGCTGGTGACAAAGAATGCCTTGTCTTTGGTCACGGCAATAGCCGTCGACGGGAACTCATAGCCCAGCAACCATGTCTAGAGTAGTAGTGGGTTAGTATTATAAATTGAACCTAGCTGTGAAGGGTCATTCACTTCTATAAAAAAAAAAAAATAAACAGCACAACTTACATGAAGAACAGAGCTCTTGATATATGGATTCTCTTGATCAGGCTTGCCAGTAACAATGATCACCGAGGACGCGCCATTCAGCGACGCGTCATTCTCTTTGATTTTCCGCTGGAGAATATGGACATGCTTGCGGAATGTAGTATGGTCAATTACAATATCCGACATCGTGGCCTTTGTTTTGTTTTAACCTCTACAAAAAGTGACTTGCTCAGGTGAACCCAGATGTGAAGAACGGGACTAAACGCGAAACTTGAGCCACAAGAGTTAAATTGAAAACCTCTACCCATACCCTGCGAAGATGCGCAACTGGATGTTGGCAAAAAGTGGCAGTTATTATGTAGTTGGGGTGGATATCAGGGGGGTTGTTTTATGGTCATTACTAGTTGTCCAGGGGTGTGGAGTGTGTGGTAAGGAGGGTATATGTGAGCTTATTATGGAAATCTGGTTTTTATAATCGGCAGAGTCGTCGATTGGCGGCAACTGGCTAATCGCTTGCGGGAGAGGATGTGTCACGTGATAACAACTATCGGCGGGCAAGCTCTTGTCACGTGATGCTATTCCTCCGTCTCGGTCTTCACCTCACAGATCCACCTGAAGGGGAGAAAAGACCACCATTTCCCTTATCTACCTGATATGCCTTTCTGTCTAGCCTATTCCCAATTGACAGACTTCGCTCGGAAACCCGCCTACCGCTTAAAAGCAGGCGGCCAATGGCGATGGACTGACACCTGTTATCTTTGGTTGTTGCATTCGGTACCGTTCCGTCTTATTTCCAAATTTAAGTTCCAACTGGTGTAGATTGATTGCTGTGGGTAATTTTAAATCCCTTGCGGTCAGTTGGTCGGTAGGCCAGTCTGGTTCCAAGATGTTAAAATTTCCCTACAAACCGCTCAGCCTCTAAAACAGGGGTTGATGCCAGCGTTTTCGCCAGCGTTTTCGCCAACGTTGCCAGCCGAACAGCCCCTGCGGCATAGCCTTTTATGTGACTGCAGCGTGCCGTAGGACGGGACAGTTGGGACGTTAGATGAGACCTTTAGTTGGGACCTTTAGTTGGGACGTTAGTTGGGACCTTAGCTGGGCCCCCAGCTGGGACCTTGGTTGTACGGGTACACCAGCCGAGTACACTAGCCTCTGTGGCACCATTTCGGCTGCCACTTCAGCTACCACTCCAGCTATCGCTCCAGCTACCTCTCCAGCTACCAGGATCCGCAAGAACGGCTGTCAACAACACACACTCACGCCAAACAACTTCAATGATACATGTTTTTTAAAATAGGACGACGCTCTGTAATCTCTCATACTTCCACACCTATTTCATACGCACTGGCTCCGTCGAATACCTCCATCACAAACTAATTTTTTCTCGTGCTCTCTGACCTCCGCCCTGACTCAGATACAATAATGGGTGACGAATACGATTTCCTTTTCAAAGGTAAGTGCGCACTCAGCGCTGTGCGGTCTTGGCCTGGTCTGCCTCCGGCGGCTGGGGTCTGCCCAGACCCGTTGTCATCCGCGAAGCGGAGGTGTGCGCTGGCGACGGGATTTGAATACTAACGCGATCCCCAGTTGTCCTGATCGGAGACTCTGGTGTTGGTAAATCCAACATTCTTGGAAGATTCACTAGAAACGAATTCAACCTGGATTCAAAGAGTACCATTGGCGTCGAGTTTGCTACGCGAACTGTAAATGTGGACGGCAAGACCATCAAGGCCCAGATCTGGGACACCGCCGGTCAGGAGCGTTATCGTGCCATCACCAGTGCCTACTATCGGGGTGCCGTAGGAGCTCTGTTGATGTACGATATCTCCAAGCAAGAAAGCTACGAGAACGTCACCAGATGGCTCAGTGAGCTGAGAGAGCACGCCGATGCCCAAATTGTCATTATGCTCGTCGGCAACAAGTGCGATTTGAAGCACTTGCGGGCCATTCCCACCGACGAGGCCAAGAACTTTGCTGCCGAGAACAAGCTGCTGTTTATCGAGACGTCTGCCTTGGACGCTACCAACGTCGAGCGCGCGTTCCAGAACATCCTCACGGAGATCTATCGACTGTACGCCGACCAGACCCTACAAGCGGACTTTGCACAATCCAAGCCATCTCAGGGCCAGACCATCAGCTTCACTCCTCAGCCAGACGACTCCAAGCCAGGAAAGTCCGGTCAGTGCTGCTAACCGGGATACGAATCAAGTAAAATATTTAATCCAAATCTCCACGCTCTGTTTGCTGCCTCCGGCGGCTGGGCGCTGCCCAGACCCGTTGTCCTCCGCTTCGCGGAGGCCGCACGGACGTCGTCGCTCGCCATTCTAGTAGACACAACAGCCCTCCTCCGCAAAGCGGAGGACAACGGGTCTGGGCAGCGCCCAGCCGCCGGAGGCAGCACGGGGGGATACAGGCAAGTGGATAAATAAAAGTACGTGGCTAGGAATACAGGGCTTTAGTTGGCAGACGGCTCTTCGGGGGCCTTGAAATCCGCGTCGACTTCTTCGTCTTCATCGTCATCAAGAGAGGCGCTTGCTCCTTCTTCTTGTTTCATTTTCTCGAGGGTCTTTTGATAGTCAATGGCGACGCCTCGTGTACGTCGGCCGTAAATGATGTTGGAGGTGTCTATTTCTTCCAACGAGTCCTCTTCTTCCTCGTCGTCTTCTGCTAACACAGCAGTGTTGTCGAGATCTTCGTCTCCTTCCTCGTCATCATCCTCGTCGTCCTCGTCGTCCTCGTCGTTTTCGGGCTCTGCGTCTTGGTAGCGAGAAGACACCTTGCCTCGAAGTTTGGCTTTGCCTTTACCTTTGTCGGGTTTGGCAGCTGTGGAGGTCACGCTCGAGTCGGTCGTAGGTTCGACAGTTGTGGGAGTAGCTTCTGGAGCAGCTTCTGGAGCAGCTTCTGGAGCAGCTTCAACTTCGGCTGCTTCGAGCCTGGTCGCTTCTTCTTTCAATTTCTTTAATTCTTCACCTGAAGCAATCTCTTCTTCGGCCTTTCTCTTATGAGTCTCCTCGTTCTCAGTCATTATAGTTTATTCCTTTTTTTTTTTTTTTTTGAATCCGATGGTGTATATATCGTTAAGAGCAGACTACCGAACCAGTGCGATCCAGCCGTCTTTATATAAGAAATTTCATGATACAAATACATATCCCACGGTCCTGCTTAAGGGCAAATATCTCGATAGAGGAATGGGTTGGGGATACGTAGGAGGAGGAGTCCTGGTAGTTGGAAAATGGAAAATATCTAGAAATATTTATTAGACGCCGGGAATTGTATGCTATTTTTATTCACGAATAAGCAAAAGAAAGATATTCTTCTACTCCTTCACTAGCTATTTACCATTTGTCCCTTTTCATTTCTCCTAACTATATTCCTCCTATTCTAAGTACCCACAGGCTAAGCAGATTCCTCGACCTCCCCTTTGCTTATCACGTGACGTGAAAGTGAAATATTATTTTGTGATCCTTATACCGACCGCACTTGCATTCTCCTGGCCAATCCATATCTCTTCAATACGGCACAAAAAAATGAGTGTAAGTAAAAATGAAAGACCGGCCTACATCTGTAGTGATCCTGTTTGTCTCGTTTCCCACTAACTCTCTTTTTAGACTCTTAAAAGGGCCAAGATGGCCGACTTGCTTCATTATAGACTTCGAATTATCACTGTCGACTCGAGGCAATTGGTCGGCGAGTTGTTCGCGTTCGATAAACATATGAACCTGGTATTATCCGACACGGAAGAATTCCGGATCACGAAAAAGACCAAAGCCGAAGAAAAGCGCACCCTGGGTCTGGTGATTCTGCGTGGAGAAACCGTCATCTCCGTGAGCGTCGAGGCGCCTCCAACAAATTCAGACTCTTCCGGACGACTGGGCAATCTAAAACCGGGTCCTGGCTCTGCGCGAGGAATCAGTCGCTTGTCGGCTCCACCAATGGGCCCCTCGTCTCTGTCTGGCCCGATCCGCACCAACATTCCATCTGGTCCGCCGGCTGGGTTCGGTCCTCCCCCGGGGTTCCAGCCTCCACCAGGGTTCGGCGGCCGCTGATCCACCTCTTGTCATGAATAGTTTATGTCTGTATTTAAGTTGTCTACCTTTTTTTTTTCTCTGTCTGCCTCCGGCGGCTGGGCGCTGCCCAGACCCGTTGTCCTCCGCCTACACCAGTGACGGCTCTCCGCGAAGCGGAGGACAACGGGTCTGGGCAGCGCCCAGCCGCCGGAGGCACGAGCAGCTCATGAGACGTGTTTTATTCGCTACAGAGTCGAGTATTGGTTGTCCGAGGAGGGCCATCGACGAGAGACGCCGTTGCCCCGGAGCCAAAGGTCCATGTTGGGGGAGCTGACAAACTCCTTGTAAAAGAGCTGTTTACAGGTCGTGGGAGCGGACCGCGATGTCGAGGAGAACAAAGACGCCCGTGCAGACAGGCGATGGAGTACTGTCTGGCTGGAGTGGACGTGGAATAGGTTGTTCAGATTGCTGTTCCAGTCGTGTTTGGATAACTCGCGAGCGAAGATGCATTCGTTGAATTCGAGATGAGTGCCGAAGTATGCAGATAACGGAGAGATCAGGCGCGAAGTTAAGGTCGCAAAGTGGAATCGAATTAGGTGGTCAATGGACTTGCTTGGGTCGGATGTGACAGAAGACGGTTGAGACGGAGAAGAATAAAGAGCAGTCGATAGCGAAGCAAGGAATTTGTAATCGGGAATAAGGTATCTGCTCTTGACAATGGACCGGTTGGTATATTTGGTTAGGTTGCGCAGTTTTTTCTCTTCCTCCACCTGTTGCGGATCGGGAGACAGCGAGGACTTGGTGTTATTAATGAGTAGGAATACAAACGGTGGTGGGGAGGGGGTTGTTGGATGGTCCACAGGGCGGGCGTGGTTGACTGCTTCTATGCCTCGTAAGAGAAACGGATTGGTCACGCCAACCACTCCTTCACTGAAGGACGTAGGAAAGGAGTGAATCGTCACGTATTCTCGGACCTTGCCATTGTATGGGACCGGTCGTATTAGATCGAGAATTGTATGAATAAAAGTCGAACAAAGGTGAGGTGTAGATGCGTAAATTATGATCGGTCTTGCTAGAATCAAGCACTCATAAAGAGTATACAGATCGGTCAAGTCTTGGAACAATTTGATGAAAGAATGCTCCCACGATGCTAACAGGTTGTGGTTATTTAGAGGATTGACCAGGACGGTAGGAGGAAGGGTGGTTTTAATTACAGACCCTAAGAACCCTAGTTCAAGCTGCTTGTCATACTCAACAGGCGGCCAGTGGGCTATATTATTGATGGCGCTGTCTAAAAGCGGCACCTTGTTATCTAATGAGTATTCTAAGAAAGAGTTATGAGGAGACATGATCTCATTTAGACAGGCTTGAAATAGAGATGGGAAATGGTGAGTGGATATTATCACTAGAGATTCTTGGAGATAGCCCCTTGATCTAGAAGAGTCTCGGCACTGAGAGAACAGACAATTGGCATACATTGTTGTAGTACCGTGTACAAACCGAAAGGTATGAAACTGCTGTTGTTGTTGATGGTATACGTCGTGTTTGGAGTTTTCAGAGTCGAGAATGGCATTGCAAGTATGTTCTGGTAAAGAACTGAAGCAGATAGTTTTGAATTCATCTTCCGAGAACCGGATAGCCGGTCGAATGAGTTTCAGATCCGGGCCTACGTCTACATCGAATTGGACGAGAACAAAGCAGGTGATCCATCTATTAAGGTCGTGGACCAGTTTCTGAGGCAGGATTTGCAGGTTCTCGACGAGGGTTTCGTGGATACGAAAAGATGATAGAAAGGAGTTTGGGATTTTCTTGCGATGGCCATACCGGGTGGTCGGTGTAGTTGTGGTGGTAGGAGTAGTTGGAGCGGTAGAATATCGGGTGGTCGGAGTAGTTGGAGCAGTAGCATACCGGGTGGTCGGTGTAGCTGTGGTGGCCGGAGTAGTTGGAGCGGTAGAATACCGGGTGATAGGTGTAGTTGGAGCAGTAACAGTTGGGGTAGATGACCAGCGGGTGGACAGAGGAGTCGGCACTGTTGGCGAAGTTGGTGGTGATGGAGTCGAGTTTGGGCAACCGGGCCTAGGCCGTTCAAAAGTTAACTTTAGATCCAGTTCTATGCCTAGTTCCAGGTCCGGATCTAGTTGTAGTTTCAATGCGTCGATACTAGACGAGCCGCCTATCGGCTGGGTATTTTCAGAACCCGTCTCCTGTGATGCGGATGCTTTCAGCTTTGTTCGTCGCTCTTTTCCTAATAGATAACCACCTTTTGTAATTTGCGACCCAGCCGGTTGCGAAGGTTGAGGCAGAGATTTTTTTCGTGGTGGAGTCACGGTTGACATGAATAGGAGTATCAGAAATTCGCCAACCGGAAGGATATTTTGGATTTAAAGTTTAATCCAATTGCAAACAATATCGCAGGTTCAGTTTTACTATAAGAGTATTAAGCATTCCATGTGTGGCAGAGTGAAAAGTAAATTAAAAAAAAAATTCCCAAATGTTTATCTCTCCTTATTATATAATCCAAGCTCTTTAGTAGCAGGACATTTTTCAGGGGCTTCAGAGCCCTTACATGTTGGATGCGTCGATCCATCAGTAGATGAGACAGGCGCGGTCGCGGCAACGACCAGTTGGCGGAGTAGCGAGTGGTGGAAGAGGGAGAGAACAAAACAGACGACTAGCCGAGCCAGCTACTGGAAGCAAAGGGCTGGCCGAGGGTCTCATATAATGGAATATAATCTACTACAGGTTACAACAGGCTGTCGAGGTATCGTGAGCGACTACCAAAAATATGTCAAGTTTAAAAAAGTGTCTGTACTGAGGCCCGGGCTTTTAGTGTTGCGACAGAAATATTTTAAGCGTGCCGTGTACATGTCAGTCGGTAGTTTTCTCAAGTTCAGAGGCTGGTGCTCAAATGCTGTTGGGTATGTTTGTGAGTATGTGAGTTTGTGTGTTTGTGAGTATGTGAGTATGTGAGGTTGTGAGTTTGTGTATGTGAGTTTGTGAGTATGTGAGTATGTGAGTATGTGAGTATGTGAGTTTGTGAGTATGTCCGTATGTACGTACTGGAATGAGAGGAGAGGTGATATCCAGGGTCACTTACCAAAGCATTAGACAGTGGGTGTTCGCCCCTACCTAGGGGCCTTTAAGAAGGACCCTCTCCTCTGCTCATCATATAATAATGGCTGACCAGTTTAGCGGTTTCAGTGGTAAAGCTAATGATGATGAGTGATAGAGTTGGTGCTTAGTTGCTAACTCTGTTGGTTCTTATCTTGGCTTATCTACTTGAAAGGTTATCTGCCGTTCTTTTTTGGCATTTCGCCTTACCTACCCTCTTGTCGACTCTACTCTCTACCCTACTCTCTTTACTCTACTCTCTACTCTTACCCTACTCTTTACTCTACTCTCTACCCTACTCTCTTTACTCTACTCTCTACTCTACTCTATTACTTGCCCTCTTTATTCTACCCTCTTTACTCTCCTCTCTTTCCTCTACTCTCTTTATTCTCTATACTATCTCACTCTCTCTCAGTCTATGCTCATCACCTCCTCCTCCTCCTCCTCCTCCTCCTCCTCCTCCTCCTCCTCTCATCTCCTCCTCTCTCTTAACCGCTACCTTTCTCCGCTCCGCTTAACGACAATTCATAACTCATACCCGATACCTTAATCTCGTGCATGCACAATGCACCAACCCATAAGCCCAATCCGTTACCAACCAAACCTTCCTATCTATCTATGACGTCTATTACCTACAATAAGACCGCTAATGAGACACAACCACTAAAAACAGTAAATCTCTATCTTTACCCCCCTTTTGCGTCCACGGTCTTTTTTTTGTTCTGCCGATGTCTCAGAGGCTCTCCTCTTTGTGAATCTCGTCTTTACCGGGTACTTTGGGCATCAGTGGTCTATTTATCAACGTTTTGTATAGTGTATATCAATTTATTCGTTTATTATAATAGCCCACCTCTACAGTATTGCTAGTTCTCTCGGTTGTATTTTCTACGCCCAGCAACTGACTTTTCTGTCTTTCTCAGCCAGTTGCCGCCGCTGTTCGCCTGCCTATCAACTCTCTTCTCCTCCTCTCCTCTTCCTCTTCTTCCTCCTCCTCCTCCTCTTCCTCTTCCTCTTCCTCCTCCTCTTCCTCTTCCTCTTCCTCTTCCTCTTCCTCTTCCTCTTCCTCTTCCTCTTCCTCTTCCTCTTCCTCTTCCTCTTCCTCCTCCTCCCATCTGCTTCCCTCTCAGTCTGCCCATTCTGGTAATATCCTCCCGATCGCTCTATCGAGGTTATCCTCTGTTAAATTGCTTCCACCTCACTGGTGTCCTTCTCTTTCGCCTATTTCAACGACTCTTCTTGCTGAGGTTGGGGTTGGCTTCCTATTGCCATTTCTCATATTGCCAGCATCGAGGTTATATTGCAAGTTGCTGATAAATTTACCCACTCAACATATAACTAAGGCAAGGTAAAAATATTCTCTATTCCTATCAGCCATACACACTCGTTGATATATTTTTTTTTCTTCTTTTACCTCGTTAGAGTCCTAAATCTAAAGGCCATTTTTTTTTTTAAAGAAAAAAAAGGCTCCCCTTATTTTTTTTCAAACATTCAATTTTTTTTTTTTTGACAAGCCTATTCGCTAGTTGATTGGTTTTTTTATTTTCCCACCTTAAAGAAGAAGAAACAAAATTACGAAACAATCGGCTTTATATTTTTTTCGGACCCATACTTTACAACAATTGTGATTTCGAAATTCTATAATTTATTCGGTTTCTGGTTATTTATTTAGGTCTTTTCGATTATTATTTTTTTTAGGTATTATTTATTCGTGAAACAACAATCGGTTATTTGCTACCCTCTTGTGTACGCTACTACTATCTTTTCATATACTACAGTGTGTTTTTTTTCCCCCTCTCTCTCCAGTTGGCTCTGTTTGTCCTGTCTGATAAACTTGTTTATTTATTCTATTGATATACCAACGAAAAAGACACTTTAGCCTGGGTACCTTTTTCCTGCTATATCAATAGTTATTTATAACCAGATTTTTTGTCCCATTAATTCTGGCTGTTTATTATTTATTAAAAAAAAAAGTGTAAAGTTGATTGTAAAGTGCTCAGCTTCAACTACATCTTGTGTTGATTGATTCTTCTCATAACACTCTAAACCACTGTGGGCTTTTTTTTTTATCTTATTAATCATATGATTGATCACTGCCAGTCGACTTCTTCATTTTCATTTTCATATTCATTTTCATTTTTTTTGGTTCTTGGGCTCAACGGTTACTAACTCATGACAACAACATCTCCTTTGGCTCCTGGTTCCACCAGTTCGGTGAGTTTGGGCTCCTTTTCATCCTCTTCTTTAGGAGGCTCTTTGGTGGGTTCTAGTAACTCGGCTACTTCGTCGTCTATAGGAATCCCGGATCTTTGGTCCAATTTAAGTGGGGCCAAAAATCAATCTAATACTGGTGCTGGCTCGGCCCCGGGAACTGCTACCGGTACTGCTGTTGCAACTGCTGCTTCCACTGGCTTGGTCACCCCGACTTCTTCGTCGGGTAATACTGGGGGTGTCCCTGCCCCGGCTTCTAGTACTGCCTCTAGTCATTCGCTTCAATCTAAACATTTCCCGGTCTCTAGGCATAGTAGTGTGATTGGTGGCATTGGTACTGGCATCGGGTCTGCTATTGGTGCTTATTCGATTCCTTCCTCCCCGAGCTCGTCCTCTTCCTCTTCTTCTTCCGCTGCTACTACTACCACCACCGCGTCGTCCAACGCTTCTTCTCAGCCTGGTCCTGGATTGTTGGCTAGATCGGCAACTACTCCATCTTTTTTCAAGGATGGTGGTATTTGGGGTTCTTCGAATGGTTCTAATGGACCCAGTACTGGAACCTCTAATACTAATGCTAATGCTGCATCCAGCAGTTCGGGCTCGACTATTCTCATCCCTCCTGCTACAACTACAACTACTGCTGGCCCTAGCAACGGAGTAGTAACTGGTCTTAGTGCATTGTATCATCCCAAGCCATCTTCATACAAGTCCATTTCCACTGCTCCAGGAACTCCTTTTGATGATTCGCTTGGGTTTTACCATGATCAGGCAGGAGCACACCAGTTGCAGCATCAACAGCAATCTCAGCAACCTCAGCAGGTGATTGGATTCTCGCCAAAATCGGTTCCTTTTGATTTTTCCCATTATTCGTCTACTCACTCCAGCGCTAATCCCACTGCAGCCGCCGCTCAACCGCCTTTCTTTGGACGTTCCAACTCTGCCGCTGGTCTAGGAATCTCTCCTTCGACGCCTCCTCATCACCTGGGATTGACGCGTCATCAGAGTCTTTCAAGTCAAGCTCCATTTCCTCCTACAAATGGTGCTGTGAGCGGCTTGTCGACTGTTTATCAACAGTCTCATGGGTTCCAGCATCATGTCCCTCACCAGAGAAACAACTTTAGTGGTGGAATCGCTAATTCTTCTACCAACTTTGATTTATACCACGAAGGAGGCTCTGGATTGAGTTCAAATAGCCCCCCGACTAGCTCTTCCAACGGACTTTATATCTTCACTGACCTGAAGAGCAATAGCAGATCTAGTCAGCTCGGTAATGCTCCTGTCAGTTCTCAGCAATCGCCATTTTTAGGCCAGTCTCCTCAATCTATGACTCCGCCTCTTATGATGAACGGCTTTGAAGCAATGATGATGATTGATGAACAACAGCAAATGAATCAGCAGCAGTTCTCCCATCAAAAGCCAATGGGTCTAAATGGTGGTATGGGCTCTACTGGTAATTCTGCTCCTCATTTCTCATCTCATCTCCATCCACAACAGCAACAACAACAACAACAGCAGCAGCTGCAACAGCAACAGCAGCAACAACAACAACAACAACAACAACAGTCTAGACTGAAATCTGGGTTCAGAAAAGAGGATTTGCTGACTGGCGGTGGAAATTCCCCTAGTAGTAGCGCTCCATCAACACCTACTGCCAATCAATTGTCCTCATCTATGTCGTCGGCCATGTCAAACTCCCCTGCTAGTAATATTGCTCGTCAGAATGCTGTTAACAATAAGAAGTCTGGAAAGCCAACAACAAACACTGAACTCTATAAAACCGAACTTTGTGCCTCGTTTATGAGTACCGGTGGGAATTGTCCATATGGAGAAAAGTGTCAATTTGCCCACGGTGATAAGGAGCTGAAGGTCATTGATAGACCGCCTAAATGGAGATCCAAGCCATGTCAAAACTGGGTCAAGACTGGTTCTTGTTCGTATAATGACCGATGTTGTTTCCGACATGATGCTTGAAATGAAACTAAAATAATCAACTGCAAAAAAAAAAAATTCCAAATGATGATTGAATGATAAAGGAGATGAAAATACTGGTCTCTCTGCTTCCCGGCCGTCCCATTTTACTTCCTCGACCACTAGAGTAAATACCAGAAAATTTCGCTCCTGTCCATCCCCTTCCAATTACATCCACGTCTTTCATTGTTATTCTCCTTTTGCCGGTTACCTCTAATTATTATTATTTTTTATTAACATTTTTCTTTATGTTGTTTTGTTTTTGTCATTTGTGCAGAGCATACAACTAAACCAACTATTATTATCATTAAAAAATTGATGACTTGGTTTTATCTCCTTTTTGTCAAACTTTGTATGTATTTTATTTATTGTATATTTATTGAAGTCGAGTTTAAAAAATTTTATTTTCAATAGTCAAATGGATGATGAGGTCCTTGATAATATCTATCTGCGTTATTATCTCATGAAGCGGGGGCAGTATCAATCGTTTCGAAGCACGGCACCAGATAAGGAAGCAGAGTATAAATATTGTTTGGCATCCTTTTTGAAGATCCATTTATAGTATGGTCACTGCTGTTGACATCGAATATAGTCAAAAATGATATCTTCAATGGGAATTGATTTCTCCCGTCTATCCTCCAGCGTAAAACCATTGCTGCCTACTGTGGGACTTTACATTATAATTGTATATGCCCTTAGTTGTATTTGTTATGTCCTTGCAACCATATCTAATAAAAATGGCGGTGGATTCCGACTCTATGCTATCGCATTGATGTGGCTGCCAACTATCTCAACCATTCTCACTTTGAAGTATAATAGAAGAGATATGCGAGAACTCAAATGGACGTGGCCAAGTACAAAATATGCTCTCATGAGTTGGTACGTGCCGATTTTATATTCTCTTTTCAGTTATATCTTTATTTGGACCACCGGTTTGGGGGGCTTTCCTAATCATGAGTTTATGGATACCGTTTCCAAAGAAATCGCCCTTAGTGTTTCGCCTATTGCATCTACTATTGTTTATGTGATCCTCCATGGATCTTTTGGGATGGTCACTGCTATGTCGACAGCTTTAGGAGAAGAGATTGGTTGGAGAGGTTTTCTTATCCCAGAGCTAGTCAAATCTTATGATTTCACATCATCTGCTTTATTTACAGGAATGATTTGGAGCATGTGGCATTGGCCGCTGATTATAACTACCGATGCCTATAGCTCGAGTGCTCCATGGCAATATCAGCTCCTATGCTTTACAGTTTCTGTGTGCTCCGCTTCGGTTATTTTCTCTTGGATTCGCCTCAAATCTGGTAGTCTTTGGACCGGTGCCATCATTCATGCTAGTCATAACTTGTATATTCAACAATTTTTCACGCCATTGACTGTTGAAACGGGTCATACTGCATGGTTTATTGACGAGTTTGGATGTATTCTGTCGATTGCTTCTGTCATGACTGCTATATATTTTTGGAGAAGACGCGGTGAACTTGAGCTAAGTGTCAGACTACCAGCCTGACTATATTGTGTCATTGTAGTTAGAATTGCTGTTCCAGAGCTATATATCAGAAAATAATCCGATTAATCTTACCGCTGTAGAGGTGACTCAGGCCCCAGGACGAAGTGCTATACAATACATACATAATTAATGAATGAATATATCTTGATTAAAGTCCTATGCAACAAATATAAAATAAGCCTATTTTGGCTCGAGTCTTTCAGCCGATTGATCCGGCTTCAAGGTGAATTTGCTATTTCATTTGCGTATTGTGTGGTATATATATTGTTTTATTTTATATACTCTTCCATGAGAACATCGTCCGTTATAGGCGTGTGGTGTTCTATTATCGTTTTATCGGATTTAGCTGTTCTACTTTATAACCCTGCTATGTACGAACTTAACAACAAATATGGGCGTATAGTCTAGTTGGTTATGGCGCTCGCTTAGCATGCGAGAGGTCTCCGGTTCAATTCCGGATTCGTCCATTCTTTTTATTTTTTTTGTCAAAAATTCATTTGTATGTTTTCCCTTTTTCTTACTTAAACCAATGATAATATATACCGCAATCAATATATGTTCGGCATTGGATATATATCACTTCTAAAGCTTTTCGGTTATATGTGTAATTAAGGCTCTCCTTAATCGGTCTTTAATTAGAGCACATACATGAATGCAATATATATCAAACAAGCTAAGTAATACTCATATTAGAAGATCTCGTACTAATGAATGAATGATTAAGTGTCCCTCTATAATCAATTATCGCACTTCGGGTATGTCAGCCGAGAGTAGGCCAATAAAAAAATTGTCCAAAGCCGGTTGCTATCCTACTTGAAAATAGACCGAAATCATAATATTGAACCAAAAAATCGACCTCGGAGAGGATTGAACTCTCGATCTTGCGATTAACAGTCGCACGCCTTAACCAGCTTGGCCACGAAGTCCTAAACTTGTTCTGTGAGTTTTTCACTAGCTGTTACACAAGAAATGCGCCTCACAAAGCCGCGCAAGAGCCTCACCAAATAACAGGGTAGGGGCAGAGAGAGCCTATTAAATACTTGCATATGATAATAAATGCTATATCATTCTCAGAATAAGTGCCATATCTTAATCATCACCATCGAAGTAAAGAAAAAATACACTTCAAATACGGATAATTTGCGGCTGAAGCATTTATTAAATACCGTTTACATCGACAGTTATTTTGAAGGTATCACATGCTACCAATGTCCTAGGAAGAAACAAGGGCCTGTCAAAAGTCATCTCATAATATAATCTTGTTTCAATCTTATACAATACACGAATAGTACAGCAAACTCTAATACGAGGGTAGTTGTATGTAACAGTTATGCGGTTGTTTATGATTTCTGGGTGGCCAATTTAAGTTTAGCAAAAAGATCAAGATATATTCATTTAACAAAAAGAAAACTCCGATACTGGGAATCGAACCCAGAACTGCTCGGTGAAAGCGAACCGTGCTAGCCGTTACACTATATCGGAATTATTTGCTGTAATTTGGTTCAAGGGCTATTTTATATGAACGAAAGGGCAAGGGGTAATACCACAAAGAGCAAATGATCGGCAAACGTCGCCAGTAAAATAGTAAGTAAGCTAAAACGACGAAATCTAGCTAGTGGATTAGAGATTTATATATATGATACTAAATGCTACATCCTCATCATCACTTATTAAACGAATAATGACCATACTATTAAGAATACAGCCCTTCTTGATACCAAGAAGGGCTTAGAGGCAGTCTTAGCTTTCTTAGCTAAGCTGCCTCACCTATTATAGATGGCGCTCTCATGGTAGAGCTAAGCTAACATCGGTTTTTTCTTAGTAGGTTTACAGGTCGAAGACCCAATTTGCCGAACGGTGTTCCCGTATGTTCATTGAAATTTATTCGTTGTATAGGACTTTAATCAAGATATATTCATTCATTCATTCATTGAAATTTCAATGGGGAATCCAGCAACATCGCAACATTCCGAAAACAAACTATATCCAATAATCAGCCTGAATCCGGGCCAACATCTGAACAGTCCTCCTGAGAGATAGATAAGTCATGGAAATGTATTTGTATAATTTATCTGTTGTATAGGACTTTAATCAAGATATATTCATTCATTCATTTAATCAAGATATATTCATTCATGCCTGTGTTCATTGAAATTTCAATGGGAAATCCAGCAACATTGCAACATTCCAAAATCAAACTATATCCATTAATTAACCTGAATCCGGGTCAACATCTGAACAGTCCATTTATTTGTTGTATAGGACTTTAATCAAGATATATTCATTCATTCATTCATTCAATCTGAACAGTCCTCCTTAGAGATAGATAAGTCACGGAAATTTATTTGTATATAGTTTATTTGTTGTATAGGACTTTAATCAAGATATATTCATACATATGGAGAATGTGATTTTAATTGTATTATTTATGTTGGATGGGCTTTAAACATGATTAGTATTGTCATTATTATTATATGTGAAGAGGTGTGCTTCTGTATATCAATCTTTAAGGCCCGACAACCCAAGTAGAAATCTAAAATACTAGTGACCAAATAAAATATTAATAATAATAACAATGATAAATTAAAAAACTTAAGAATATATATACTAAATCAAAAGCACCCCATTCGTAAAATTAACGAATAACCAATAAATACATATCTAATAACCCCTTAAACCTTCATACGACATTAATAAAGTTCCCAAAACTCCAAACATGCAGTCAAGACCATCGCTAGACGACTCTCCAGATACAAATACATAGCATGACTTACCAGCATAATAAGCGCTATGAATTAATTGCTTATTACCATAAAGAGTGGCATTTGCCCTTCGTAGGTCGGATATTCGCCCGACAGGAGGATCGAAAATTGTTCCTGGCACCAACGACTGATTATCACTGACATTACGCAATGTGTCAATATTGGCCAGAGAATATTCAGCCCACGCAGGAACTATTACTTGGCTACTATAACCGCCAGAATGAGTGGCATGTGAGATATGAGAATGGACATGGTGATGACCGAATTGGACGAGTCGGTCTTCATAGGAAACAAATAATGGAACGACAATGACGAAAAAGAACACGAAAATGGCGATGATAGTTTTCTTTAGTTTTGTACGTGGATATGGGACTAAGGACGAGAGCCGGGTATTTTCGGTTTGTAGATATTCCACCAGGTCATTTAAGCGAGATATTTCCTTCTGAGCCAACTCGACAGATACATTTGAATCATCGGAATCTATCTGCAAAGGCCCCTCTGTACAATCAACGTCCTTTTCATCGCCAAAACTCAGCCTGACATATTCCTTGAGAGCAGTATGTCGTTGACTGAGTTCCGCTTGAGATGACTTCAAGCTAGTTACCTGCTTATGTAACGCATCGTTTTCAGCTTTAAGAGAGTCTAGAGAATCGTCCATTATAAAAAATCAGTAATGTCGCTTGCATTCTAGGCATTTGAGCCGATAAGATAATACCTGACTAGTTGTATGGTTGTTAGAGCATATAATTAAATTGTAGAGATAGAGACGATGGCGTTTAATGGAACAATGCTGATCTATATGGGTAAAACAATCTGAAATCTAGATTCTATGCAGGGCGATAGTATGCGCGGCTGATGAAGAGTAAGCGGAACAAGAGCGGAGCAGGAGACGCAAGTAAGCCATCTGCCAAAACCCAATAGAGTTTTTTGAAAATGTACAATAACCATAAACGATTGAATTATTTTATGTGTTATAGGTTTGAAAGGTGGAATTCCATGTTAACAGCTATTAAAGATATGGCGCCACGCGCTACCAGTGAAATTGATGATCTATGGGTAGCGCCCACAGAATAGTCATAATCTAGCGTACTTATTCCCTAGATACTATTTTTCAAATATATAACTCCTCCAAATAAAGTCTCTTAATACTAAATGCAGCCAGACTCGTATTCAAATATATAACCAATTACATAATAATCAACCATTATCTGATCAACCTCAGATTTTAACAGTGGCTTAAAGGTGGTGTGTTAGTGACCACGGTCCACATCCCCCAGCCTAACCAGGCAATCGAAATAAGATAAATCTCATCTCAATTGCAAGTGGCGAGTTTCTAAAAGGACAAAAATACCAATCATCATCGATTGTAATAGTTGATAAGGAAAAAAAAAAAGGAAAAGAGAAAACGTCGAGATTGAGTGAATGGTTAAATAGTGAAAAAAATAGGCAGGGTAATCGGCGTCATGTGACGTAACAGATGTTACTGCGCCAGTTACTCACACTTTTCAGATCATCAAGCACCGTCAACAGATGTATGAAAAATTAACGTTCCCAAAGAGCACTTGCGTTCAATATTGATATTAGTTTTTTTTTTTTTTGGTTGCAATTGTGCTTAATTTCAAGGCAAGATACGAGCTGGAAATATATACGGCCGATAGTAGTTATATTTGTTAGAGAACGGGAAATAGAACGAAGCATAGATTTTCAGTTGTAGAAAGAGCCAAGCGCAGTGTAATAATATATACTATATATACCGCTGGCGCAAGGATAAAAGTTGATAGGTGAGTTGGAAAAGAATTGGATGGTAATGCATCGACTGAGTAGCTAACAGTGACAGATTTAGAAGTCTTAGCACCATTGAATTGTTCCTATTTGCTGGGTCCAGACGAGGACTGTAAGTTGCAACCGTCAGTCCATTCTGGTGCTGTTCCTGTTTACATTTGTGAACATCGAAAATATACTAACCAAACAGACAATGGGAGATACTTGGCAGGAGCTCAAGACTGAAGCAGCTGGAAAACTGTTACAGTCATCGCCAGATACCAAGATCGCATTCTTAGAGTCGTTGATTGATTTGAATCTACAAGGTAAGGCATTTATACCAAAGAGAGCGAGCGTCACGAAACACCTAAAAAAAAAAACCACACTGAATACTAACCCAAGTAATTAGATGCATCTGAAGCTGCCGATATCGTAGAAGTCGTTTTTTCTGTATATTCGCATTATGATGACCCTGAGTCAAGACATGCCGCAGAGAAGGTGCTCTTGAAATATAGCCAGGAGTTCGACAGTGCACTAGACATCCTGAAGAGCCTGATTGTCAAGACATGCCAACCAGCCTCCAAGCAATGGGCCCCAAGTGATTTAATGACTGTTTTAGAATGGATTAATGGCATTATTTCTCGCAGAGAATTGAGCAGCAAGGTGGATAGTAAACCTTTTGTAGTTGCCCATTCGACTTTGCTGGAGAAAGCTATCAATACTATTGATCATAGAGAAAGGCTTGCATTATCTGCATTAAGGACCACTCGGTTTGCATTATCAAGGTATTTGATTAACACTATAAGTGGAGATAGCGAAGGAAATGGAGAAAATAACTATATCGATGCATTGATTGCAGAAAAGGATGCATCTAGTGTAATATTACTATCTACACTGGCTGGTGCTGCCTCTTACTTGGCTACATCTTTTCCTGCTGCTAATGAGCTCATTAATAGTCGCAGAAGTGACATTTATGACTTGTATATTCGAGCTATCTTGGGCTCAAAAGCTCCGCTTAATTCGGCAGTAGTTAAATCGTTTACACCATTTTTTGCTGACTATGCGACTAAAGAAGACTTTGATACGATTCTCGTTCCTGCTATCTCAAAATCACTATTAAGGGCACCAGAAGTTGTGCTGCAGTTTATCATACCAGGATTATTATCTTCTCTTTCCCCAGCAGTGGATATTTCAGTAAGCGTAGATAAGGTATTGGTCAATTCTTTAACTTCAGCATTTAGCTCTTCGAATGTGCTAGTTCGGGAATCTGCCGCTAATACTTTGAACGTCGCCCTGTCCCGTTGTTATAGTCCGGAACTTGTCGATAAAATTACGCTCAATTTAGCAAATAATCTGAAGAAGGCCACATCTCCAGATCATCGTACCTTATACGGTCTTGTGTTATCAAATATCTCTAATTGCAAAAATGGGCTTGCTGTCGCAAATGCAATATTACCAACAGTTGAAAAAGAGTCCAATGAACAAGCGCTAGTGCAATTGACGAGATCTCTTTACCATCATTATATCTCCTCTCTGACCAAAGGCAAGATCGGGAACGGAGAAGATAAGGCTGTCATCGAGGGTATGAAGAAGGGATTCAGCGAAAAGCGACTCAACATCCGCAAGGTATGGATTACTGAGTTTGTTAGACAGGTCCTCGATAATTCAACGACCCTGCAAGCTTCACAATTCGTGAAAAGCTTCGACACTCCTCTAAGGGCCGCCTTTTCTGATGTCGTCTCGAATCCCGCTACTGCTATTCAAAATAGATCAATTGCAATTGCATTTGCTTTATTGACTTTGAACCCACAATCATATGGAAAAGATGGAATTACCCTTCTTACTTCTACTAAAGTGTATCAGAAATTAACGACCGAACAAGAGTTTGAATGGGCTATTAGAGCTACTCAGGCAAGCAGCTTGATAACTATTGAGTTGTGTCAAGCCTGGATTTTCTATATTCTCTCTCCTCTAGTTCCACCTTCTAGCCGTAGAATTGCATTGGAATCTTTGAAAAATGTTTATATCAAAAAAAGCGACACCGTAGGATCGTTACTTATCGGCGCTTTGCATGAGGAAGCAACGTTACCCACATATTCCAACTTCCAACAGATTCTCAATATCTTCTCTGCAGACATCGAATCTACCGAAGTAAAAGAGTCTAATCTTGCAAATATCATAGTTGTCTGCCATTTACCCAAGGCGCTAACAAAAAATGGATGGGCCGGGTTGTGCCTTAGAGCAGGCGTCGATCCTGGTGAACTAGTCAATAAGCATTACAACAAGATTCTTGACAAGATTTTCTCTATTACCGATAACTCGCTTTGTACAGCTGCTTATTCTGCACTTGCTACCCTTTGTTTCATCCGCCAGGACCTTGTTGTCCCCAGGGTTGTAAACTTCATCAATACCTCTCTAAACTCTGAAGCAATTTCATCATTTTCTCCTAATGATATTCTCATTTGGAATAGCCCAGAGGGCGAAATCGTTGACTTGGATGCCGAAAAGTCATCTTCTTTGAAGAAAGTTTATGTTGAGAACAAGAATTCCAAAGATTTTGAAACGAGGAAATGGGAAGAGTCAGTGCGAAAAGAGATTTCGAGGAAAAGAGCGAGCACTGGAGCTGCAAAGCCAAAAAAGCTTTCCAAAGAAGAACAAGCATTGCTTGATAAACAAAGTTCCATTCGTAAAGCCATTACCGAAGTTGTGGAAAGATATAGAAGAGCAATCAACTTAGTGAATATTTTATCATCTCAAACTCTTGTCGATAATGGCCGTGAAAAATGGTTCCCAGCAGCAACCTTGAGATTGACTGACTTGTTAACAAGCGCCAACCAGGTTGTTGGCCAAGAAATTAACAATTCGTTCCTTGAATTGTCTAGCAATCTCTCACCTCGGATTGACCAAGGAATGAGAAAGATTGTTGGCGTTGCCATTTTAAGGTCTATCCAAGATTCTACAGATTATATTCCTGATGAGTATCTTGCTGAACCATTAAAAGATCTTGTTACTAGAGTTCTTTATAGAATCAAGTTTCTTTGTGACCAACGTCCCTTAGATTCAGTCACACTCGTATATATCAATTCTCTTCTCCTAAGAGCTCTAGAAAATAAGGGCGGTATTGGTACCAAGGAAGAAGAAGAAGTTGAAGAACAGGTTATTCTGTCTCTGGGTATTCTCTCTGCTCATGCTGAACAACTCAATGATATTCCTCGTGGTCAGCTCCTACAAAATTTAATTACTTTAATGACGGCTAGAGTTAATACTGCCAAGCAAATTAAAGAGTGTCTCGTTGGTGTTGTACAGAACATCACTACTACTATCTCTGAACAAGAGATTCATGTCCTGTTATCTAACTTATTATCTGGCGATATCTTTGTTAGGACTACTCTCCTTGAAGTTATTGACGGCGAGCTGGACAATAATCTTCTTGACTATGGGTATTCAAGTGAAGTTTGGATTGAGAAATTCGATGACGAACCAGTTAATGCCAATTTGGCTGATGAGATATGGCAATTCAATGAATTCAAAACTGACGACGAAACGCCATTTAAGCTTATGGAATTTCTGGGCTCCGAATATCCCAGTTTACGACATGCTTGTGCTAGATCAATTGCTGCTGCTGTTACTTCAAATAAGGATCTCTTTGCACTTACCTGTCATACTTTAATTGAGCGATTCATTGAAAAGTCAAAGCCACCTGCCACCACTTATGATAGATTTGGTATATTAATCAAGTCGAGTAATGAGGACCCATGGCAGTCCCGCAGCGGCATTGCCAAAACTTTACAGGAGTTTGCCCCTCTTTTCACTGAAAATTCTCGTGTTATTGAGTTATTTGAATTCCTAATCAATCATGGTCTGGGTGACCAGAATTCAACTGTGCATGGAGAACTTTTGGAGACCGGACTTGCTGTTGTTAATACACATGGTCTTAAATACATTGAATATTTGATTCCTATTTTTGAATCTTATCTTGCGAGGCCTGATATGGAGACTCAAGACCAAGTTAGTGAGTCTGTAATTATCTTATATGGTGCTCTTGCAAGACACTTGAAGTCAGATGATGTGAGATTGATTAAAATTGTTGATCGATTATTAGCGACTTTAGATACTCCGTCTGAAGATGTTCAATTTGCTGTTTCTCAATGTCTACCTCCACTCGTAAAACTTATTACTCCTCATTTGGGAAGCTATTTTGAAAATATTCTGAACAAGTTGTTTACTAGTGCCAAGTTTGCCGAAAGACGGGGTGCTGCTTATGGATTAGCGGGCTTAGTTAAAGGTGCAGGCATTTCTTCATTAGCTGATTTCGATATTATTCGATCACTAACTGATGCCATAGAAGATAAAAAGGATCCTAAGAAACGTCAAGGTGGCCAATTTGCTTTTGAGTGCCTTTCTTTGGCATTAGGAAAGTTTTTTGAACCATATGTTATAGAATTGGTTCCTATTATCCTGAGTTGTTTGGGTGATAACAATACCGAAGTTCGTGAAGCCACTACTTATGCTTCCAGAGCTATCATGAAGAATACAACTGGTTATGGTATTAGCAAATTGATCCCTCTTGCACTTGAAAACTTGGACCAAACCGCTTGGAGAGCCAAAAAGGGAGCAGTTGAATTGCTGGGTAATATGGCTTATCTCGACCCTCAACAACTCTCTGGCTCTTTGTCTGTCATTATTCCTGAAATTGTTGCTGTCTTGAATGACACCCATAAAGAAGTAAGAAATGCTGCCAACCAAAGTTTGCAGAGATTTGGTGAAGTTATTCGTAATCCTGAAATCCAAACCTTGGTACCAATTCTTATCAAGGCTATTAGCGATTCCACAAAGTACACTGAAGAAGCATTAGATAGTTTGCTCAAAACCAAGTTTGTTCATTACATTGATGCTCCATCACTAGCACTTATTGTACACGTTTTACATAGAGGTTTGAAAGATCGATCAGCAGCCATTAAACGTAAGGCATGTCAAATTGTTGGTAACATGTCCATCTTAACTGATAGTAGAGATCTCCAGCCATATCTTCCGTCCATGGTCTCTGAATTGGAGATTGCCATGGTCGATCCAGTACCTGCTACTAGAGCCACAGCCAGTAAGGCATTAGGTTCATTGGTAGAGAAATTGGGCGAAGAGCAATTCCCTGATTTAATTCCTCGTCTTATGGAAACTTTGAAGGACGAAGAACGTAGTGGAGACCGCCTAGGATCAGCACAAGCTCTCAGTGAGGTTATTTATGGCTTGGGTATGACTAAGTTGGAAGAACTGTTACCGGTTATTTTGAAGAACTGTACTAGCTCTAAGCCATGGATCAGACAGGGTTATATGCCGATGTTACTATACCTACCTGCTTGCTTTGGCGCTAGTCTTAGTCCTTATTTGAACCAGATTATTCCTCCTATCTTGGCTGGTTTGGCTGACAATGTCGAAGATGTTCGGGATACCGCTTTGAAGGCTGGTCGTCGTTTAGTTCGTAATTATGCCACTAAAGCAGTTGATTTATTATTACCCGAACTTGAAAGTGGACTGTCTGACAGAAACTACCGTATCAGGCTCTCATCTGTCGAACTTACTGGTGACTTGCTGTTCCAAGTTACTGGTATTAACTCGAAGAACATGGATGAAGAGCAAGTTGCGTCCAGCGAAATCAACAAAACTTTGATAGATGTCTTGGGCTCGCAACGTCGCGATCGTATTCTGTCGTCCTTGTTTGTTTGCCGTTCTGATACTTCCGCTTTGGTTAGAAACTCTGCTCTTGAAGTCTGGAAATGTTTGGTATCAAATACACCCAGGACTGTCAAGGAGATCTTACCTTCGTTGACGCAAATGCTCATTAAACGGTTAGCGAGTTCTGATGAAGAACAAAGAACTATCGCTGCCCAAACTCTGGGTGATCTGGTTAGAAGAGTAGGTGGAAATGCTTTGGGAAGCCTATTACCTACATTAGAAGAAGAAATGCTATCAAGTGACGGAGATGCTAAGCAAGGCATTTGCCTTGCTCTTATTGAGTTGATTAATTCCACGTCTCCTGAAGGACTGATTGAATATCAACGAACTATTGTTGGCATTGTTCGTAGCGCCTTAACTGACAGCGATGCTAATGTACGTGAAGCTGCTGGACAAGCGTTTGATGCCTTGCAAGAATCACTTGATGAGGCTGCTGATGATATATTGCCTGATTTGATACAACAAATGCAAAATGGTGATGAAAGTGCATTATCTGCCCTCAAGGAGATGATGTCGACAAAGAGCGATGTTGTATTTCCTGTTTTGATTCCTACTTTGTTAACTCCCCCTATGACTCGTTTCAAGGCTAAATCTCTTGCTTCGGTGGTTGCTGTTTCTGGAACTGCGTTATACAAACGATTGACTTCAATCATTAACTCGCTTGTCGAGGCATTGGCTATGGAGAATGATGAGGATATTGAGAGCGCTTTCGATACTGTTATTTTGTCTGTTGTTCACGAAGAAGGTGTTCATCCCTTAATGCAACACTTATTGTCATTAGGCAAGAATGAACAAATTAGTAAACGTGAAATCACTTTTAGGCATATGGCTTTGTTCTTTGAACAGTCGACTCTCAACTACTCAATGTATGTTCAAGATTGGCTCAGCTTACTTATTAGCGCTTTAGATGAACGCGATGATAATGTTGTTATGGCCGCTTGGCAGGCACTGTCGACTTTGACCAAGAAACTATCAAAGGACGACATGGAGAAATTAGTTAAACCTACGCGTCAAGCTTTGCAACTGACAGGGTCACCTGGTACAGACCTGCCAGGTTTCTCATTACCAAAGGGCCCAAGCTGTATTCTACCTATTTTTCTGCAAGGACTTATGTATGGCTCAAGTGACCAAAGAGAACAAGCTGCCATGGGTATTGCTGATATTATTGATAGAACCAGTGCAAGCAACCTTAAGCCATTTGTGACCCAAATCACCGGCCCACTGATTAGAACTATTGGTGAACGGTACCCATCTGATGTCAAAGCTGCCATATTGTACACGTTGAGCTCTCTATTATCAAAGATCCCTGCATTCCTAAAACCTTTCTTGCCTCAGTTGCAGAGAACGTTTGCCAAATCTCTATCTGATCCTAGTAGCGAGCTTTTGAGATCCAGAGCTGCCGCAGCACTTGGCATTCTTATTACTTTGCAAGCTAGAATTGATCCACTAGTTAATGAGTTGATAAGTGGTGCTCGTTCTAGTACTGACACTGGTGTTACGGAGGCCATGTTACAGGCCCTGTATGAGGTTGTCTCTAGTGTTGGTAAAAATCTTGGTGACGCATCAAAGGCATCAATTATCTCATTTGTTGAGGAGATTTTACCCAACTCAAGTGGAAATGGCAAAATATTGTCATTATTGGCAAGAATATTGTCAGCCATTGTTGGTACAGTCGATGCCGAACAAGCAACTAAGATCATAAAACAAGCACTTCATAGTGATGACGAAGAATTTAGTATCTTGGTTCTCAATGGGGTTCTGAAATATGGAAGCGATAAGGTTAAAGAGTCTGATTTAGGCAACAATGTTTGGAGCTATTTTGTTGATAGAGCCACATCTGATCGTAGTTCAATAGCCGAGGGTTCTATAATTGGTCTCGGAAAGTATTTGCTTTCGATCTCTAATGTCGATAGTGAAGAAAATGAGATGATTATTGCTAAATTAGCTGAATCTACCGGTAAATCTGACTCAAGGTCCACAGATACTAGAAGATTGGCCTTGGTTGTTTTACGGACTGTGGCTAGAGAAAGATATGAGTTAATCTCATCATACATTGACATTCTTGCTGTTCCTTTGTTTGGATGTGTTAGAGATATGATCATTCCAGTCAAGTTGGCGGCTGAAAAGGCTTACCTGACCGTATTCCAGCTAGTTGAGGATCCAGAGGGTAAAGTGTTTGAAGACTGGTTTACAAGAGCCAAGGAAGCGGACATTATCCCTACCCAACAACAAAGATCTATTCATGATTATACCCGTAGAGTGGCATTTAGATTAGCCCAAGCTGAGCGCGATCGAATTTCTGCGGGTGGTGACGATGAAACGCTGTATTCTGATCGCATTGAAGATTCGAATGAAATCTGGTCGGTAGGCGTTGTAGAAGTCAGCAGTAGCAATTAGTTAGTCATGTACAAATATTCAAGAATTAAATTAATATATATATATATTATGCCGAAGAATTGACGTCAGAGGAGAGACTGTTAAGAAGTTTGTGTAAGTAAATTCTTAGTAAACTTACTATTATATAATAGGCTATTGAAATGTTTTCCTTCATATACATATGGATGAAAAAAAAAGAACAAATATTACTAAAATACAACTAAAAATTCTGGCTTTTTGTCTATTAATGAAAGAGAATACAGTTATCTCTATATTTTGATCCATTTCTTTCTTTTGAGATGGAGTACAGTTGCTATCCTGTGGCATTGGTAGATAGAGACGGTGAATGGGATTCACGACCATTCTCCTCTTTGGGGATAATATGGGAGCTTTGAAGTTGATGGCTATCAGTACCAGTGCTGGAAGGATGGGATTGTGGATGTTGCATTGTCTGGACTTCGTTCCATGAAGAGATAAGAGCCGATGGGGGAGTGGGGTCCAAAGGTCTAGGTTCATTATGAACAGACATATGAGGGGTATGAGCTGATGATGATACTTGAGACCGTAATGCAAATGCAGGCGGAGGTTGGAGTTGTGGTTGCTGTCTTGGCTGTTGATTGTCCTGCTGTGAGGGAGCATGATGTGCAGCGTTATATGTGTCAGAGTAAACGTATTGCTGTTGATGATTACCAGAGATTGGTTGAATTTGGACTGGAGTTTGAGGTTGTTGTTGTTGCTGTTGTTGAGATGGGATATGCTGTTGCTGAGAGAGCAATTGTATTCGTGGCTGAGTGGATGATGAAGATGCATAATGTGTTGACGGCTCTAACTTGAGTTCAGTACTGGACCCAGAGCCAGAACCATGGATCATTTCGGATGCCGAGCCATATCCATAAGCCGGGGACGTAGTACCCGCTGTACTGGAAGGAGGTTGCTGAATTGGAGTGGAGCTTGGAGTTTGTTGTTGATAATAGGCAGCATTCCAACCTTGAAATTGTATCTGTTGCTGTTGCTGTTCCTGATGCTGTTGAGCAGTTACAGCAGCGGTCGCTACAGCTTGATTTTGTGCTTGTTGGTACCTCAACTGCTCAACAGTTTTCTTTCTTTGGGCAGCCGCGACGATTTGCATTGTTTGAGTATAGTTCATTGGATGGTACAAAAACGCGCCAATATCTGCCACAAATAACGGATATAACAATTCTACAATTTTTTCTCTTCCAGCAAACTCAAGTGCACGTTCATAAGGAATCCACACTCCTTTCAGGTACATGGTACCAATTTTGACGACATGGCGAACTTTCTCCGACTTCAATATGCCATCTCTCCTGCCTCTGGTCATTCCAGCGACATTCAGTAATTTTGTTCCATTAATCATATTATTATCCGCTCTTCGAGCAATGCAAATGCCTTTGGCTTCAACTTGAAAGCAAAGGGTTCCTTCGTCCTCCCACAAAGTAGTAGTTACTCTTGGTTTACTACCAGGTTGGGACACCTGGCCAGGCATACCCGGAGTCACTTGAATGCTCCCTTTCAACGATGGGAATTGATTACTGACATCTATTGTATGCGAACTGGCAGAACGAAACTGCTGATATGGTTGAGGAGGATACTGTTCAGTATATTGGGATATGTTATGAGGTTGGGGAGGAGGGGGAGCAGGGTGAGGGGGCTGTTGTTGCTGGGGGATCGATTCATAACCTCCGTAAGCAACAGGCGGTTGTTGATAGTATGATTGCGGAAGTGCCTGAGAATGCAACATAGGTTGACCAGAAGAACTAGGTAGTTCGGGTTGGCGATGCACAGGGATCAAGGGAGAATGGACAGAGTGTTGATGTGGTTGTAGATGTTGCGATTGTTGTTGTTGCGGTTGTGGTTGCTGTTGCTGTTGATGCTGTTGTTGCAAAGGAAGCTGCTGCTCTGATTGCTGCTCTTGACCAGAAGAAGGCTTTTGCTGCTGTTGTCGCTGGACGTATGTAGGATACTGGGAGTACGACGACTCTGAGAAGTTCGAGCTCGTAGCAGTATTCATGGGATCAATAGAAATAAACGATGGTAATGATGATCTTTATCTCCAAATCTATAAGTTCATGCTGGTGAATGAAATAATACAGTTACTTCAAGGGACCGTACAACCAAACAAGTTTTAAGAGAGCGATGAAGGTGAAATAAAAAATAATAATCCAAAAGTAAAATAAAATAAAAGCACAAATAATAAGCACTTGAAACTAACCGGCTAATGGATAAATTGAGTCCTAATTATAACATTGACCTCTGTTAACTATTGAAAGTTCAGGAGAGGCTCTAGAGTAATTCAAGAAGCAAATACAAAGAAGGGACGAGAGGCAGAATGACTTCTGAAATTGAACCAGACAACTATGCAGGTCGGAACCAGGAGCAAATTTGTAAAAGGTTTTGAAGTTTAATAAACCAAATCAGGGACTGAGTTTGGAACGATCTACAATTGTAACGTTTGCAAAATGCCAACCTCACAGCACTATTGATATATAGTTTAGGGTCGGAGGTTTCACAGGAAAAAAAAAGGACTGTGACAAAGTGATTTGAAATGATCTAATCATGTTAGTATTCAATTGGAACGATAGGAAAAAGTAAGTAGCAGACAGACGAGGATTTGAGAATATTTCACAAAAAAAAAAAATATTACAATTGTGGCAGAAAAGGTGTTGACCCATATGGGGAACATACATAAATCATATTCATAACAATTGATGTTAGAGGATCTATGGAAAGCTCACTTGATGTTTAAAGTAGCTACAGTCACTATCCGCCTTTAATTACTCACAATGTTTTTGATTCTGATCTGGTCTTGCAAAGCCTGTTGATTCAGATTAGTTTTAATAATGTCTTGGTGTTACTATGTTAACAAACAAAGCCCATGTCAGGAAGTAGGGGAAAAGTCCAGCAAATGTTTTCAGGATTTATTTGCTTATTTACATTGTGCACTGGGCATAGAGAGAAACAGACGGAGACGGAGAGAGCCCCTCGCAGCATGTCGTTATTTGTTAGTACTCACATTAACTTGACTCAGGCCATTGATAGAGCGTACATATATACGTAGTGAGGATACATTGTTTTGCCCTTCTGCGATTTTTTTTTTTTGTTTGTTTGATAAAAATAAAATAAAATAAAATAACGGAAATTATTCTATACTGATGTGCGTCGTTTGCTTAGTATGTCATTGTGAAATTGGTATGCTACTTTGTTGGTTTATTTGCCAGGGGCCAGTGCATAGGCAAAATGGTGTGTGGAATTCTCGGGCACTCTCGTTCCACCCCGCGTTTGGATCCCAATGCCGAAGTATTCAAAAATGTCAAGGAGACTTCTTCATTTTGTTCCTGTTGGACGTTTGAAGATCGTTGCTGCACACCACGTTCCCAAACTGGCAATGAAGAGAAAATCTGAAACGATAAAAAGTAAATCATCACAGAATGGAACCAGCCCCTGAAACAAGATTGATGTGAGAGGCTGAAAAAAATGATATCTGACATGTTAAGTAGAGTTTCAACGGGTGGGCATTGATCCTGAGAAAGGGATGTACAGGCAGAGTCAAAAGGGCTATTACTAGGGGCGGGATATGGCTGTCGCTGGTGTGAAGGAAATTATATGCCGACATCATGTAGATGTCAGTTCCGATATATGTTATAACTGCAGGAGAGAAAATATGACCAATTCCATAAATGAGAGGAAACGACAAGATAAGGAGACGAAACAGTGCGGTGGCCGCGGGCCATGAATGGGCAATGGCTGAATAAAGTGTTCTGTCATGCACAGGGATTCCCATAACTCCCTTATAGTGTGATAGAGTAGCAGTATTTGTTGCTGCCTGGCCGCTTGTCTAGGTCTAGTTTGTAGCCATTCCGACAATCTACTGACCGGTCTCCATTTCCGATGCTTCACTCGTAGGTTTGCGCGGCGTGCACAAGTTGAATGTCCATTATAAGCCCTGCACTTATCCGAGCTTGTCGTTAGATAGCTAACTTACTTCCAAATAAACTATAATTAGCCAACTATATTCGAAGTATCGAATAACTTTAGGAGAAAAGTTTCCGGTCCCCCCTGCGTATTGACAAGTCAATCAAAGTTTAAGTAGAACTTGTTTAGTGGTAGATACAATTTGTTTTGATGGTTTGGATATAATATATTCATGTATTTTTGTTTGCTGGCTGGATTATCGGATAGACCACCATGAACTGTTGAACAAAAAGACTAGCTACGTCGGAGGGAACCCGGGAATCCCGTTGAGAACCGCCAGTTGGCAGTTGGCTAGACTCCTTTATCCGATGGTTTCTGTACCAGACTAAACTGCTTTCCGTTTCATGTTCAGCGGGTCTGTAGTGCATGTAGGTTTCAAACTTATACTTAAGGCACTCATCAGCGACTGCCACGTCTAGAGCCCCGGTTGCGGACGTCAATGATCAAGGAAACGTTATTTCACACACCACCAGGCTATTGTAGATGTAGCAATTGGATTCTTGTGGCAATAATATTGACTTGTGTTGATATTATGAGCCTTGAAAGAAGGGGGGGAGGGTCTATTGAATGGTAACGTAACCTCCTCGAGTCGGTCGGTGTAAGCGGAGTGGTGCTTTACATGGCGTTTTTCGTCTGCAATGCACTGGTTATTCGGTGCTCTGTGAATATTTCCGGACTCACCACTGATTTCATTTTTCTATTATTTTGGCCTCTCCTTTTAACTATGGATCTCACCCACTGGTCTCACACGCTTAATTGCCCATCTGCAAGTACCCCTGAAACCTTTCTGCTAAGCAGATCCAACGTTAAAGCAACCAGCCAACCGGCCGTAATCGCAAGCGGCCTCGCTGCAACTGCAACTGTACGGAGAAGCATTTGGCTGGAAGAAGTAGTTTTAACAGTTCGGTGCAGCAGTGAAAAGCGGCGATTGACAGAATCTTTCAACCGTCGTATGTATGATTGTGATTAGGTTCCCCACTGGTCCCAATCCGACCACTCGTGAAGCCCAGGATTGACTTTGTCATTGATATTGATCCCGTATTCAAATGTCTATTCCAGTGCAATTACGAATACGTGGTTGAGCCGCCTCCTGATATTACCCTCTTCATTCGCATGTAAAACATTTCTTATAATTATCATGTTCGCAACATGTTAATAATATAATATCGAGGCACCACTTTTTGAAAATATTTAATACTGGAAGTCACCCCAGTTTAGAATATCGCTGGACGTGGATTTGCAATTGGCAGTGAATGTTTATTGGACTGAAACTTTTTTTTTTTAAATGGGTTTGCTTGCTGTGCTATTGCCATTGCAACTAATAACAGACATATTTTTTTTGGTGATCTTTTTGTTGCAAATGTCGCCCATTCACTTTATTTCATTTCTAACTATCACTAGGCTCCGCGCTTCCGGTGCATGCACTTTTATTCCTGAACGATATCTCACAATTACCAATTAATAAAATAATTCCCGTTCGGCTCGCGAAGAACTTTACATTTTAATGCTGAACTAACCTCTACTCTCAACCACTCCAACCAAACTCCAAAGTAGCCGACCAACCGGCCTAATCATCAATTAGACCCACAGCTTACCAGGAAGTTCTTCTCAAATAACCCCTACTTCTGGGATTTAAGAACAACTCGATAAGATAAAAAATAAGCTAGCTGTAAGTTTGGGAGCAGGGGTGTCGAGATGTACGGCTGCACCCAAACCTGAAACATAGTTTGGGACCAAAAAAAAGTGGTCACGTGCCGTCGGTCGCCCAGCTGCTGCATTCACACATCTCCGAATTAGGAAATACAAACACAAATACTGGACATAGACCAAACCGTCAAAAAAACCCTTTTGTTCCAACGCGAACAAGTTGCAAAATCATATCATATCTCTTCGTCAATAGGAAAAGAACAAACATGAAACTCTCCAAGTCAGTCCTACTGTCGCTACTACCGTTGGCCACCGCTGTTACCTGGTCGACTCTATATTCGTCCAACTCGTCAATAGCCTACATTTACACCCAGGATGGCTCTCTATATACATTCCCGACCAACACATCGACATTTTCAGTCTCGCAGGCCGAATCCATGTTTGTAAAAATATCCACTCCTCCCGCAAACTCGACTTTGGTTATCGACGAGAATTCTGATACTCTAACTGCCGTCTATGGGCAATCAGGATGTGGTACATCTTCGATCAACATCGCGACCTACAATCATGGTAATGATGCCTGGACCGAAATCAACTCATCTCCTGATAATTGGTATTTAGACATGCCAACCGTGTGGGCTCAACCTCAAACCAATCTTATTTATATCTTTGGTGGATACTGTCAATCCACTGATACTATATCAGACTCTCTGTACGCGTACAACACTTCGTCTGGTAAATTTTTATCGCCCGCAAATCAGAATTCCCCTACCGAACTATATTCAGCTGGCGTCACTGCTATTAACCCGAGCACTTTTCTATTGGTGGGCGGAAAAGCCAAAAACGGCTGGATTAGTATGAACCAAGTAGCGGCCTGGGAGTACAGTTCATGGACCTTCCGCACTACAAGTAACGCGGACAAGGTCGACTCTCGTACAAACCCGTTATTAATACCTATCTGGACAGATAGTGACCAGGATTCTGCTTCGTCAGTACTTGTTTTAGGCGGGTCTGTAGATGGCAGACCCGCTGAACCTTATGCAGTCAGTTTGAACCTGTCTGATGGATGGGGCTGGTCCAATTCTTCGTTAGAGTCTGTTCTTGATCCAAATAAAATCGACGGTGCTTTGGCTATTGGGACTGCTCTGCTGACGATATCGTCTTCCACTGATAGTCCGGTAGTCAATATCTATGATATGGCTACAGGCAAAGTCTTGTCTAGTGCAAAAGGATTCCCAACCGCAACAACAACCAAACCGGCTATGCAAACTGTGACGGTATCAAGTACTCCAAGTACTGCTGCCTCGCCATCCGATACCTCAAACACTTCCGGTAAACCCCTTTCTAAAGGAGGAATCGCTGCCCTTTCTACTATTTTGCCTCTGTCGGCTGTGTGCCTTTTAGGAGCTGCCGGCGGGTTCCTGGTTGTTAGAAAGCGTAGAAGAAGAAAGGAACTGATTCGAACGATGCATCTATCACCGGCACCTTCTATCAGTGATTTCATAAATGCTCCGTTAACTCGTAATAATAACGACTCTTGGTATAGCTTGGGCGGAGACACTGCATCAATCAATTCTTGGAATGAAAAACGTGCAATGTACGATAATAGACTTTCGTCATACTCTCAAACCACTGTCAAGGAGCCAGTTGTACCATCATCTCCACCACGTAGTCCAGCAACTAATCGCAATAGCCACTCATCTGAGAAGCGTCATGATGACGACGAGAACTTGTTCGAAGGCCGGGACGTACAGATCCTCGTGTCGTCACTTCGACGAACGCCATTACGGGTTGTAAATCCTGACGAAGATAGTATCAAGTCCCCTTCAGTTTCAAGGTCTACGTCTACTATCGATCCTCGAGCACCCCCACCTCCGCCTCCAACCCCAGCCAATGTACCTCGGCCGTCGACGACGTTTACTGACAATTACATCTCGCGTTCCTCGTCGGTGCAAGAAGCTGGTCAGCATAACAGAAGCCAGTTACACGTTCACAAACGAAATCTATCCAACATATCGGCTAACGAGTCCACCACGTCAATACAGACATCTCAACGTTCTTTATCAGGGACCCTCAGTCGTCGCATACCATCTAACAACACCACCTAACCGACGCCCCAAAGGTTTGTTATCTATGAATGCTTATTAATGTATAATGTATTTAATGTATGATATTTACAATTTTTCTCTAGATCTCTAGACGAAGGCGTTTTGTGAGCTGCTCCGCTTGCTCCGTCCACAAATAATTGACTATTGATGATACCTTTTGGCTCAATAACTGAACATCTTACTGTTCGCCGGTAGAACGAAACTCCGGCCGCATTAAGTTGGCGGAGTAGAAAAATACTCCCCCGTCATCAGCACAGATGATTATAAACGTACACTATGTAACAGCCGTATCCGGATTAATAATTGTTACTGGATGTGGGATGTTACAGCTCCGCCTATGCTACTCACATCGGATTATTAATGCTGCAGTTTACCAGTTATGTAACGGCGCGGGTTTAACTGCGCATCTAAAGCTAATTCCATACCATAGGGAACAAAGTACCGGCGAATTTCCTAAACTGGGTATAGATCGGATTTAACAATGAACTGATACAGCCGGTTATTAAGCTACTCTTCCTCAACTTAATAAGAAGTTCAGGGGGAGGGGTAGTAGGTCAATGACTATAAAAAGGGCCACGAAAGCCTCTATAATCCTACTTTTATTACAAGTCAATCTCAATTGATCATACAAACAATCGTCTTTACCTTATTAACTTTTTACTACTTATTTCAACAATGACTTCTTCTAAGATCTACTTAATCACTGGTGCTAACAGAGGCATTGGTCTCTCGATCGTTAAGAATTTATCGATTCGTCCTGATGTAGTTGTCTTGGCCACTGCTCGTAAGCCAGAAACTGCTGCTGAATTGAACGAATGGGCTAGAGATCATTCAAATGTTCACGTTTTGAAGTATGACGCTTCCAAAAGAGAGGATGCTAGCTCTCTTGCTGAGGAGGTTGAAAAAATCACTGGCGGTGTGGATGTGTTAATTGCCAACGCAGCAATTGCTGATGGATTCTTCAAGGTTCTTGATGTCAACGATGATCTTTGGTTGGAGCACTATACTACCAATGTGCTTGGGCCCATTTTGTTATTCAAGGCTTTCTATGACCTCCTTTTGAAACGTGAGACTCGTCAAGTGATCTTTGTTTCCAGTGTCAGTGGATCAATCACCGGATACCTCCCAATTCCTCAATCAGCTTACGGTCAATCCAAAGCAGCACTTAACTACAGTATGAAAGAAATTAGTACCGAGACTGCCGACGAAGGATTCACTGTCATTTCCCTTCATCCTGGAGTTGTCGAGTCGGACATGGGGAAAAGTGCCCGTGCAAGTCTTGCCAAAATAGATCCTAAAATCGACGAGTTTTTTGCAGCTAACATTATCAGCACTGAGGCAAGCGCTGTTGCCCAAATCAAGCTCATTGATGGGTTGTCTAAGGAAGATACTGGAAAGTTCCTCAGTTACGACGGAACTGAGACTGCTTTTTAGGATGCTGGTAGTATTGGACATTACTCGATTTATATTTCGGAATACTGCTAAAACGTTACTAGATTAACTTATATAGACAATAATAAATTGATAATACTTAACTAAATCACAAGAGAATTTGCATTATAGAGCTACGTTTCTAACAAATTTATGTTTTAACATCACACGGACTTATTTGGGGTTCACAATGTTCATAGAAGATTCACGGGCCTTCTGCAAAAGAAGAGTATCAGCCAGAACCAACGCAGTCATGGCCTCAACAATAGGAACAGCACGAGGGACTACATTAGGATCATGGCGGCCACGGGCTTCAAGAACTCCGGAAACACCACCATAAGAACTGGTCTGCTGCTGTTGACTAATAGTAGCTGGTGATTTGAAGGCAACATTGAAGTATATATTTTCTCCATTAGAGATACCACCTTGAATACCACCCGAATAATTGGTGGTTGTTCTGAATCGACCGTTATCATCAACATAGAAAGGATCATTATGCTCAGAACCAGCAATACTAGTACCGGCGAACCCTGAACCGATCTCAAACCCTTTCGTAGCAGGAATGGATAACATGGCATGGGCCAAAAGAGCCTCTAGCTTGTCAAAAACAGGCTCTCCTAATCCAACAGGCAAGTTTCGAACTACACAAGTAACAACTCCACCAATGGAGTCCTTGGAATCACGATGTTCCTCAATGGTCTTGACCATCAGGGAAGCAACATCGGAGTCAGGGCATCTAATAGGACCAGCTTCATCAACCTGCTCACGGGTAATGGTGGATAATAAATTATGGAACTTCTTTGAACGGGGATCTCTATCAATAGTAATCGAACCAACTCCACTGACAAATGCAATGATCTCTACACCGTTGGCCAACTTGAGGAACTTTTCGGCAATGGCGCCAGCTGCGACTCGACCAATGGTTTCACGAGCAGAAGAACGGCCACCACCAGAAGATGCCTTAATACCATACTTGGTTAAATAAGTATAATCAGCATGAGAAGGACGAGGATAGACGTCAGTTTCCGAGTAATCATGAGGTCTCTGATCTTTGTTTCTAACAATCATGCCAATTGAGGTTCCTAAAGTTTTACCGAATTCAGTACCGGATTGGATTTCAACAGCATCGGCTTCCGATCTGGGAGTACTCAGTTTGCTCTGGCCTGGTCTTCTTCTACTTAATTGTGGTTGAATGTCTTCTTCAGTGAGGTCCATGCCAGGAGGGACGCCATCTACGATACATCCTACCGATTTACAATGACTTTCACCATAAGTGGTGACTTTAAAGTAAGAACCGAAGCTAGACATGATTTTTTTTTTTGGTTTGTTTGCCGTTGAATGTTCAATTAACAAAAAAAAAGATCTACATTGAAATTTCACACATTTGTTCTTTATATATATAAATATGTAATGACTCTTCTAGAAACGGCAATCACGTGATGAGCTTGCAATCGAGTTGTATTTCCCAGGAGACTTATTGTGAGGGCATAAGTCGGGATCCGACAGCTTACAGCAGCAAAATATTGCCTAGATTTATAGAGGGAAAACATTGTATACTTCACAATGGCTAGAAACTGATTTCTGATGTGAAGAAAGTATCAAAATGTTTTTAATGAAACTTCTAATATCTGACACAATTTGAGTCCACCAATAACCACCACATTTTGATGCTACTTCTCTACTCACTCAGGTGCTGCTAATGCTGATCTGGAGAGCTGATATACTAAAACCTATAACAATTCCTATCTATCATGGCTTTAACAATTGGAGATGTTCTGAATAATAGAACTCTCTTGACTGCCTTTCTTGGCCTGATAGTTACAATCCTTGTAACTTCCCTAATATTCTTTCTTGGAACCGGCAGTACATCTAGCAAATCGTCCGGAAAGCCAACATTCCTAATTGTTGGACCATCATATTCCGGCAAGACCAGTTTGTTCAATCGTTGGACGTCAAATAAGGACGCCAGTGGTGCAGTGACAGACACTGTAACGTCACAGTCTGCTAATAAATATGAACATGTGAGACTGCCGTTTGAGTCGGAAGAGCCTATTGATACCGAATACACAGTTGTCGACCTTCCTGGGCATCCCAAGTTATGGCATTTCACTTCCAGCGAGATTGAGAAGCATAGAATTAATCTCATTGGAATCGTTTACATGGTTGATGCAGCCAGTGGGCAAAAGGGGGTTTCTCAGGCAGCCAGCGGATTATATCGGCTTCTTCAGCAGACAGAGCGACGCCCTGGGGGAGTGAGTATCCTCATTGCATGTAACAAATCCGACGTTTTCAATGCCATCTCTACCAACCGCTTAAAGACTCTGTTAGAGACGGAGATAAATGAGCTGCGAGATTCTCGCGAGCAGACAATTGGCGAGGTCAAAATCAATGCCCAGGGACAAGAAGTGTCGCCCGATGACGATGACTCCACGTCAGGCGGCTGGATCGGTCTCGATGGCAAAACCTTCAACTTCACCCACTTGGAAGGTGATGTTGATATTCTTGATGGTAGTGTAAAAGCCGGACGCACTTCCAAATGGGAAACCTGGCTCAGCGAAAAGGCCTTCAATTCCCATTAAGGTACGTGGCTGTATTAATAAAACAAAAAACAACTCAGTAGACTAGTGCCTGCCTCCGGCGACTGGAATCTTCCCAGACCCATGACTCATTTCGTTCGTCCTGTTCCTATAGGTTTCTCAGGTTATACACGGAAACGAGTGAAACGAGTGAAGCGAGCCACGGGTCTAGGCCGGGCTGCCGGAGGCAGCAGGGAATGACAGAGGATATGATTATCTATGAACTGGAGGGCGGCGGCGAGGGGGTATGAGAAGGCACTTTGGGGAAGAGCGAATCGGTCTTGAGCAGCTTCTGGGTCTGTTTGGATCGCTGGATGTTGCGCCAGTTTTCTAAACGAATGTTATGGATGGATCTGTTCAAAACGTACACACGCGAAGACTTGCCTACAATTGAATCCTGGGCAGTCTTTTCCGCTTCTAGGGAGCTAATTTCTGCTTTGGATGACTTGTCTTTCTCTTTGTCGGTGTTTTGGTCATCATCTTTATTTTTATCTTTATCTTTATCTTTATCTTTGTCGTTCTTCTTATCCTTCTTTCGTTGATCCCATTTCTTCTTTAATACTTCTATTTCGGCGTCGAGCTGCTTTTGTTTCTCTTTCGCAGCTTCTACAGCAGGATCGACTTTGGGAGTCGCGAAATTGGCATCCTTTAGATGGCTTTCGCATACATAGAAGAAGTCCGCTTTGCCGTCTTGCGATAGTAACACTGCCGTCGTGGGCTTATAACAGATAAAGCATGGCTTGGAGCTTGATTCTGCTACTTTTCTTAAATGATATACGTCTCCGAAAGGAAGCGGTGGCATGGTTTACCTGTCTATTTACGATAGACTTTGTGAGGAAGGTCCATTTAAAAGATAACGACATCTGCCAGTGCTATCTTATCGAATTGCCGCATAGGAGAACCAGAAAGCCGCAGGGTCGACGGTATGGTACGTCGTTGGTCTCCGACTTTTGGATTCGTCGCTAACAAGTAGAGATGGACGTCGTTGATTTATTGATTGGTACAGTGAGAAAAATATTGGGATTATCAGGAGACAATTAGAGATTTGACTTTTGTCCGGTCTCGGTGCGTAATATATCTTTTTTGGAAGCCGCTCTAGCCTCACAGACGGACATACGACGAGACAACGCGTTCATGTTCCTGCTCACCATCGTGGCAGTCATAGATTCTCGATACTAAAAGGTAAAAACCATGTCCAAGCGACGATTTAATAAGTCTTCCAGTTCTTCTTCAGAATCTCGGGACGGTCCTCAATTCGAGCTTCCTAAGAGTAAAAAAGTGTCTATTCGGGAATTCAAGGGTTCGACATTAGTTGATATTCGCGAGTTCTATACTGGCAAGGATGGGACTGAATTGCCAGGGAAAAAGGTAAGTAAAGAAAGGGAATCACTATCAATTGATTCCAAATTTGAATGAAACTAACAGCATGAAAGGGTATTTCTCTGACCAAAGAGGTTTGGAGTGCGTTGGTGGAGCAATTGCCAGCTATCCAAAAGGCAATTGAGAACTTTGAAGAGAAACAAGAAGAGGAAGAGTCTGATAAGGAGGAAGAAGAGAAAAAGAAGCCGAAGAAGGTAAAATCAAAGGAGATAGTTGAAGATGAAGATGATTCACAAGAAGAGTAGACAGTGTAAAAGTATGTTGACGTGATCTTTAAATAAACTGCATAGATGTCTATCTGATTTATAAAAGCTATGATGAATTTATTAAATATATGAGATGGACTAGTGGTAGCTGGAGTACAGAGTAGTTGATAGCTGGATGTGATGTGAGAAATGGCTATAGTATGGGGATATGAGAGCAAATTGTAAGGTAGTGGTAAGATGGGAGGGAGATACAAGTGAGATGAGAAATAAGATACAATATAAGATATAATATAGGTATACAGATGTGTAGGTATGAAGATATCAGATATAAGATGAGACATAAGATATAATATAAGATATATAGGCATAAAGATGTATAGGTATAAAGATGTGTAGGTATGAAGATATCAGATATAAGATGAGACATAAGATATAATAGATGATATAATAGAAGATATAACATAAGATATAATATAAGACATAAGATATAATATAAGACATAAGATGTAATTTAAGATACAAGAAATGAGCTAGATACAAAAACTTAACCTACCAGACACACGTAGCTACTGGATAGACACAAAACGTGATATCCAGCCCTCACCACCCAGAACAGCGTCAATCAATATTTAACAAGCTGGAACAAGATATTCATGTTCTGCCAGCAACAAACTTAACCGTGCATCTGTGCATTGTATTATTTCGATGCGGCATGATGACGTTCGACATGGATCCTGATCAAGTTGGGAACATGGGGAATATTAGATAATAAGAGACAAGCTCCAGTTGAGACAGACCACGAAGTTGAGACAGCCGTGTAGAATAATACGTCTTTCAAGCGGACAATGCCCTTTGGCAGGGCCGCTTAAATTGGCAATGAAAAAGCAATTGTCCCAGGATCCGCCTTTAATGCAGTCAATCTCCAGCCCAGACCTGGCAAAAACTGGCCAATCGGTGCGGCCTTTGCGGTGGAGGTCGGGCGCCATAGCCGCAGGCTGCTCAGCAAGATAGGGCCTTCAGAGGCCTGGCGGGTGGGAGTTGCTGGAGTAAGGTTTATAATTGTTGCTCAAGGTTGGCGATGGTGGAACAGGAGGTGCGGCCTGTGCTGCTGCTGCTTGTGCTGCTTGTGCTGCTTCTGCTGCTACCACCAGCCAGGTCCGAATTTCTCTTGTTCGGCTTGCATGCGAGAGTCGCCCGTATATAAGTGAATGGGCCGCCCCGAATAAAGATGTCAATTTATATAAACTGATATATTTGTGAACTTTTTTTTTTCTTAAAGGTGTATTATAAAGAGGGCAGTTTTTTTTTTTTGTTTAAATTGAAGTTTGGGTAAGTATATGAATTTGATGGTGACAATTGGATAGACAGGTTTGGTTTGGACGGGGGTTTTTGTCCTGGAGAATGGACGAACCCAAGCGCAAGTGAAGGAAAGGTAGAGACAAGAACGACAAGACAATGAAATATTACTGGATTGAGTATGAGCGAGTAGCAGTAGTAGTAGTAGTATGGTGGTAACGGCAGCAATTGGTCCAGTCTGTTGTTGATGGTGATGGTGGCTTTTTTTATTATAAACTTTCAAGCTTGTGGTGAGAGCGTGGTTTTTGGTGGTAATTGCTGGAGTGGTGACCTTCGAGCCTTGATGCCAGCCCTCTGAAGATGCTAGGAATCAATGTCGCCCTGGTGGTGCTTATTGCATGGTGAGCCTTACTCTATCATAGGCGATAAATGATAAGTGAATACCCAGCCGCCTGAAGTATGCATTGCTCAAGTGGAGGGCCAGCCACCTTATTTTAATCGGTTGCGCTGCATAGGACCATTGATAGTGGAGTACAGATGGGCAGACTGGTGGGACACCAGCAGCGGCAGGCAAGTGGGCCCGACCTGAGCTGTACAGAACAGAATGAAAAGAACAGAACAAAGAAGAAAGAAACAAAAAAGTGTGCTGGGTACGTACGACCAGGCAGCCAACAACGACACAGAAAAGTTCCACTTGAGCATTTAGAATATGTTGAACCGAAACACACCCACTGGCAAACCACACAATTACACCACCCACTGGCAAACCACACAATTACACCACCCACTGGCAAACCACACAAATACACCACCCACTGGCAAGCCACACAATTACACCACCCACTGGCAAGCCACACAAATACACCATCCACTGGCAAGCCACACAATTACAGCACCCACTGGCAAACCACACAAATATACCACCCACTGGCAAACCACACAATTACACCATTGCCATACTACACCACATTCTATTTCATCATCGATCGGTGGAACAAAGCCAGTAATATCCTATCTTGCACACCGTAGCCAAACGCACTGTAACGTAATGCACCGCAACGCCAGCTTACAACACAATCGAACAAGCACCAGTGTGATTGACTGCAGATTGCGTTGTCGGCGGGTCGTTGATGAAGTATGGCTGGCGTTGGTCTTATGTGACCGACGGCATTGCAGGTTGCGGTTTGGTTTGTGATCTTGATGGAGTGTGCTAGGACTCGCAGTTCAGGACTAGCAAACGCCTTTCCTTTACTACTATTACTACCTTCATATCCCGCCTACCTACTTGTACCTTCCTTGTACTGCTTATCAGACACTGTCGAGCTCGTAACCATTATACTGCCCTTGTCTACAGCCAAACAAACCTTAACTAGTTTAAGCTTTCTTTAGTGGCGGCAGTGCGGACAAAACGTCTAGACCGCGGGATTGCCCGACTCCTTTTTAATACTAACGGACCAAGTAGGAACAAGCTTATACACTCGTCGACTTACAAAGGAAAAACCGATACTGCTGTGATTAACCTGCTCTTCGACAATCGCCATGTCTCTCGTTGTAAGTAGCTCCATTCCGCGAAGCGGAGCAACGGGTCTGGGCAGCGCCCAGCCGCCGGAGGCAATCCAACCCACCAGTCACTAACCCAACACTGACAGTCAAATCGGAAATCCACTTCCACAGGAAGTCGAAATGACACCCTTTCGAGTACTAGCACAAGTACGACCAGTGCAACAGACGGGGCCACGCCAAGGAAGCCTACTCCACAACAATTGGTTTCGTCAGCCACTGCCGCAGCCCAATATCGTAGAAATTTGAAGTATGGCATCTATCATAGGCCCGGGGCTCCAATCGTTGGTGTTCCTAAGCAGTCGTCGGATACCGCAGCAGTGCTGGCCGCAAAGTCGGATTTATCCTTGAAACTATGGCATCCCGAGGATTCCCCAGCTGCAGGGACTGCTGCAGTGTTGGCCAACTCGTCGAATTCCTCTCCGGTTATTTGGAAACCGGATTTATCCAGTGATGCAGCTGCAGCCGCTTTAGTAGCTAGAGAAAAGGACGATTATGATGGAACTCCTGAAGAAAAGGTCAAAGAAGCGAGAAGACAAAGCGCTCTCAGCGCCAATGCGTCTAAAGCTGCTTTATCGGTTCACGACACCCCCGGATATCAGTTTGCTGCTCAAGCGGTTCCTGATGCTTATGAATGGGGTGAACGAAGATCGAGACAAGGGTCTACCTTGACTGCTTTTGAGGCTGCTGGTGCATCAGTAGTCAATTCCAATAAGGCCAATTCTCTCAGCGCCAGTGCTGCGGGAGCGGCTCTCTCTCACCCCGAATTAGCAGCCCCTACTTTGAATAATATTGCAAACATTGAAGCGGTGGCGCGTGCTCAAGCAAAGGAAAGATTGTCGAAATTATATCTTCCTACTCATGGAGGTGCTTCAATTGCAATGAGCAGCACTGGTAGTGGGTTTGCTTTAAAACATGGTGAAGAGTTTTCAGATCCTCTGTTACAATTGACTCCACAACATTTAGATGCCCATCAAGCAGAGAGCTTAATGGCTTATGCCAGAGAAAGAGCCAATGCCCGATTGGAGGCAGTCGACAAAGCTATTTCGGACAGAAATATTTTCGGTAATGCCAATTACAATGCTGCTGCTTTGGCTGTTGCTACCGCCAATTCAAAGAAGAGAATGGAAAACCATGGCAAAATCGATCTTGGTGGAGGAAAATTCATTAGTCAAAGTGATGTAGAACAGATTGCTCAAAGAAATGTTCGTCCAGTTTTGGCGGAAATTACTGAAAAAGTCGATGCCCAGAGAAAGGCCGATGAAGAGAAGCTTGCCGCTGACTTGGCCAACAAGGAGCAACGCGAGCATGAAAAGCAACTGGAACGTGAAAGAAAAGCTGAAATCAAGAGAATCAAGGATGAAGAGAACGCAAAGAAAAGGGCTGAAAAGGCCAAACTCAAGGCTGCTGAGAATGAACGTAAGGCCGAATTGGCTAAACAAAAGGCCAAGGAGGATGCTGTTCGAAAAGAGGAGCAGGCCAAAGTCAAGGCTGCTCGTGATGAGGAAAACGCCAAAATCAAGGCTGCTCGTGATGCAGAAAACGCCAAAGTCAAGGCTGCTCGTGATGCAGAAAACGCCAAAGTCAAGACTGCTCGTGATGCAGAAATCGCTAAGGTCAAGGCCGCTGAAAAGGAGAAGAAGGCTGCTGAAAAGGCTACCCGAAAGGCTAGAAAAGCCGAATTAAAAGAAGCAGTCGAACAGTCGAGACATGCTGAACTTCTTGCTAGTGCTGAGGTTCGCAAGACCAAGGCGATGGTGGATAAGGCAGCTGCTGAAGTCGAAGCTGCTAAACTGGCCGAGTCCAAAGCTGCTGCTGGAGAGGCAGCAGAAGCTGCTAAAAGGGTTACTGCTGAGAAGGAGGCTGCTCTACAGCAGGCCAAAGGTGATTTATCAGCGGCTAATGATAAACAAACGGCAACTGTTGCCAAGAGCCATGCTGTTGAACAGGCCGAGGCTGTTGAAAGTAAAGAAGGTGGTGGGGTTCTTGCTGGAGTTGGTGTTGCTGGAGTTGGTGTTGCTGCTGCTGGTGTTGCTGCTGTTGGCGCTGCCGCTGTTGGTGCCACCGGTGCTGCTGAATTAGGAGAGACATCTGGCGAGCCAGCTGTTGATGAAGAGAAGAAGGAGGTTGTAGGTGAAAAAGAAGAGGATGCCGAAGTTGAAAGCGGGTTACCAGTGGAAACTGTGGAACCTACTGAGGAGGGTCAAGAGCCAGCCGACGCTGTTCTGGAAGACACTGAGCTAGAACCAATCACCGAGGAACCTGTTCAGACAGCTACTGAAGAATCTGCAGAAGAGCAACCAATGGAGGAGGCTGCCGAGAAAACTGAAGAACCTACTGATGTAGTTGCTGCTACTGAAGAAGAAGTATCTGAGCCTCTTGAGAATGGCGATATGCAGGCTGAGCCAGAAGTTGTTGCCGAATCTGAAGCTAAAGGAATTGTTGACGAAGCTTTTGAAGAAACACCAGTTGAGGCTGCTGCCGAAGCTGATGCCGAAGCTGATGCCCCTGCTATCGAAGAACCGGCTCAAGAGGAAACCCCTGCTATTGAAGAACCGGCTCAAGAGGAAACCCCTGCTATCGAAGAACCGGCTCAAGAGGAAACCCCTGCTATCGAAGAACCCGCTCAAGAAGAAACCCCTGCTATCGAAGAACCCGCTCAAGAAGAAACCCCTGCCGTAACAGAAGAAGCAGCCAAGGAAGAAGAATTGAAAGAGGTTTCTAGTACTGTGCCTGAATCAGAAGAAGAAACCATCAAGAACGGTACTGAATCTGAGGCTCCTAAAGAGATGAGTAGTGAAATGGAGGATACAACGACCGCCGAGGAAGCAGATCCTAAATCCGAAGTTGTTGCACCTGCTGTCATTGGAACCGCTGCCGCCGCGGTCGCCGCTTCTTCCTCCCCTACTTCGTCAAGCTCCCCACCTGTCTCTCCTTCTAAAAGGAAAATCGGCACTTGGATGAAGACCAAGCTGAGAAGACTCTCGAGCGCTGGTTCTAGCAAAAGTGCCACTAGTGATAAATCACCAGCCCAGTCTTCCGCACCCGATGCCGATTCACCCCAACACACTCTGAAGGAGAAACTTGAGTCCAAGAAGTTGTCTATTGCTGGTGCCAAGCCCACTCCAAAGCCTTTACAGACTACATCAGATAATGCTGGAGAGAGTTTTGCTTCGAGCGCTGCCAAGGCTGCCTTAGGCGGCACCATTCCCAGCGTCAGTGCTTCAACCGAAGAAGTTGCAAAGGAAGTAGTAGGACCTTCAGGTACTGCCACTCCTCCAACTTCCAAGCCCAAGGTACCATCAACTGCCATCGAGGACCACAAGGCTGAAATCGAGAAGGAGTTTTCACAGTTCGACTCTACCTCGCCTCACGTAGTCATTCCTGACGTGGAACCAGAAAAGTCGGTAGATGCTGAAGCTCCTTCAGATACTCCTGGCAATAGTGTTGGGCTTGTTAAAGAGGTTGTTGAAAATATTCTCAATCTTGAAAATGGTGACAGTGCACAAGCCGCCAGACCTGAAGCGTCTCGTGATACAGAGGGTATCTTCAAGGAAGAAGTTTCTTAAACCATCATTATATTTTTTTTCGATCAGTTTTATATTTTTTTTTTTCAATTTGTTTTCTTGTTTTCTAGTGTTCTTGTGTTGTTCCCGTGTATTTTATTATAACTCGTATTTATTTAACTTACGTTTTTCGATGTTTTTCCATGTTTTTCCATGTGTTTGTCGTGGTTATATAGTTAAATTAGGTTCTACCAACAGTGGAGAATATAACTAGTATTACATATAAATATAGAGATGGTATCTAGGTTGGCGGCACTATATAAGGGGTGGAGATTGTAGAGATTGTAGACACTATGAGTTGTGGAGATTCTAGACATCATCCACTATGCGAGGTCGAGAGGTTGATGCTGGGCACGATGGTTGAGAACGATATCGCCCACTTCAGCCCGTTCAGACACCTCAGCAGCATTAAATGGCGGTTCGCTATGGACAACTGGCGCACCGGGAATCCAACTAAGAGCCCGAGCGATTTGGTTCGTCACCTTCTTTTCCAGCAATTGTCCCTTTGACGTGGTGGCAGCAGGGACAAGGTCGAAAACAATGATTATCAAGTAAAATCCGTAGAAAAAGGAAATGGTCCATTCAAGTACCGCTGCCGTGTCTCGCTTGCCTGCTTTAGCACAAGCAGCAAATCCAATTACCAGAGCCAGTGCAATCACAAACCATACCAGTTTCAGAACATACAGGAGCTTCAATTTACGAACATCTGGGTATGTTTGATCAAGTAATGCAAATTCGCCAATCATGAAGAGCGCAGAGATTCCTAGACATATAATAAAAACACACAACATCCCAACATGAACACCGGGGAAGTTTTTGGTATCGAATATGGCTACGAATAAAATGCCCAATTGTGCAATGAACCCGAAAATAATTGAAAATGCTGCAAGCACCTTTTCTCGACGTCGTTCGTTAGGTAGCAGTCGTCCCGCGTGTCGTAAATATCGCTCGGAAATCAACGCCAGTACATATAGGACGCCCTGAGCACCGGCACAAGATATGAAGATTGGCTGAAGATTTGTAGCGGCGATGTCGGAAATATATAATACATGGATATTGCGTCGGTGGATAAAGTCATAAATAGGATGACCTTGGGCAGCCCAGCATGCTAGTAATGCAATCAACATCGCCCACCATATTGTGCAAGCCGCTAGAGGCAGAAACCAATGATGAAATATCTTGAGCATGTTAATTGAATAGAATGGATTAAGAGGGTCAGGCCCGAAAGAGTGAAAAAAACTATGACCAGAAATTATGCAAAAAAAAAAAAAAAGATGACCACTAACAGAAGCACCAGTAAAGTCGGAACAACAACCGAATCAGTGGTTGGTGAAAAACTCTCACGAGAATATATGACACAATGGCCATACAATGAAGAAGTCCGTGAAGTAAGCAAACCTAGTCACTATTATTCCACCTTATTCTCTATATCCAGTAACGGGACAATTTCCTAATAATGTGATTTCTGTTGCCTTTGACCTCAAAGGCAATCCATTCATAGCAACCGCTACTCTATTCTCAAAGGCTTTGTCAAATCTAGATCTGTCCTCTCTGTGTAAACAGAATGATGCTAGATGGTCGGCATATATATAGCAATTGTCCGTAGCCTGTGCTTTCTATTCAGATCTCGCCCTAACCCGATTGTTCCGAGATCGAGGCTATGATTGCCTAGAAGTTAAGTGAGTGAGACAATGTTATATATAATATGTGGAGTTGGTAGGAAAGTGTCAATGAGTAATTGTGAACAAACAAGTTCGTGGGAATAAGACAATGTTTGGCTGTTATATACGAAACGTGATCATCGCTGATCTGATAGCATGACCATCAGTACACAGTAAACAGAACGCATGAATACTAGGGAGCCCGTCTATCATTTATCACCCTCTACGAAAATATCATGATCTCGCTCATGGCTCATCATTCTTATCAATGCCTGTCTGACTCGTCTGAGTCTGAAAAATATATGCCAACCAACTTTTGCATTAAATTGGTACAGAGAATGCAGAAAGAAAGGCAATGTCAAAAGAGATGTTCGGCTCGCATCGTCAGCAACTACTTATTCACACAGTTACTCTGGAAGCCATACTCTGCCTGTACTATAACATCTACCTAATATCTCTCTTATTTTCGTCACACTCCTCACTTGGCCAATTTGGAGGCTTTTAGTCTATGCTTCAGAGCATTAATTTCTTGCTCTCGCTACTTGTCTGAGATGTGGGTAGGACCCTGCATTTCACCGAAACCACCAGAATCTACGCCAATTGCAATTGCGGTTTTCAACAGACATTCCAGCTACATATCACCACACTACTAGAACACGCTCTTTCCACTGAATCTCCACTCTTCCCTTTCAACATTCCACTCCACCTCCAAAACTGCGAGCCAAGCCGCGAGTCAATGTGGGTTAGGGCTCTATCTCCGACCTGTCAGGCTGGAGCCATGCTTAATATCTACGCATGGCCCATCTTTAATGCATGTTCGTGAGTCTCGGTAATCCATTCTATCTCGTAGAAGTTACCAAACGGTACAAGTCCCAAGATCCGAACTCCAGTATTTGGTATAAACAGACGAGTAAAGTTTGCAATTCCTACTCTAGATCCGATTCGTTGATCTTAAACACGGCTAGCAAATAAAACAATTCATCTCCGCGCATTATTATCCACAGGTCCCACCACTTTAGAGAGGCATCGCCATATTCCACCGACCCTAGCCGTGAAATAAAAAAATGTCCGGCAATGAGAATAAACGACCGCTGGAGTCACCGTCTCAAGATCAGAACAGCGCGAAAAGGCCGCTCGTCAATTCTGGCCATCAGGCGTCTCCTTTGATGGATAGCCATGGCCAAGGCGATGGTGACTCCAGACGTTCCAATGGAAAAGAACGAATACGAGTAGCAAGGGCCTGTGACCGATGTAAACGCAAGAAAACCAAATGCGATGGCCAGAAACCTTGTTTGTCATGTAAAAAAATCGGCCTCGATTGTATTTATACTGCTATTGCTCCACTGGTGTCCACAGCTGGTGGCGTAGATACAAACCGAAGCGCTCGACCTACCAGGAGCCAAGAACAACCAAGTTACTACGCGCGGTCTGTTACAAGACTAGATGGAATTAATTCCCCAACATTGTCAAGCAATGGCATGAGAAGATACTTCTCCGGGTTATCCTCCAACCCCTCTGTCATTGCCGTTTCTGGATCGTCATCAGAAGACGTCCCGGTAATGTTAAGAATCCTACAAAGACTAGATTTATTAGAGCAATCAGCCAGAAACAGGGAGTCCGGAGAGGACTACGGGTCAATTTTAGGTGCCGAAAATGCAAACCGATCCGCCGGGGCCCCTGCCAGTAGTAGTGATAGTAGTATCCCATCAAATAGCTCACAATCACAAGCTAAAAAAGATACTGGCACTACCGACGTACGATCTCCATTAGACTTTCATTCAATGATCAATTCCACAGATATGGCGTACGAACTGGCTCATTATACCGAAGATCAGCGAGTTAAAGAGGCGTCGGGTGATTTCAGCTTCAATGCCCATAAAATGAGATATACAAAGAGGTATATATCTATTCTTCCAAGCGTTTTTGGAACAACTGTGTATCGTACTCTATCACCAGAAAACAGAATGAACGTTGTGGTTCCCCGTGTTCAAGGATATGGTTGGAACATGAGCGGCCGTCATTATCTGCCATTGCGAGCAATCGAAGTGCCCCCTCCTGATATAATCAGTGAGAGCCTTTCCAGAACTTTAGTTCAGTATTTTTTCGATAAAATCAATCCACTCCATTCAACATTACATCGACCCATGTTTCTTCAACAATTTGAAAGCTATATCAAAGCAGAAGATAAAAGAGATTGCTTGCTCTTCATGGGAATGTTTTTCGTTGTATGTGCGATTGCTATGAGATTTTCCGAAATTGAAGAACACAAGGTATACCAAGAAGGGCTTGAAGAAGAATTATTCCAACATGGCCATTCGATCATTCAGACGTTCACATTTCAATGGGAGTCGGTCGAGCTAGTTCAAGGTTGGCTTCTAATTACTTGCTACCTCCGAGCCTGTCACCGACAATCGTCTACTTGGGTTGCCATGGGCACTGCAGTGCGGTTGTGTCAAGGGATGGGACTTATGAAAAGATTCTGGTCTCCTTCGACTCCTGCTTATGAACTACTTAAAATCACTCGAGTCCTTTGGAGTTGTTATACATGGGACCGGTTTATTTCTGTCGATTTTGGGCGTGCTTTTACAATCCGAGACGAAGAGATCCAATTAGATCGACCCACTTTTTATAAAGACGATGGGTGGTTTTCAGAAACCTCCTATGTGTATCTCCAGCTGGCATTCTGTATTAGCCCATTAGTTCAAGATTTCCTACGAGGGGGATTGTCAGTTAATGGAGCAAATGCTATCTATGACGCATTACTTGATTGGAATAACAACGTTGCTAAACCATTAGGATATGGATCCGACACTAATTATACAGTTGTGCATGCCACTAGGCCCTCAGTTGACCCGGCGATAATCTGTCAAATCCGTCTGCAATATCACGACTGTATTATTTATCTCTATACAAGAGGAGTATACTCACTCCTTGATACGTCGCTTGGTGATGGAATACCGAATGAATGGCCCATTGTAGTCAGTTCATGTAAAGGTATTATTGAAGCGACCGAACAGCTTGACAAGTTTGGCAAGCTATGTATTTGTTGGTGGCTTCGGTTATCCAGTCTATACTCTGCAGTGTTGCTCTTAATTGTTTGTGTCAATGCTGGATTCGAGACACATGAGCTTTTACAATACCTGGTGCGTGGGTTTGCCCTTGTAGATAAGCTTGCCGATGATGGAAGATTTGGTATGAGCAATGAATGCCGATGGTCGCTACGGATGCTCAACAGTATGGTATACCTCCGATTGAATGAGTCTCAAGAAGCCCTGAAAGCCATTGGTATTAATCCTGGTTATTCGGGTGTGAATGAACGCCATTTTGCGTCAATGGGATTGTACAATAAAGACGGCAGTGTCATTGCGCCTCATAAGACGTCGACCAATTCTACCGGGTCCACTCCTATGACCACCAGATCCCCCAGTGGTAGGTTCCATCAAACTACTAATCCCCAGTTGCAACAGGAACCTCCGTCTAATTCCGAGACTCCTAATAACTACCGACCTGGATCTGGAATGCCCGATTTTGGCAGCTCTTTGTCGGAATTACCGTTGGACCCGTCCAACGAATTGCCATTTGCAAACAGTTTAGATTGGTTCAATAGCTGGACATGGGATGCTCAATCCTCAGTCGCTTCTTTTTTAGATAATATATAATGTTTAATTCATGATTTTATGACCGGCTTCTAGTGGATCCCCCCCACACACACACACACACGTATATATATATATATATATTTCGTTACAACATACACAAAAGTAACTACTAGTTGATGACACAGAGCCAGCCCAAGCCACAATAAAAAAGTCCCACTGGGAAAGTAGCAAGAAATACTCGATCGGGAAGAACCCCGGAATGTTTAAGACCATTGGTGGCAGCGTATATCGCCCATGCAACGAGAAATACATCGACGATTATGCGAATAATCCGCAAGCCAACAAAAGAGCCAAGTAAAGCAGCAATCACCAACGGGAAAAGCGAGTATCCAGCTACGCATAGTGCATGGAAAAATGAAATTGTGCCTCCAAGAAGTTTAATATTCAACGTGACAATCACCTGTCCTAGCCAGATTAACGAAAACATACCGGAGAATACCAGTGACGATTGCTTATTAGGCGCCATCATACTCATAGTGGTAGATATTAGTAAACAAAACACCAACGGACCCCATAGATCCCATTCTTGGTGAGTTGTGTTTCTTTCATCCGCGTACCACCAAACAATCTGGCGTAGCCTCGTGCCAACTGCCTTGAAGTCTCGTAACAAAGTGGTGGTGACCGGTTCATCTAAAGTATCACCTCCCATAAACCGCCGTTGTTCGAGTATTTGGCCGCCAGCAGAAGCCGTCTGAGGAGGTTCTGGAATTGTCCGTGATTGTGAAAAAGAAGATTGTTGTTGCTGTTGCTGATATGGTGACTCGTCTTCATCGTTGATGATGAAATCATCCTCAATTGCCACATCATCTTCGTCGAACAAGTCATTATTGACATTGGGCCGATTTTGGGCCTCGACGTCCTGGTTCGGGTTCCAGACGTTTGAATACGACATTTGTAGGGGTTCGTCTATATTGAATTTGAAATATTCGCCAAACTCGCTGGCATGTGAAGTCGCTGAGCACTTGTACATAAATATATATATATCGTGGAGATGGTAGCTAGACGTGCGCGGCTGGCAGGCCTCTGGCTTGACATCGCCTCGCCTAAACCGTGCGGACCCGACAATGGATACAATATGAGCTTGACGGTCAGATTGAATCTGGAGAAAGAAAGTCAATTCAACAACTTAAAAAAAAAACTGATGTACGTACTGAAATCGCGTATTCTATGTCTCTCAGTCGGGAGGCTTAGGAGAGACATTATTTGCCATTCAAAATACATGGTCAAAAATTCATTATTATCATACTACTATTAACATTAACATTATTATTACTAAGAAGAATCCTCTCGAAATGCATTAATGTTAACGCTACGACTTCGGTAGCGAGAAGAACCGCCAGAGGCAAGACGATTACTTTCGGAGGGCGGAACATTGGCACTTGGGATCCTTCGTAAAGGCACAGTCCCATCTAAATTGGTTTCTGCTGAAAGAAACCGCCGGTTGGGTCCTACAGTAAGCGTCAATTCTCCGTCGTCGTCGTCGTCTTCGTCTTCGTCGTCATCATTATCTTCGTCGTCATCATAGGAATCATCGTTTCCCCTGCATTCTTCAATGTCTCCTATTAGATGCACAGGTGGGAACGTCGAAGATGTGGTCGTTGTGAGTTCGAGATCGTTATCAAGGTAATCATCGTCAGTCCCTTCAAGTAATGCATTAAGGTTGAGGTTACTTTGACTGACTGACATAGACCTCTTAGTTACGGACGGAATCGACGGTGGGATAAACTTATCAGTTGGAGTGGTGCTAGTAGTGGTATCAGTGGTCGACACGGAAAACGCCGATGCATATGAACCACGTCTTTCTTCGCCAGGCTCTCGCTCTAGCATGACACTTCCAGCCGTCGACAGCGCCGACCGCAGTGGTGGAGCAGCACCACTATCAGAAATTCCTCTTATTCGGTTTTGGTACGACTGTTTGTGACCTCCTAATGGAGTAGGTTCACGAGATGAGGCAATAGAAGAACCCGAAGACCTTCTTCTTAAGCCAGCCGCAAACTCGAGGGCATTACTACCCAGACGAGCCAATCCACGTCGGATTTTTCCAGTTATTCCGCGAACTGCCTCTTGGACTTCTTCTCCAGTGACTTCAATTCGCTTATTATCAAAATCACAAGTATGCAAAAATGTTTCCAACGCCTCGGGTTCCATTCCTTCCGAGATCCATGGATGACGCTTGATTTCGGGAATATCAATTCGCATCTCGGGATCCTTGTCAAGAACTTGTCGAAGAAGATCTTTTGCTAGTTCGATATCGCTATCTATTTTGGCAGGTGCCAGAGCTCCATGATGATTATCGGACTCATGATTCTCATCAGGAAATAATAATGGGTTGTCGAGGATTACACTGAACAGTTCGTATTCACTATCGGCAATAAATGGCACTCTTCCAAATAACAGACAATAAAGAGTCACGCCGAATGCCCAAATATCAATCTTATGAGTTATTGGCGGCCTTGTTTCGCTTTTCTCACAACAAAGCTCCGGAGCGAAAAATGCTGGCGTACCTGCAGTCTTGGCCAATTCGAGCTCGTCTTCAGAATAATCAGAGATGTAGGATACTCCGAAATCCGAGATTTTGACCACCCCATCTCGAGAGAGCAATAAATTAGCAGGTTTAATATCGCGATGGATAATGCCCTGGAAATGTAAATATTCCAATCCTAAAAGAACATCTCTAGCAGTAGATTTTACCAGGTGCCGAGGCATCACTGGCGACTGGTTAGATTCGTATTGCCATTCTATTTCGCCTTTTTCAAGATACTCGAGAACTAGGTAGATCTTTTTAGACGAATTGTCGTCCAGGACCTCTAACAAACGAACAATATTAGGATGATGGCATTTCTTGAGAATGGCGATTTCACGGCGGATTTTATCTTCCTGAGTGGTCCCAGGGCGCGAGATTCTCCCCAACCGGGGTCTACCTATTCGGTCTACTATTTTTATTGCAACATATTCGCCGGTTTCGATCTTCCTGCCTAGCTTGACTTTTCCATGCTGGCCTCTGCCTAGTTCACGAATGATTTCGTACGTGTTTAGCTTTTTGCGGCCCGACACTGGGTCGTAGTCAATGGAAATATGATGCGTTTCTTTAACCGGATTGCTTGAACTGGATGCGGGTAGTAGTATTGAAGATGTAGATGCAGACGAATCGTTTGGAAAAGTATTATGATGAAGAGAAGATGAATTCATAGAGCCCATTGGCAGCACGCCGGGCGAGCCAGGACATGATGGAGATGCAGATGAGTTGTTGGATGAACCAGGGGTCGATTGGGGATTATGATGTCGTAAGAGTGTCTGCTTGAGCATTTTAGATGACGACGATTCGTGCTCATCGAGAGGAGGCAGGAGTTGAGGCAGCGAAGCAATGGAAGCGGATTTCGGCGATATCGACTCCTTTTCCTTTTCCTTTTCCTTGTCTTTGTTACCCTTGTCAGGTCTCAAGCTATGCCCTGATAACATATTGCGCAGTGAAGATGCAGAGGCAGAGGCAGATGGAGTATGTAAATGATGATAAAGCTGCTGATGGAAATGGCGATGTCGACTAGTGGTGGTGTTGGGCTCGGATTCACCACAACTGCCACCAAACTCGCCTGTTTCTGTTGAGCTGGTAGTTTGTAAAGTCGTTGTTGAAGTTGCCGCGACTGGAGAACTCGTAGCAGATGGCAACGAATAATCCAACAGATCAGTTGAATGAGTTGAAGATGGCGTTAGTTCCCCACCACCGCAAGCATAAATGGTGTCAGTTTCACCAGTGGTTCTAATATCAGCGAGAAGAGGATTCGCACAGTCCAACCAATTGATCGATGTCGGTCTGGAGTTGATGGAGCTGCTGGTACTTGTCGGTTCAGGGCTGTCGGAACACTGCTGGTGCCGGTGCTGCTCTATAGTCTTTGGACAATCAGACCCTTTTTCTTCTTCTTCTTGATATTGAGCCTGCTCACGTTTGATCTCTTTCCTCAATTTCGAGGGCCTTTGACTTAACGTATAATTATTCTTGATGATGTACGACGTCAACGATACACCGCTAGCATTCTGGGTCGGATAATCAGTAGCAGGTATAGACTCTGGTCGGGAATGAGAATGATCTTCGAGTTTGCTGGAGTCCACGCTGTGTCGTCTATAGATCCCTGTAGACGCTACTGGCTGATTATGATGCAGTTGTGAATGTGTTTGTGTTGTTGACTTGTCAGACTGAGAATGCGGTATTGGAGGTGGAGGAGACGAAAACGAGCTGCCGCTACAACTGCGCGCATGGGTATGGGTTTTCAGCTCGACGGCCCGCGGCGTACTGATGGTGGTGCCGCTACTCAGAGGGCTTGTCCTGCGACCGGGTAATGCTAATGGGATATGAGTATGATGAGGATGATGATGGTGGGCATAGAGATCAGTGATGGTAGCCGAGGAAGGAGATGATAAAGAAGAAGACGAAGATGACGACGAATCTGAGGATGTGGGAGAATCAGTAGTGGTAGTACTAGATCCTAAGCCTACCTGAATAGGAGTTAATGATAGATATCGCTGCTGGTTCTGTTTCAATGATAAATAGGACCGTTGATGTAATAAATGGGTAGTGTTAGTTCCACTAACTGAAGATGCCAATGTTGTATTTATAGAGGTGGTTGAAGGAGACGGTGACATCAAGGAGTTGAGTTTGGGCGACAACGAGCTGGCGGACGACGATTGTAGGTGACTCGGTAGATTCGTCTTGAGTTTCGGGAGTAGGATTTCATGGTCAATGGTGTTTGAAATGTTTGAAATATCGGTGCCAGTGCCGTTGGCGGCACGAGACGGTGGTGATGGTAAAGTCGATTCATCTGCTGGGATAAATGGGCGGCTAGACATGCTACTGGTATTGCGCGGGATATTTACATTTGTATCTGCTATAAAAGAGTGTTAGCTATGTCGGCCGTCGTCTTGTCCGTATTGACATTATCAAGTTTTGGCAGTGGCTGTGTATATATCTAGTTAACTCACTCATTGTATTACTTTTAATGGCTATGGAACGACCGTCTTTCTGGCCATGTTGACAGCTCTGATCCACGGAACTACTGCCAGCATTCATCAGCGCATAGTTTGGGGTAGCAACAAACAAAACTAGATTGATCTAAAAATGTTTTTGCTGATTGTGGTTGATGTTTAAAGCTTGCTATGTAACAGTTTCAAAGGAACTCAAACTCACACCACTGTCTTCATTCACTCTCTCAGTAGTAGTAGAAGTAGCAGCTTGTACAGTTCATTCACTCAGAAGTCGGCCTGGCCTGTTCCGCCGTTCTATCAGATATAGTGGCATAATATACCAGGTTAAGGGTTGCCTCCGTTATTTGGGGGTTGCGTGGATGAAAATGTCTGACCCGACGGGAGAGCAACTTTAGGCTGTTATGAGAACTTGGCAGTCGGCATTATAATAATTGTTGTAGTGAAAGACATTCGCGAGGTGGTAGATGATGGTGATATTCGATAATGGGTTGGTTTCCCGGGAGAAAAGTACCCGTCAGTTAAAAGATTAGTTGACCATTGGTACGACCACCGCAATGGCAGCCGAAATGAAGCACGGCTGATGTGAACCTTGCCAGTGGTAGTATTAGTAGTAGCGTAGTGGTGGTGGTAGTAGTAGCAGCGGCAGAAATGGAGTGTACTTGGCTGGCAGGCAGATGCCGATCAGCTCTGCTGAACTTTATACAGGCTTAATCTCGGGTAGGCGAAACAAAACCCGTGGTCAACAGACTATAAAAGAGTAAATAGAAGCCAATTGGTCGCTTGTGTCCGGTATAGTTGCAGTTTGCGATAGCCGACCTTCTTATTTAGCTATAGACTGGATATACAGTTCGTTACGAGTTTCTGATTCTGGTAACTCGAAGTGGGTAGGTAACTGAGTCCAAACGGGATAGTACTGTGGTTTCCAATGTCGTTAATATACCATCCGCGAAGCAGATGTACGGGTCTGGGCAGAGCCCAGCTGCTGGAGGCATCACCACCCCACCAACCGAGCCAGACGGTGGGACGAGAATTCTACGTTGTTTGAATCCAATGTCGCTAGACCAACGTCCGCAAAGATGCCATCTCTAACCTCGCTTCGGTACATTTTCTTAGCATCTGTATTTGTTGTTGTAACGATATTCTATTTTTTAAATCAGTCATTGCCAATTGAGTTGTCTTCAACGTCGTCCACAATGGGTTGGTTTCACGATCATCATCATCATCACAATAGTCAACACGAACAGGACGAGGGAGGAACTCCAGCTCCTCGGCCTGGCCAGTATCCATATCAATATCAATATCAACCACAGGCACAGCCAGCGCCTCAAATGGGCCATCCTCGACCATTAGAACAGGGCCAACCACAGCAGCAACAGCAGTTTGACCCTCATCATCATTACCAAATGCCTTATGGACAGGGCCCATATGAACAGCAGCCCCCGACATTTGGTGTAGCAGCAGGAGCTCAGGGACAAAGCCCGTATTCTACACCACCTCCGTTACCCGTAGGAGGACAGGATAGCTATAATTCGTCCAGTGCCCACAATACAACCGTATCGCGGCCGCCGCAACCAGAAGGACCCCGAAAATACAAGTCTGTGCTGTACTTCTGTAATTGGGCCATCTATGGCAGAAAACACTTTCCAACCGATATCCCAGTAGACAGTCTAACACACATTCTTTATGCATTTTCCAATGTTAATGCCACTACTGGAGAAGTGATTCTGTCTGACAAGTGGGCAGATACCGACTGTTCAGCAACCAGATTCAGAGAGACAAACGGAGGAGGCTGTTTCGGGGAATTCTTTAAAATCAAAATGAAGAATCGCAATTTACGGATTCTGCTGTCAATTGGCGGCTGGACATATTCCAATGACCTCGGCCAGGGAGTCAATAATCCAGAAAAGCGTGAAAAGTTCGTCAAAACAGCAGTCAAGCTCCTTCATGATCTCGCTCTTGATGGTCTAGACGTAGATTGGGAATATCCCACCAACGACGAACAAGCCAAAGATTATGTTGAGTTACTGCGTTGTTTACGTTTAGAGTTGGACTCCGAGGCACTTCGTAATGGATTTCCTCGTAACCAATTCGATTTGTCAGTGGCAGCACCAGCTGGTCCTGAACAAACCCGGATCCTACGCATTAGTGAAATGGACAAATACCTTTCATTTTGGAACCTCATGACCTACGACTTTAGTGGCTCATGGTCTCAGACCGCTTATTATCATAGTAATCTGTACAGTAGCGAGATATCTGGTAATAGTGCTGTCAAGACATATATTAACCAAGGAGTACCTCCTAACAAAATCATACTAGGGATGCCAGTATACGGACGCGGGTTTACAAATACCGGCGGGGTTGGAGAACCGTTCTCGGGGGTTCCCCCTGGAACCTGGGAACAAGGTGTTTTGGATTACAAGGTACTTCCTCTAGCCAATTCAACTGAGCGAGTAGATAAAGAGGCTATAAGTGCGTGCTGCTACGATCCCCAGTCGAGAACTTTAGTGGTCTATGATAATCCAGAGACTGCACGCCTCAAAGCCCAATATGTGATAACCAACGGTTTAGGAGGTGGAATGTGGTGGGAATCAAGTGCAGACTTCCCTATCGACCAACCGCGGTCACTAATTGGTAACTTCACCAAAACCCTGGGTATTGAGAATATTGAAAAGGCATCATCAAATAACCTTAATCTGCCACCAGAATTCCGTCGCAATCTGGGAATTAATATTACCACTCCGGTGGCTAACAATTGAAATATATTCTATATATATTATATGTATAAGTGGTTGTTATTGACTTATATCAGATCTAATAAGGAACCCCTGCATATGTTATCGGATAAGGGTTGGGGTTGGTCCTGTGAAATGATTGACCGCGGAAGAGAGACAGCGATATAGTCTAAAGGGCTGAATTTGTGTGGTTGGGAAAGCCAAGACTGAGCAGTGGAGAAGAAGTGGTTGGTTTTGGTTATTGAGCTATTAGGATCATGGTATATCTCGCCTTCGTATACCTCCTTTACGGGATTGGTTACTTTGCTTCTCTTTCTCCTCTCCTCTTCTCCTCCTCTTCTCCTCCTCTTCTCCTCTTTGCTCTTTCTCTTTCTCTTTCTCTTACTCTTTCTCTTTCTCTTACTCTTTCTCTTTCTCTTTCTCTTTCTCTTTCTCTTTCTCTTCGTTTTCTTCTTCTTCTCCTCTCCTCCTCTCCTCCTCATCGCTTGGATCTCGCTCCCAGGCGATCGACTGCCAAACCAGAAGGATCGCCAGATCATCATCAATAAACCTTAAATTGCTTTTTATGCACGCAAAAGCAATTCCCGCGCCAATCACGTTTGCTATCCAAGCCGTGTGCTTGAATCGATAGGCTAGGACTGGATAGTGGTTATCTTTTAAAATACCCAAGGGAAATTCTTATTGTGTGAGCCAGGAAATATGCCCAGGACCGCCATAATCTTCACCCGTTTTTTATAGGGGGAAATAGTATGCCTGGCATAGCAACCTCGCATCAATAGCTAATTTTGAGCTTATTACCAAACTTTAAAATCTCTAATTAAGATAAACGTTATCGAAATAAATTATGGGACGCATTATATAAACACGCGAAGCTTGCTGCTGTTGAGGGCTATTTTTTTTTCGTCGACCAAAAATACTTTCACAATCTAATTTACTGTTGCAAACTTTTATAGTGAGTCAATCTGTTCTTGTGTAAGATTGGAGTCCTCAGTGCTACTCATATTCTATACTTAATCGAGGTATTTTATTGAGGTGGGCATTGTAATTTACTCATACAGCACTTAGCTCACTAATAGACATAATCAAAAGGTGAAAATACAAAAGAAATATTTATACTTGTTACTATGCGGTGAGTCTATACTTGGTTGTGTGATTCAAGCAAGTAGAAGTCACGCTTACGAATATCGTACTAAGCCACTGAATACCACCAGGCAATACCGACGTTACCTTAATTGAAAGAAACAAATAAAGATACTAGGCAACCATGCTATAGCAATTGAGGTTTATCAATTTATTTATGATTTCTAGTCTGAAATAGAAGAGAAGAGCCCAATTCACTTCTGGCAGCCAATTATTGCCTTTCTAGATGAACATACCTATTCTTGTTACCACCTTACCATTCCTAAAACATTTTACTGAAAATTCCCTTGTTATATCAAAAGTTGTTGTAAAAAAGGTTTATCAGGCTGGTGAAAACAGTTGTTGAAATAGTTGAGCCAAATAAAAGGTCTCTCCTTAACTATAATCAGTAAACTAATCACAAATGCTCTCTTCCAAACCATTATACTTTCAAATATAAAGGTACCACTTTCGAATTGCTTTCAGACTCGAGAAATATAATCATACCACTATAAATCACTATTTGCACGAAGTCCAATCAATCGAATCAACTGCATTGCCCGTGTTGACATTTCGACCAATGAAACACGCACAAGTGAAAATATTCAAAAGCCAGCAAAAGAACCAATCCAGAAACAAAATTGTCGCAAAACTTTGCTTTCCTTCTAAAGACTCACAATCATTTATTGAATCTTAGTATTTTTCGCGATATAGCGCTAATTGACAGCAGCTATTCCGATTAGCATGATTGTGTTGGTCAGATTGACTCTGCATTCCGCTTCATTTGCTAGCGAGAAAAATGATAATGCAGATCAAACTTTTTTTCAACCTTTTTACCAACCGCCATCATAAAGAAAGCACCCGATAGCTAGAATACCAAAAAAAATTTGGTGAGCGATGTGCCAAACATGAGCCCGTTCGATTACTTTACCAGTCATGCTAAACAACCCTATAGGGTTAATATTGTAAGTACTTGGCTCATCTCATATGACAGCGTACGAAACGGCCATCTGGTCCGACTAATTATAAGTTCTAATACCTCAGAAGTGATCCTCATTTCCGGTAATTGGAGAGAGGATTGCTAGTTTTACCAATCTTTGTCCTTGGCCTGAAGAAGCACTGAAAGCTACAACCTTGCCGCTTACTCTCGCTGCCACCTCTTTGCTGTAAAATGACTCTACTCCTATTAAATATGGAGGTGAAACATTATATGCTGGACAATTAATGATAGAATTGGTAAATGTTCAGTGAAAATGAAATGCTGGCAGAACTTGTACCTCAAACCGCTTAGAGCTTATTACACCCTCTCAACATAAAAGCAGTTATAGACGCAACTAGTTACACATTCTTAAGTATATATATATAGTCTTTATTCTAATTAATCGTGCTCAATAGAATCAGCTATGGTATACGTCATCTAACTAAAACTACATGAAACACGTAAAACAAGCTCTATATGTTCATAAGTTGACAACGTGGAGAAGTACGGCAGACAAACCTAAATGCATATCAACTATCGATGGAGATAAAATTTACGAGACATTAATACTCGTAAAATGACACTCGGCATTAATGTTTTAGTAGCATAAAGCATTATATAAAGGTAGTAGTGGTCATCTGTGTGAGCTTATCTTTAGTCCTTTTGAAGGGGTTCGATTATCAAAGATGTGACCATACTGTTTTTATCGTTACGCTGTTCAGCTAGATTTTACTCTAGTACGAAGCTGGCTTTCCAAACAATCAAGAAAAAAAAAAGGTCTAATAGCTTGCTATCTTCCCTTTGAGTTGGCAGGCAATCAACACAACTTACTGTGATTCCTTTTGCTGTCTGATCTAATCGCTCCATGGAAACTATCCATAATATTCCGCCTTCTGTACTAGAGTATTGGTTGCACCATTATTGCAAAGTCATAAATTAATTCCTTCCATCAGTGTATTTAGCTTGCTCTATTTGCTCTGTCTTGAGTTGAATTCATAACACTTCTGTTTAAGTGTAAGCCATATTGTCTATCAACACACTACCCTTAGTATATCGGCAGATAGCATCTGTCAAATTTTTAGAGAGGTGGCCTCACACATGCACATTTTAAGATAAGCAAAAATAATCTAGTTATTATATCCAGGATAATACATATATATATATTCCTGAATGAAGTTTACTTAGTGATTGATTTTTTGTAATTTTGAGAAAAGCTTAAATAAAGGCTGCAGTTGAGCCGGTTAAATGGTAACCACTCATATTTTACATATTTGGCTCGTGGCTGGATCTGGGACTGTAGTTTATTCCAGCGATATGGTGGAAAAAGCGCAAACGGATTCTGAAAGTAACGCTATGACAAACGTCGTGAACAGTGGATTATAAACATAAGGAAAGCAGATATAGAGCGAGCTTCGTCGCTTTGCAATCCAGATTCACTCACTGTATGGCCTAGATTTACTGCAGTTAATATTGAAGACGCTATGGGACGTTTACATTAGACAGAGGGTTGTCATTGAATTGTGCTTGGCACTCTGTAAGTATTTAGCAATTCGAGGGTGTTCAAATATCTCGAACATGACTCGATTGAGAATGTTTTTTTTTGTAGCTTAGATTTTCTATAGGACAGCAAAGATGACGGTGAGGATGACGATGATGATGAGGATGATGATGATGATGAGGATGACGACGATAATTACGACGGTGATGACGAATTACTTCTTGTAAACGCAATCCTAAAAGCTGAATACTTATACCAACGAGAAAAGGGAATGACTCTATTGTGTTAATTGAAATGGTTTCGGGACTATTTTTTCTTTTCAGAACATTGGCACAAATAGATGACCAACTCGCTACACGAAAGGAGCGGTAGGCAGTTCAATTGTTTGAAATTTAATTTGATACGCTACAGTCGCTTATTTGGAGACTTCAGGGAACTTTAGGAAGTTATAGGTGAAATAGAAAAGCATTCCGAAATTATTGAATTGATAGTAGAAATTTTGCGAACTAGCGTCCAAGTGACGAAGAAAATGTACGATAATTGGTTCTTCCCTTTCTTTAATTTTGCCTTAGGATTTATTCAAAATTTACATATATATATATATATATATATATACGAAAAGCTAGTTTTACCGGAAACAGTAATAAAGGGAGACGAAAGAAAAATAAGAAAATAGATAAAAAAACAAGATATGAAGCTAGAAAGTGCTCTTTTTCGCGACTATATTATCCGGCTACAAGGCATTGATTAATCATTGAAAATATGTTCTCAAAAAGCATTTAAACTGTGCAAAAACACTACTATTGGTCCAGTGCTTTTGGCGACAATCACGGCCGACAAAGTGAGCGTCGTGGCTAATACAGTGAACAGCTGCTGCGAGAATAGGAATCCTACCGGAGACAGATAAAATAGCCGGCAATTGCACACTGCGAATAGAATGGATATTCCAGCAATTGGAGGGTGCCCTCAATTTATACATTTGTTAATGGGAGTATTTATTTTACATTACATAAACGAATAAGAACTAACAAAGAGGGCGACGTATTTTTTGAAAAAATGGGTACGAAAATAAATCCAATTATAACACTAAATACAAAATAACCTTAAAACCCCATCCCATTGTTAAAATACTTTATATACTTAACGCAAAGAAAATATTTCCATCACAATCAAGCCTAGAGACCCACTCCTAATACCTCCCCCCCCGACAAGTAAGTTCCACAACTTCATCCCGTTCTCACCGTGTATATGCAGTGCTACCTACAGCTCGCAGATTACGTCTGCATAGGTCTTCTGCAACTACCACTGCCAGCGCATGCAATCAGAAGTTAGGGTTCTGCAGCTGGTGAAAAAGTAATGCCTGCCTAAATCCCCCCAAAAGTTCCAGTTGACACCTCGTGCTACGTATAGAAGGCTGCCGGCACACGACCGTCCTGTGCACTGTAAGCACGGGCAGCACGATTGTCGGCGGTTGAATATATATAAGTAAGCTAATCGACGAATGACACAACAGCTACCGAACCCAAAAGCAGGAAGTGAATATTTTCCAGACCACTTTTTGCCGCTTCAGTTTGTTTTCATTCTCGTCTGGTTTGAAAGTCAGATAAGCGTGAAGAATCACACCACAAAAGCAGGCCGCCAGATCATTCTCGATACCAAAGAGGCTGACAGTAGGCGTGCGTAGTTGTAGCAGAGCCCCAGCAGTGGAATATTAAGTTTGGCAGCATATAACCCACCAAAGCAACAGCACCCACCAAACAGAGTAAAAAAGAAAGAGAGACTACTGTTATCACATACGCCAGTGAAAACGACCGACCAGTTTAACAAAAAAAATACACTGAGCAAAGGGAGTAGCGAATTCTTTGACATTGCTTTTCGTCAATAGACACAGGCGTAGGCTCCGTATCCAGATTCACGATCCGCTCTTCAAATGAAGTTTGGTAAATATCTGGCCAAGCGCCAGCTGGATTTGCCAGAATATTCCTATTATTTCATCAATTACAAGGCTCTAAAGAAGGTACGTAGTGATTGGTTATGTCTGTGGCAGGAGTGATGGATGGCGCTAGATCCGTTGCTCGACCTCGACGTGTAGGAACAGAGGACGACAAGGATGGATGTCGACCGAGACTGGATATAGGAGATAGCAGGAGTGACCAAGAGCAGGCCCAATAAACACACATGTGTCGGCCTTTTTACTAACCTGATGGCTGTAGCTGATCAAATCCCTATCAATCCCAGCAAGAGCTGGAGGTACACCAGGTAGAGAGACGGAAAGAAGCCTTCAAGACAACAAGGCAACGTTTTTCTTTCAATTGGAAAGAGAACTAGAGAAAGTAAATACATTCTATCTACAAAAAGAGGCCGAATTAAAGGTCCGAATTAATATCTTATGTGAAAAGAAACAGGCTGCCTATAAAGCCGGGGCTCTATCTTCAAAGTCTTCGCTCACATATATTTCATTACACGAAGGGTTTCAACGATTCCGACGGGATCTAGAGAGACTGGAACAGTTCATCGAGTTGAACGGAACTGGGTTCTCAAAGGTCTTAAAAAAATGGGATAAACGGTCTAAAAGTCATACTAAGGAACTGTATTTATCACGCGCTGTAGAAGTACAGCCCGTTTTCCATAGAGAAGAACTGGCCAACTTCTCGGACGTTGCCAGTTCCAGTTTGATTGAACTGGAAGCGTGGTCGGACGGAGATAACGTGGTTTTCGAAGAGCAGTCCCAGCATTTAGTACCCCACCATCAACAGCAGCAACATCAACCAGGAGGTCTAAGAGAGCACGACGATTTGTATAGAGAGTTTGTCAAGGCATCTTCGGCCATGAAGCATAACGATGAGGTCCAGGTGCATGCCATTGTGAACGACTTTGTGGAAAAACTGCAACAAACAAAAGACGCCAAGGAGAGACTCACAAGAATCTTCCTGCTAGCAATTTCATCTGAAGCTGATAATGTCGCCCTTGCTGCTCTGTATAAATCAGGATATGTTGATATACACGCGGTGGATGAATTCTCTGGCAAAACATGTCTTCATAGAGCGGCTGCTACCGATGACAGGAGAGAGCTCATCGATCTAGCCCTCTCAGAGAATGTCGACGTTAGTGTGGCCGACGTTTACGGGAAGACTGCTCTACATTACGCATGTTTAAGCAATCGAAGACACTTGATTCCTCTGTTGTTGAAACATGGAGCAGATATTAACGCCTTGGACAAGGACAACTTTAGTCCATTGTTATTGTCGATTGTGCACAATTTTGCGGGCTGCGTTAAAGAACTCATTAATGCTGGAGCAAAGGTAGACGTAGATTCTGAGAAAGACTATATTCCTTTAAATTTGGCGTGCCAGTATGGTAACCACGATATTGTTAAGATTTTACTGGATAACAACCCGACTTTAATCGGCGCCGACGCAGAAGGACTATATCCTATCCATGTTGTTGCGAGAGCTGGATTTTATAAATTGGTACCACTCTTAAAATCGTACAATATCAACGTTAATGAACTGGACAAGTTAAATCAATGGACTGCTTTGTGTTATGCCGCGAGCGAGGGCCATTTCCGAACCGTTAGAGCGCTTCTCGACGCAGACGCAGATCCCACTCTTCATGATGATAATGGGTACAGTGCATTATATCATGCTGCTTGGGAAGGAAGAGCTAGATGTACGTGGGAACTGGCTAGAAACCTGTCAGGAAAGATCGATACATCACGCTCTTTTTACGGCCCCACCGACGATGAGTCAAAGTCGGAGATCGAGGAGACCCTCAATGAAATGGACTTGTCGGAATCTACAGAACTAGACTTGATTCCCGACTTGTCTCTGCCGCCACCAATCATCCCACTCCAACGTTACGGACATAATTTTTTGGATAACAAGAAAATCATCCTTCAGCTATTATTCGACCCGTCTGCTAAACCTATTAATTTCCATAAAGAGGAAGACTCCCTTCCTGCTGGTAGATTGACCATTTCCACTAGAAACAGTTCAGACTTTATCCCTAGAAGCATTATTTTACCTATTTCCGACAATGACCGCGTGATCACTTTCCAAGTCGAATCTCTGGAAACATTTGCTGTTGATTTTGAGGTGTTTTCCACGTTTGGAACAAGAGTTATCGCCAAAACATCCGTGCTTCCCTATGTGTTCAATGAAAATAACAACAATGGAAGCGAGCATAGTTGTAGATTGCCATTATTTGACGTGAGATTGAAATCTGTCGGTGATATCTCCTTCAAGTTCCAAATCGTCCGACCATTTAGCGGTAAGCCGTTGGAAATCACCAAATATGATACCTACTGGAAATCCACTAGTCAAGTTGAATCCCAACAACAACAGCCTCATCAATCAGTGCAAGCCATGTCATTTGTCACAGCATCGTCGCTTTCCGGCTCTTACAGCCAAGTGTCCGTATGCCTGACAAAGGATTTCCAGCCGGTTGTTTCCGATAGTTGGTCTGTAAATATTAAAGGAATCGAAATCCCCATTGGCAACATTGCACTTGATAATCTACTTCGATTACAATCCACTGGAGATGATTATACGTTATCATTAGAAGAACTCTTGTCTAAGCTCTCTACCCTCACCGATGCCAAACAACTTCATTCTGTTATCAAAGGTCGTGCTATTCCCCTTAGTATGCTTCTTTCTAGACTTCCCATCCACATCAAACTTAATATTTGTGTGCTATATCCCACTTCTCTAGAGGCATCATTATCCAATTTTGGTCTCCCTGCATTTGCCGAACTCAATGTTTATGTCGACCATATCCTGACCATTTTATTCGATCATGCCCGTGAAGTTCGAAAGATTTCGGCAGATCCAGTCACAGGCCTTGGAACGTGTCGGTCGTTAATATTCACCTCTGCCAACCCTGATGTGTGCGCTCTGCTCAATTGGAAACAACCCAACTATCCTGTTTTCTTTTACATGACGGGATTCGATACATCTGGCCAGCAATACCGCAGTGCTCATGGATTGCCTATTGATGGAGGAGAAGACCGTAGATGTGTGAGTCTTAAGGATGCAGCTAACTTTGCTGCCAATAATAATTTATTAGGAATCATTTGTAGTTCAGAATTGCTTGCATTAGTCCCGATCTTGATCCCTTCGGTTCGCGTGCTTGGCCTTGTGCTAGTTTCTGATCTCAATGTTCCTGTTGATACGAACGAGAACGAGAGCGAGAACATCACTGCTCAAGATGGCGTTGATGGAATCCGAACGCATGATGTTCTTATATTTAAGCAGACTATTGATATGTAATTCATAGATACATAAACCATTTTAAGAGACTCTGAAGGTGGAAATAGGTAGGTTGAAGGTTCAATATGTGAGCTAGCAGGCTCTGCTAGGCAGTACTCTTCAAATCAAGTCCCATGGACGATTCTAAAAGTTCAATATTCGTGCTAACAGGTCCAGGCAGAGTCATAATCATCAAAGCAAATGGCGACTCTAAAAGTTCTTCAGTATTCAAGCATACAGGTTCAGACAGAGTCTGACCCACTGAAACATAGACCGAAATAACTATGAACCATCAAACTAACATGCAAAGTAGAATTAAATAAAAGCCATTAGCAATTTTTACATCAAATCAAAGTCGTCAATTTCGTTACGGTATTTCATGATGTTTCTCTTGATTTTGCTGGAGTCAACCCAAGTAACGAAATCCTCCATATTCCGCGTAACGAGAAAGGCCGAATCGGTCACCACTTGTGGACCAACTCGAACATGACCCTGTTCCACAAACTTAGTTGCTTCGGAGATATTCTGTGCCATACGTAATCTACACATTACTACTGGCAGTCGCCTTCTACAGAAAGCAGCAACTGTGATTTTGTTTTCCAAGTCGGATACCTTGGGTTTACCAGTAGGTGGGAATATACCCATGTTGTATAACTTTTCAAGCAGAAGCTCTTCATGTTTGAGACGAGTGGGATCATGAGCATGAAGTTGTGAAAGTTTATGGGCAAGTTGACGGATGTTACCACAGATTTTGTTATATTTAATATAGTCGTCTCTATTCTGAATGTGATACATTCGCATGACTTGAGCATCTCGATGGCCATGGTCTTCTTTCCAGTCGAGAAAATCGACCTTTTTCAGCAGTTTCTGCTCATGATGTTTAAGTTTTCGGACCATTTTTTCTTAGTAGTGACGGAGAATTGAAGTCTCAGTAGCGTATAGTCTCTACAATAAATAAATAATAAATAAATAACGAGGTGTTAAATGGTAATGAATATGAAATGTCAACATACTCAGTTAGTTAAGGGTAGTGAAAAATATATTTTTCGGGATCGCCGATTTTCACCGCTTGTTTTGGAGTTCCCCTAACATCGGAATACCCAAATTTCAGTTGGCAAATTTCATGCTTCACCAACCAACGGGATCAACTAGTTCTTCATATTGGAAAATAGACCATCGGTTTCTTTTACCTACAATCATTTTTTTTTTTTTGCATAATGAATGGGAATAGGCTCGCATTACCAATGCTGAGGTCGTTCGCCAATGTTCGAGCATGTGTCCCATTCACAAGAACTATCACGGCGCACTCATCTTTGAGACCGTTCTCTAGTAGTCCGACTTCCTTGTCCAACATTGGAAATATGCCAATAGTTCTACCTGACGGAGTGACATTCTCAGTCGAGCCCAAAAACGTGGACGAGGTATCTTTATTTCGAATGAAACTAGAAGACCAAAGAGGAGGGAAACCAAAAATCCATGTTACTCAAATTGCTACTGTTAGCGGACCAAACGGTACAGTCAAGGTGGAACTGGCCGATTTTGTCAAAGTCGAGAAATCGCCAGAGACAGCAAATAAAATCCATGTTTCGGTTATCAATTCATCCAAAAAGCATCAACGACAAATGTGGGGCACCAGTCGGAGCCTTATAAGTAATGGCATCGTTGGAGTCAGCGAGGGACACCTTTCAATTGTCAAGTTTGTTGGAACAGGATTCCGAGCGATTCTCGAAAAGAATGAAAAGGGTCGCGAACAACTCAGTTTACGTCTTGGATACTGTGTTCCCATTATAATCAGGATCCCGAAAGACATTACTGTCAAGGTTCCTTTACCACATCGACTTATTATTGAAGGAGTTGACAAGCAGCGGGTCAAACAGCTAGCAGCGGAAATACGAAAACACAGACCTCCTGAGCCATATAAAGGAAAAGGTGTTTTTGTTGACGGAGAGACTATCAAGCTTAAGCAACGAAAGATTAAATAAATGATTTGGTCTTTTTAATGTTCTTTATGTAAATAATAAAAATGTATATACAGAGAAGGTGGGTGGGAGATCGCATGGCTTACAGGGCCATACGGCGAGTGGGTTCTTCTTTAGGGCCCGGTACAAAAGGATGGAATTCCTCATCCATAAGAGATACGACAGTACCATCAGGGGTTGTCAGGGACCAGTCTAGAACTAAGAATCGCCTGGTTGCACTATCCCGACGAGCGTTGAAATGAGCGATGGCAGACCCATTATCACCTTTCACAGAGTACGAGAAGTCAACTACTCCAGATGCAGCGGCTACAGTACCAGAGATCCATGGCATAAGACTGGCAAAACTAATATTGTGGCCTAGTAATAGACGTCCCTTTTCGCTTCGACGTAATGTGTATAGAGTAGACGAAACGACGGGGGCACTAGCATCTTCATATTTGACAATTCCATAGAACGATACTCCCATCAGAATGCAGAACAGGACAAACGAGTTCCGGCCACGGTTTCGGTCCTTTAACACATCTGGGAGTTCAAAGTTGACAACAACTGGCTTTCTAGGTTTAGCTGGCGTATTATTAGGAGTGCTGGTATTAACAGCACTAAGGTTACTTGTATTGGCAGGGGTCGAAGATACATATCTAGCTCCTACCAACAGTCCCTGCTTCATCGTCGTCTTCGTTAGAAGAGCTGAACGCAAACGCAAACCTAGCGCTAAAGCTCGCTTATGAGCTCTTAATCCAATTTGAATCATGGTTATGGTGAATGAAATTGTGGAAATGCTGCTTCTACAATACTACACTCTCTCCTGACGCTCTCCACTTATATGCGTAAATAAAAAGCTCGTGAACTTTTCATTGCGACGAGCGTCACATGATTTTGCGCTGCACAGCCGTGCTGAAATTTTGAAAATTTCAAGAATAAACCAGTTGGTTCATGAGTTTATCGACCGAGAAAAAAAAAACAAGCAGTAGTGAAATAGAGCAACCTCGCAGTGATTCGAACCTGTCTCCTCATACTCCTGATCACTCCATAATGAATTCACTTTCATCAACAGTGTCGAGAATTTTCGGCTCAGCAGGGCATTCGTCGGCCCTTGTTAGCAGGACAAACATCACCGCTAGCCTAGCGGCCCTTACAATTACTCGCCCATACTCAGCCAAACTCACTGCTCAAAGTGTAATTGATACATACCCTTCAAAAGCTCCAGTGCTTTTTGACTCTCCAGAAGCTTCTCATGGCCGTAGATTGATTAGACGACGAACAGGTCTAATAGCCATCAAGAGAGGTATGGTGCCTTATTATGAAGAGGATGGCACCCATTACCCCTGTACAGTTCTTGAGGTTGATCGAGTTCAAGTTACAGATATCAAAACTAAAGATAAGCATGGCTATTTTGCCGTCCAGCTCGGTATTGGTAACCGGAAATATGCTCGTGTAACACGACCAATGCTTGGACATTTTGCAAGAAGTCAAGTAGCGCCCAAGAGCTTTGTTTGTGAATTCCAGGTTAAAAATGAACAAGGACTTCTGCCTCTCGGTACTGAGATCAAAGCCGATCACTTTGTGCCTGGTCAATTCGTTGATCTTAAATCTCGATCCAAAGGAAAAGGAATCCAAGGTGTAATGAAGAGATGGGGGTTCAAAGGTTTAGGAGCATCTCATGGTGTTTCAAAGGCACATCGTTCAGCCGGTTCCACGGGACAGAACCAAGATCCTGGTCGTACATTCCCAGGCAAGAAGATGGCTGGTAGAATGGGATTCGACTATAACACCATTCAAAATGCATTAGTAGTCAAGGTCGATGCTGACAAGGGGCTTATTCTCATCAAGGGCCCCGTATCAGGCGCCAATGGCCGCTACGTTCGAATTGCCGATGCCATCAAAAAGCCATTTCCCAATGTCTCATGGCCCCCGGTAAATGCTTCCGATGCATAAGAAGTATACCTATAGCATGAGCACCCTGTAAATATAATGTCTGAAGTTTTTTTAATCCATTTTCTATTCGGAGAAACCTCGAGCGGAGCTCGAGCAACCGGTCTGGGCAGAGCCCAGCCTTCGGAGACAAACGAATGGTTCATTTCAGCCAAACTAGCTCCTACAAAGATAATTAGAATGAATTTGTTAAGTACATGCTTTGGGGAGTATATTATTTTTAATTATCTTTCTTTTTAGAAGAAGTTGGTGGCGTGGGAAAATGGATGAACTCTAAAGGAATATTGTAGGCAGGGTTGATAGTACACATTTGAACTAGTCTAAGAGTCCTCTTCTTCCATCTCCGAAGGCTTTATTAAACCGCCAACCTTCAGGGCCTTTTCTCTATCTAATCGCTGCTTTTCTTGTAATTCTGTTTCTTTCTCCTCAGCAAATAAATAATCGGTACTATCGCCTCCAAACTCCTTGATTTGAACTAGGAAATCTCGTAACGTGAGTTTGAACTTGATAGGCTCCCGGTGTAATCGGAAGAGCCCTTCAACGAAATTATTCACTTGGGCTTGTTGAAGGTGGGGGAATGCAGTGATGAGCGATGTGCTAAGATATTGACGGAAATATTCCGTGTTGGTGGTCCCGACTGGTGCTTCTCCTTCTTCATAAAGGGGTACTCCAATCCGGTTGTTTTCAACAAGACTAATGATTTTCGCCAAAATCTCCGATTGGGTCTTGAATCCCGCTTTATGGTCTGCGTCTGTGAGAACATAGAATGTATCACCGATAATGGGTTTGAAAAAGCTCTTGAAAAACTTGTTGGCGACCTCTGGTTGATTGTAGTCAGCTACATTGTCAATGATTTCCAACGTAAGACTGAGGCCTGCCGATTCCACTTCTCTATTATCATGCTTCGCGGCCCACAAACAAGCATCAATGGTTTTACTAAAGATTTGATCGGGCAACTTTAATAAAGCAGAGAAACTGTTTAGATTAATGGTCCGCAGCAGCTTGAAGAACTCAACTCGGAATTCCGGATAATCGGTCATTGACTTGTTGATCATATCCAAAGTGCACTCAAAGATCTTTTCAAGAATCCCAAGAACCATGTCTGGGATCATGGATCCTACTCGGTTGACAAGAACATCAACACAGCTGAGTACTTCCGCTTCACGGAATTGAGGTTGGTTCTGCTGATAATCATCGAGAATAGTGGTTAATAGTTGTTCAGCAATGTTTTGAACCACCTCCTCAAGGTCTTCAGCCCGCGAAATATACGTTTCAACTAATTTAAGAATCTCTTTCTTGATTCCTCGCAATACCCGCGCTCTGTGGGTTTGTGCGAAAATCGCATTGGATTGCGCTTCCGTGACCATGTTTTGACTAACTGCCTTGTATGAAGAAAGCATGTTAACATAAATACGAGCAAGTTGAGGATAGAACCCGGAGCCAAGAGATGAGCAGGTGGAAACATTAGTCTTTAAAACGTTGATAACAATTTTGATGTTATCTCCATTGGTGAGCAGCTCAGGGCTCTGATAGGCCTGCTCCATCATGGCATCCCATGCCATGTTGGGCAAGCGCATAAGATCTTGAAGAAGGCGTTCTCTTTGGCCCTTGACTGGCTGAGCAGAAATAATATGACCACAAGCCTCGTAGAAGGTATGGACTTGGTGCGGTTGTAAATCAGAGGTGATTTTATCTAAACTTTTAATGATCTCATCAATGAACGGCTCTGCTTCCCCTTGCTGATGGGCGACAAAGTGACGCTTACACTTTTGAGCAATCTTGATGAAGGTATCACAAGCCATATCCTGAACTCCTTCATGAGTCTCATGCATAAACTCAAACAACTTGTTTACAACCGTCTTAAGGAATCTCCAATGAGCCTTCAAAAATCTAGGATACTGCCCAACAATATACATGATATTTGAAGCCACCACGGCTTTATTATCTTTGCCTTTTTTCATTTCAGTCAAACCAAGCAGATCCTTGATCACTGATACGAGGAAATGTTTTTCCATTTCTTCGTTCATGGCTCCTGAAATAGACCCAATAGCCCAGCAAAGGGTATTGAGGTTATTCCAAGACCATTCGCTACCATCAATCTGCTTAGCTAGCTTATTAATCATGATTGCTCTTGTATCAACCACGTCCAAGTGGGTCAAATACACCAACACTTCTCTCATACTTTTATACAGAGTAATTGTATCACTTTCTTTAACGAATTCACGGACGATTTCTCCTTCGTCGCTTTCAACAATTAACACCTCCTCTGGACGCACCATTTTTTCTATCATTACCGTTCTTAAGCTCGATAATACTCCAGCATAAGTGTGTTTCCGTAATGGATAATTGGCCAACAGGTCAGGATCCAATGCTCCTCCAGTACTAAAAGTGGTCGCAAAGCTTCTTTGTAATAGTGGATTAAGATCTGATATGGGGATTTGTTGGATCTCTTCGTATAATTCCAAGACCAATCTTGACCAATAATCAAGACATCCTTTGAAAATCTCTCGCTCGTCGATTTGGCTTATCTTGATCAGATAAAGATGAACGTTGATTAACAATTCCTTGTTATCTTGGCTCTCAACGATCTTTAGATGGTTTGTCAAGAAAAATGACAAAAACAACGACAGATTTTGAATGAAATCCTGATCGTTGGACCCGGCAGATTCATAAGCAGTTCTTAGATCCGTAGATAATGGAACAATCTTATTAATCACCTCTACCGACATATAAAACATAGTGTAGAATTGCTTGTCATACTGAGTGGCATACAAACTAGCGATTTCAGTCAAACATTTCAACGTGATGTTTCTGTATTGAGGAGGGGTCAAAAACTTGGTCACCAACACCTCAATTAAAGGGGTCTCAAAAATAAATGCCAATGGGATCCAGCCTAGATAGCGTAATAAACTTTGCAAAGTGGCATTGATTAATGACGGACGAGTGGCTTTTTCCAGGACTTCATAACATAATCTATAAATTTCCGAAAACTCGTTGCACATTTGTTGCTTTAAGTTTTTCGCTTTGGCCTGGGTCATTTGTTCTGTAGAGAAATCAAACACTTCTTCACTGAGCAGTTTCAAAATGGACATATTATTCTCGCACACGTTGAAGCCAGTTCGACTGGCAGCAACGATCTCCGGGATGAAGTTGGGCCAATTGGCAGGCCATTCTTGTTTCAGCACTTGAACCAACGTCAAGTTGGCTTTATTGAGAAGTGGTCTTTGAGTCCGGAAAACCGTCTCGTCGTTACTCCACTCTATACACATATTCACAATGAAGTTCCGGATACCCTGGCGTTGCTCTGCCGGCAATGATTTCCATCTTGTCTGGATCAATTTATCCATAACCGACAGAGCCAGGTATTTGGATTGTGAATTCGACGAGTTTTGAAGGATTTTATCTGCTCTTGTCCATGCCTCTGGGTTTTCTTGAAACTTTAGATGGGTAGGTTAGTATTGTCTCTGACCGGGAGTTTTTCTGGGGGGTTTGGCACTTCCCTCCAGACTCTCTTAACACGCTTTGCTCGAAAACGAGAGTCTGATGAGATAGGTCGCGGTCCGGCCAGTACCGGACTTGCCGCCATGATCTTACTTACTTTCTTCAAGACAACCTCGGCCTCCTTTCGCTCATTAGGATTTCCTTTGCCGCCATAGAACAAATCAACGACACTGTCAAAGACAGCAAGGTCCAGGTCCTTTGAAAAATCTAAAACAGCTTCCATACTCAGTCAATTGCGCACTTATGGGTCGATCACTATATATCTATATATATATATTTTTGGGGGCTTACACCAAATCACTGGATTATCAATTAGTTCTTGTTGCTGGTCACAATTCACGCTACAGCTGGGATGTATGAACTATTTTTGGAGGACCGGATAAACAAACTTCACAAGAATCTTCAGCGAATCTTTAGCTAAAAGTCGCACTAAGAGTTGGGTTCGCGTTGTGGGAAGTAATTCTCAAAGAGAGTGGAAAGGAGAGTGTGCAAAAGAAGTTTGTTTTGCATCCAAAATCCGATTGATTGTTTTTCTGAGAAGACCCACAGGTTAGGGTTTCACGCGGTTAGGGAGCGAAGGGAAATGAGTGGGAGCGTTAGAGAGACAGAGAGGAGGAGGAAAGAGAGAGAGCAGCAGATAAGTTGATGGGATCTCATTAAGAGAATTCGAGATTGTTTGCGACTACAGCATTACCGGTCTTTTGATCTAATATGACTAGACCCGCAGAGCTCTATGAGTACCTCTGCTACAGTGAATACTTGTTGGTGGCTGTCGGCCTTAGCTGAACCTTACGTCACGTGATTATAGTCTCCAACAGGGCCCTGCAAGACGAGCTTCGTCTGTCTAATGAAGAAGAACAGCTGAATTGCCGAAGAGCCCGGACTATCGGGCTCCGGAAATAAAGTTGAAAAGATAAATATACAAAAAGTAGCCCAATAATATATATAATGCAATATAATATAAAATATGGAATAAAACACGATTAGCGCATGTTCATTTGAGGTCGTAACATCTGAGTATCTCCAGCGTCGGGAACTAATTGAGATGATGGACGAGCTCTGGGAGTTGGCGGCAGACCTCCACTAACCCATTGACCATTGGGAGACGAAGCAGAAGATGTCAGACTGCCGGCTCTACTGCTGTTACCACTGCTACCTGCACTACTGAACTTCTTGGGTGGTGCAAATGTCATTAAGGCTATACTTTTCCGTAGCTCATGAGGACTTGGTAACGCACCAGCATCTTCATTATTCCACCCGTTATTAAGAGGGTTAAATGCAGGGATTGGAGAAGCTGCTCCTCCTTTATTGTGACGTCTTTGAGGAGCGTATGAAAGAGGAGAATCATTTTCAGAAAGATTATGAGGGGTCGGTAGTTGCGCCAAGTCGGCAAGCGGAGTCACGGAACGAGATGGTTCTGGCGAAGATGTATACTGTCTTGGACTCTCGTACGGAGATACTGGTGGAGGGGAGTTTGCAAAACTGTTTTGATTGGAGTATGCATTAGGAGAGTAAGGTTGATCGGGATAGTAACGTTGGTTATTGGTATACTCGACCTGCTGTCGTTCAGGCTGGCCGGCGTATTGGCGCTGTAGATGCTGCTCGGAGTGCTGATAAGGACGATTGTCTGCTTCATACTGAGCATGTTGATTAGCATATTCCGGTTGATGGTGCTGTGGCCCAGATAACTCATGCTGTTGCTCATGATTAAAAGGATTCCTCGAAGTATTATCGAAATCCTCATCCTTATGCTTTTGTTCGTTAACATGAGGAATATCTCTATCATTCTCAACACCAACTACAGGAGACGCTTCTGGTGAATCAGGTAAATATTCTCTATAAATTGATTTCACTCTTTCAAATTGTTTTGTAAAACTACGATCCAATTCGCCCTTAGGCTTACTTCCCGTGTCAGTTCTTTCATCATCATCTTCTTCTTCTTCTTCTTCTTCTTCTTCTTCGAACGAAAAGCTTTTGCCGTTTTCGTCAAATTGAGGAGTAGGAATACCGCCATGGCTTACTACTCTCGTTTGGAAATCATTACTGTAACGTATGCTCTCTCTTGATAGTTCATGACTCTGATCGTTATCGTTTGTTGACTCTCTATGGTAAGCGCGCTCTGGTGGAGTGGGTAAAGAGGCCACAATGTCATCCTCAAGGTTGCTCTGTTTTTGCTGTTGAGTCAATTTCATGCCTCCATTTGTCTCCAAAGGATGGGTGCTCGTATCAGGGGAATCCGCAACCGTGGATGGAGGACTAATAGTGGAAGCGGCTTTTTCAGTTCTGTCTGATGAAATATATGAATCCGCAGAGGAAATCGATCTTGGTTTCATCGTTCCCATCCCAAGACTACTCCTGGTCCGTCCATTTAATCCCAGTCCATGTGGTAGATTGTCAAGTCGGTGAGACGGGAATTTGGGTGATAACGGTCTTGAAATGCCACTATTGGCTGAATAAATTGATGCATTACCTGGATAAATATCTGAATCTATCATGGAGTGTAAAGAACGAGAATATTCTTCTAGCGATTGGTTTGAGTTGTTTAATTCGGGGTGTAACATATAAGGAGCTCTAGCATGAAACGGATTTTCATGGTTTACAGGATTTGAGGTTGTTTCTATTGATCCTTTACCAATTGACTTCTGATCGGGGTATCGGTTGAGTTTCTCATCAGATGGATCATGAAAACCACCGCGAGATACAAAATGGTCGTTTGGACGTATCATACTTATATCATAGTCATCGGTATCAACGTCAATGTCCTTATCGGCCATTTCTTCCATTTTCAATCTTTTCAAGTGTCTAAAATGAAGATAGACTAATAAGCAGATAGCAGCCAGAACGGGAATAGTCACTCCCAAGACTATTGGTAATGTTTGATCTTGAGTAGGATATACACATTTAGCCGATTGAGGACTGCTATCGCTTGAAACACAGGTACTAGTTGACCGACGAAACAGCCAAATCGATGAAGGACTTGATGATGCTGAGGTTGTTGCTACTAGGTGGGGAGCAGCAACATGAATATTTTGAACCATCAAGTTGTCATAACTTTGGTGGTGATGTTGGAGGTCTCGATCTTGAACCATTGAGACGAGTGAGGACGAATAATAGACGAAGGATGAAGATGGAATAATGAAATAATCAAGTTAACAGACAATGGCCGTGCACACTTATATAACAAGCGACGGAGGCTAACCTTAAATATGATATAACGTAATAATAGTATCAGTGCTGGAGTATGTACAAGGAGTGCACTGCACGGACCGAATAAAAACAGGGGGTAGTAATAATGATAAAGGAAAGTGGTTCGTATAAGAGATGAAGGGTTTGAGAATTAGAAAAATATTCAATTCAAAGTTTCATGAATAAAAATCGCAAAACTCTTAGCAGACGTCTGAAAATGTTAGAAAGGAAGAACTGATTTTTCCAGGTAACTTTCGCGTGCAGCGGGAAATAAATCCTCCTCCAGCCATTTGTGCGACGGACTAATGTGTCCTGCAAGACATGATATGCACAAAGTATATCAAGTCAGTTAATTGAAAATGTTTACGGACAGACTTACAAAGATTGGGTACAACGATTTTAACAAAGGTTGGAGCAAAAAGAGATTAAACAATGATAATCAGGCTGTAAAGTGAAAAATTAATCCTCCGATTGTTAATAAACAGGCCAGGTGAAAAAGAAACGTTGGTATTTGATCCACTGATCAACGACGGCGATTGGAGAATGAATCTTCAGCGCAATAGGAAAGCCTATTTTTTGCCCGTTCATCTGCTTTTATCAAACAGGGCGCCCCAATGGATGGTCCCGGCTTTCGACTGACCCAGTGCACAGCTAACAGTTTGCAATGTATTCTGGGGGTTTTAAAGGAGGTGAAAAAAGGAGAGATCTTACATGATACGTATTGCCTAAAACGGAAAGAGTGCAGATTCCAGACTCGCCTAATGTAGACGTATCCTGTTGTTATTTTGATCTCGCTAAGCTCAAGCGCAGGATACACAGAGCAAGAATATCAATGACCAGAATTAATAGCAATTGATAGTTAGGTTAACATTAAATCGCGAATCTAGTTGTATCAAGGAGAGAACCATTGAAAATGGCCAGATAATTAGAGAGATATGAGAAGAAAACCAATTGTCTAGCAACTACCATTAGATCATGTTGTGTTTATTTTTTCACGTTGCTATCATTCCTTTAATCTATATGGTAAGCACACGAGGAGCCACTATCCTGGTACTTATCACTGGGTGGAATTTCCGATGCGCGTCGGGCAAAAAGATAAAAATAGAATTTTAACTGGCAGTACGATCAGTTAACGATTATTCCTGTCAGCTCAAACTCCTGCTTAGGCCCACGTTAAGGCTCTGGCTGCTAAGGCTGTCAAAAGTGCTCACACAGGCCGAAGACGAGACGAACGCGTCGGGCCCTTCTCCAATCTGAGATATGTGGATCAAGCAAAGTCTAAGTAATCATCATAATAGGCATCAAATTAGCCGATCTTCTGTATTAGGCAATACAAGAACTTGAAAAGGAAGTTCAACGCAACTGTTTCACATGGACCGATGCAGTAGTGGCCGTTACCCCTGAATTTCTGTTGCACCGTTTGAAGTCCGATTAGAGAGGGCATCCAAGCGTGATTTTGATCCTGGGGTTGGCTTGAAGCTGATAGATCAGGGGCCTGGCTCTGCCAGATCCAATCAAGCGTCAGTTTGGTTATACGGGTATGGCTAGTAATAATAATCGTTAGCTATCTAAACATTAGGAAACGTAGGAAACGACTATAGATCTGTGATCTGGTCCTGCCTGATCAACCGTCCAATTGGCCCTGGGGTTGGCCTCACGCTCTGATATATCTGTGATCCAGCCGTTATAGCCCGCCAACAGAACTGGACTTCAATGCATCTCGAAGAACCTTTGCCAGACCAATTGCTTTCTCCTCTTCAAGGATCCGTGTGATGACTTGTACACAGACTGGCGCACCGTGGAACAATTCCGGATCATAGCTCTCGTAAACATGTTTATCGTCCTCGCTGATGGGCGTGTATGTCTCTTCCGGTACGTCGATATTTTTATCAGCAAATGTAACTGGCACAACCACTACTGAACAATCAAGTACATTTAGAGCTACTGTGTACGAAGATTTCATTCCTTTAAACCTAGGTATGAACGACGCTGATTCCCAACCTGGAGAAATCCATGCACTGACCGGTTTACCGTTAAATGTGCGGTTGGCAGTGTCCATCCAATACTTGAAATATCTTTTCTGTATCTTATACTTCTTATCCGCATCTGACCAATACTCGTTGATTGTTTTAGGTTTGTCCGTACCAGGGACCAAACAAGGCTCGCCGGTAATGTCACACATATCTTGGATCTCTTTGCCTCCATCAGCATCGAAAAGACCAAATGCGAGTTCCAGGAGTTCACGATGATTTTGAGGCTCCCAGTCTATAACTTCATGACCTGCCTTCCGTAGAGCTGCTATAGTTTCATTGATTGCTCTATTGACAGGAGGATGGGGGTGGATCAAACCATCCCATTTCATTACCCCGAAACTGAGTTTCTGATCAAGCTTGACCTCCCTCCAAGGCAATGGAACGACTCTTGAGTCATAGAGCCATGGCTCGGTCGAGAGTAGTACCTTTGCAAAATATTCGATATCATCCAGATTACGGGCCAGGGGTCCTAATACTGAGGTTAACACTACTTGTCCAGTCATGGAATTCGACAGGTTTTGGTAAGGAAATCGTCCTGTAGATGGACGTAGAGAGTAGATACCATTGGCATTAGCAGGGATCCTAACACTGCCTCCAATGTCGGTTCCTAAGCCAAGTAGGGATCCTTTGGAAGCGATAAGGGCACCCTCGCCGCCAGAACTACCGCCAGGACTGAGCTTCCTATTAATAGCATTAAAAGTTTGTCCGAACGCATTCGAATAAGTATCAGCACTCATCATTGCCATCGGAACAGTTGTTTTGACATAAAATACTGCGCCAGACATCCGCAGAAGAACGGCCACGGTAGATTCTTCCTCTTGAGTGGCTGGTTTACCTAGCAAGCCGACATATCCAATTGAAGTCTCAATTCCCTCCAAGTTAATTTGGTCCTTAAGAGATATTGGAATCCCATGAAGTGGGCCCACCACTCGTTTGTTCTTCTGGAAATATTCGTCTAGTTCTTTAGCGCGATGTAGAGCCTTGTCAAAAAATATCTCTGAACAGCAATTGAGCAATTGGTGGGCCAATGCTGCTCTATGACAGAAAGCTTCAGTTACTTGAGTAGCTGATAGTTCTCCTTGTGAGATCAGGGGAACCAATTGTGTAATAGACGAGTTTGTGATCTTGACGACCTCTTCAGGTAAAATGGAGTCAAGATAGACAGCAGAATTAGGGACTTGCGTAGAATCCGGGATATTTTCCAGAATCCACTTTTTAGGAACCTTTGCCAGGACCGAAGCTTGTTTCTGAAGAGCCGTTGTTTTCCACCCTGGACTTGACATGGTAATTAACTGACGAAATCGATGGATGAATAGATAGGCGAGACGATGAATTCAAGTAGTTACGATGAATTCAAGCGCGGCTAGTCTACTAAGTGAGAGTGGTGTGACTTTCAGCTAGCTCATTTTCGAGTCCGAACATTTCCATTGGCTAAGTATCTACAACTTGTCAATGGTTGTTTCTTCTACTAAAATATATATATATCAAACAGAATCGTTACCCCACATACTATAGCGTTCCAGATGGAACATTCACTACACATTTTACACGTCTTACTTCATTCTTTACAGTTTATACTTGATAATTGTTAGATAAGATAACTATATAAGACTCGAGTGATACAGCTGCTTGTCATTGAACCCCATTGCCTGGTGAGCATTTCATGATCCAAACATCCGCTTATGGGCCGTACCGTGAGAAAAATACTCCGGCAGAGCACACAGTATCAGCTGGGCATTTTCTGCCACCCAATCCAATGGACAGATTTTTCTCGCAGCTACAATCCACCCGGCATGCTGCAAAACAGCGTTGTCTCACTTCAAGGATGGCTCTATAGAATGATTTGTCGGGTAAATTTGTCTGACCCCCACGGATAAAAAATAATGAGTGTGAAATATCATAACGTGGGACAGGAAGGAGCCTCATCTTTTAACCTTCGAGACTGCAAGCAGGTAGTAGTAGTAGTAGCAGTCACTCAGCAGCTCGAACCCCAACAATGGAACAAAGAGAAAACAAAAAATTATTCATTCATTTTTGTAGACCACGAAGTTTTGCCTGGTCAGTTCTGTTGCCATTCGCTCGCTCGCTCTCGCTATACTCTCAGAATTGAACCCCGGTTCATCTCCCAACTATTTGGTCGGCCCCCATGAATCTCAACTGTTGGTCTACCCCACATCCCACAAAAACTCCCAGGCTTACATCCGTCGTGGGGGTCAGAAGATGCTGGACCCGAAATTTTATATAAAATAGATAATTGTTGCACCAATAACCGGCTTGGGTCGCTTGACAAAACCACAATTGAACAAAGAATGACCAAATCTACTTTTTCTCCAATTGGTAACAACCCTTTTGTATCTCGTGAAGACGTTCAAGATGCGTTTGTAAACGTGTTTGAGCCTTTGCTTCCTGCCTTCTCAGAAGGTGCTGCCAGAGTCCGTGTTGAGGAAACTGGTGCTTTCTGTGATCTGGACTCTTCTGATTTAGAAGGCTTCTCTAGACCTTTATGGGGGCTCGTCCCATTTGTCGCTGGAGGCGGTAAATTCGAACATTGGGATGTGATCCACAGAGGTATCACTAATGGTACTGATCCAGACCATCCTGAATACTGGGGTGATACTGAGGATCTTGAACAAAGATTGGTTGAATTCGCTTCAATTGGCTTTGCCTTGGCATATATTCCCGAGCAATTCTACGAACCTCTTTCTGCGAAAGCCAAAGATAACTTCAAAAAGTACCTCGTTGCTGCTTCTTATAAAAGATACCCTCTAACCAACTGGAAATGGTTCCACATTCTCCTCACATTAGGACTCAAAAAGATTGGTGCTGATTATGACCAATCGATCACTGAACAAAACCTGGAAGATATGGAAGAATACTATCTTAAAGATGGTTGGTATGGAGATGGTCCTGATAAACAGGCCATTGATTACTATAACCCATGGGCCTTCCACTTCTACGGACTCATGTATTCTAAGCTCTACCCCGAAGACACCAAGAGAAATGATATTTATAAGGAAAGAGTCAAGAAGTTTGTCAATGAGTTCATTCATTGGTTTTCTGACGACGGTGCCGCTTTGCCTTTCGGCCGAAGTCTCGTTTACAAGTGGTGTTGTGGTTCTTTCTGGGGTGCTTTGGCATTTGCAGATCAAGAGATTCTTCCTTGGGGTGTTTTAAAGGGACTCTACCTGCGTCATCTTAGATGGTGGTCCAAGCAACCTATTTCTAGAGCCAAGTCTGGTTTAATGAGTTTGGGTTTCTCTTACCCCAATGCGATTGTCTGCGAAAGATATAACTCTCCACAATCTCCATACTGGGGTGGAAAGATCTTCTTCCCATTGGCTCTTCCTGCCGATCATCCTTTCTGGACTGCTGAGGAATTGCCTATCCCTAGACCCCAACATAAGGCATTGGCTGTTCCCGGTATGGTATTCTCTCATTATCCTAAAAACACAGTGGCTTTGGTGTCTGGTCCTTATCAAAATGGTTCCTATGTTCGTTTCCAAGGTGAGAAGTACTGTAAATTTGCTTACTCTACTCGTTATGCTTTCAGCGTAGAAGTCAACGACCGAAACTTCGTCGACGCTACCTTGGACAATATGATTGCCTTTTCGGAAGATGGCGATGGATACAGATTCAGAACCAAGACTCCAGTTGCTCGTATTGCTGGTGAAATCTTATATTCCAAGTGGAATCCTTGGAAAAACGTCAATGTTGAAACTTGGCAAGTTCCTGCCGGTAAATGGCACGTCAGAGTCCACCGCATTTTGAGTGATCGAGACTTGATTACCGTCGAAGGTGGTTTTGCTATAAGCGCGGTTCAAGCTGCAAAGGAATTGACTCGTGTCGCTGACAAGAACACTGCTCATGTTATCAACAAGGAAGACTTCAGTGGTATTGTTGATTTGACCGGAGCCCGTGAAGGTATCACAACTACTCCTGAACCTAGTACCAATCTGTATTTCCCCAAGACCGTGGTTCCTCAATTAAAGGGTACAATCAAGGCTAACACGGTCACCATTTTGGCATGTGCTGTCCTTGCTCAGCCTGACGTTACTTTGGTTGACAACGACTGGAAGTCGGTTCCTAAGGCTCCATCTCAAGAAGAGTTAGAGAACATTATTAAGACTTCTGTCCCAGTTCTTAGTAAAGAATAAATAACTGTTTTTATGTATGAGAAATAAAACTATATGATTGGAGTATTACAAAGATGTACGTGTTCTGTGAGTAAAAGAGGAGTATAAGATATATATTCTTCTCGACGAATTCAACCTTTTGTAACTAGGTCGAGAAAGTAAATCTATATGTACGACATATAACTACTATATAATACTAAAGATAAGGGTTAGGAACGCCATCGTGCTGAAATTCATCCTTTCTTAAAGATCCGCGGCCATTTTTATTGTCATCTTGAACTTAACCCACACTCGACCAGATGGCGGCAGTTATGTTTCGATCATTGCGGATTGCCAACTCAAACAATGCAAAGCTATCGACGCGACTATCTACTCAATTGACTAGTCGAATAAATACATCCATCTTGTGTTTGACCCGTTGTCCTCTCCATGCTTCACTCGGACGCCCCCAAACTGCCCATGCCCCCAAAAACCGTGCCTTCTACTCTACATACCGAACGTTTGATAACAGCTCCCGGATTTTCTCATGGGGTTCTGGAAATAGAACCAAACAAGCTCAATGGGCCGGAACCGCAGTAGTACTGTGTGGGATATTCTATGTCTCGAACCTCGAAGAGGCTCCATACTCTCATCGGTCTCGGTTCATGATAATAACCCCCCGATTAGAGAAATTCGTCGGGGACCAAGGATATGATGAAACAATGGCACAATATGGAAAGTATCTCCTTCCTGATCGCCATGCTGATGTGGTGCGAGTCAAACGAGTGATGGACCGCATCATTAGAGTATCAGGGTTGGAGCACCTGGACTGGAAGATCCATGTCATCAATGACCCTAAAAGCCCTCCTAATGCATTTGTTCTCCCCGGCGGCAAGGTATTCGTGTTCAGTAGCATTCTCCCCATCTGTAAAGATGAAGACGGTCTAGCCACCGTCCTGTCCCACGAGACAGCCCATCAAGTAGCTCGCCACACTGCCGAGCATCTATCTAAAGCCCCTATTTATATTGCTCTTGGTATCCTCCTGTATACCATCACTGGATCGGCTAATCTCAACCGAATGCTGATCTCGGGCCTTCTGAAACTGCCTGCCTCGAGAGAAATGGAACGAGAGGCCGACTATATTGGTCTTATGATGATGGGCAAAGCATGCTATAACCCATCCCAAGCGGTCCATCTCTGGGAACGAATGACTCAATTCGAAGAAGCGATGACATCGGGACGACTGGGCCGTGCTTCTGGTGGCATGGTGCCTGAGTTCCTGTCCACGCACCCGTCGAATCAAAACAGAGTCCAGTTCATCCGCGCCGCCATTCCAGAGGCAGAGAGCCTGAAAGACCAAGCCGGTTGCAACGACCATGTATCAGTGCTCCCGTCGTTCTTTGACTCGTCCCGTTGGTGAACACTGGTAGATGACTCCCGTCGCAGGCCCCCCCAATGTATTTATAGATAGCGGTTACGGCAAACCTAACCCAGGACATTACGAATAATTTATATCTTCACCAAACGTTCATTCTAGGCCGTTCAGTCTGCCAGGCAGTAGGTTTGCCTTTGACATTAGTAATACACATCGCTTTGTATTCTTTCTGTGTTTACGTTTACTATGGGTCGTGCAGAAGTAGGAACGCCAAAGTATATCGCTAACAAAATGAAGGCCAAGGGCCTTCAGAGGTTGCGGTGGTACTGCCAGGTCTGTGAAAAGCAGTGTAGAGACGAGAACGGGTTCAAGTGTCATACCCAGAGCGAATCACATCTGCAAAAGATTCTCCATGTTGGCGAACGTGCGAATGACAAGATAGAAGAATACTCCAAACAGTTCAAGCATGACTTTATCTTCTTACTGAGAACCGGGCATGGCGAGAAGTCGATCAATGCGAACAGGTTCTACCAAGAGTATATTCAGAACAAGGACCACATTCATATGAATGCCACCAAGTGGACGTCATTGACGGAGTTTGTGAAATATATCGGTAAAGAAGGCATTTGTCGGGTGGAGGAGTCGGAAGAGAACGGCATATGTATCTCATGGATTGACAACTCTCCAGAAGCCCTGAAACGACAAGAGGCTATCCGGCGGAAAGATCGAGTAGAAAGAGGAGACGAATTCCGGGCAATGAAGGATTTAGAGGCACAGATCAAAAATGCCAAAAGCGTCGCCTCCACGAGGGGGTCGAATGAAGTTGAAGTTGCAACTGAGTTGAAGCGTGATTCGACCACTGCTCCTTTGTCGCTTAAGATCTCCAGCTCGTCGTCGACCGATCCAACTGCGTCTAATCCAGTACTGACACTGTCTAAACCGTTGACATCGAAATCAGACCCTCTTCAACGCAGAAACGTCTTTTCAAGCGCCAAGGTCTCTAAACCTCAACGAACCACTATCAAAAAGCCTCTGAATGCTTTTCAAAAGGTCATGCTTCAGGAGCAAGCGCGCCAGCGACGGTAGTTATGAAGAAAAGTGCTTGTCGCTTAACCGCAGTAGATATATATCACTTATATATTTATTATTTATTTATTATTTATCAATTCACAAACACCACACCCTTAAACCTTGGCGCTCAACCACTATATATATATCACTTCGGTATATTTATTATTATTCATCAATTCACAAACAACCTCAAACCATCTCTTCTCATATATCGCGTCCTCGCCATATACAATAAGAAAAGGTGCCAGATTCACATCCGACTGTTCTTCGTTCATAACGAAAAATCAATATTTCCAAAAACTAATTCAACCGCATAATAAAGTCTACACCCGGATGGCTCTGGTAAAAGGCAAGAACCATATTCGAAGATATTGAACTTTTGCGGCAATTGGGAAAAAAAGAAGAGAAAAGAGTTAGGTACGACACGACGTGGGAGGGCTTTTTATAAATTTTCCGTGATGCATAAGTAGATGTTTTTGGAAAGCTTTCAAGCGCCGCATGAGCCCTTTGTAGCGAGCGAGCTGATTGCACGTTCTACTGAGCCAGCAATTGAGAACAAAAACACTTCAATTGGTTTGTAGGAGGTAGACGAGTAAGAGAAACGTTTGCTGCTAAACGCCCGTATTATTAATATTGCATTTCGCCTCACCGTCGACTGTACTCAGCGCAATTAGATACATACCAGGGTTGGGGTAAATACCCGCATCACGTGAATGACCGACTCGATCACATGGCTGGCTTAAGAGAGCCGACTGAAGGCGGTCGGGATGGAAGAAGGCTGCCTGCATTCTTCCTCGCTGCCTCACTCAGCCTGCCAGCAGAGACTCTCTTTCGCTGCCTTATCACGCCCGTGACTTGCTTAATCGAATTGATTTTGCAGTTCCGTAGTTACCTCGCTCGGTAAGATTACCCCACAAGACATCGGGGGCTCGAGAAGAGCCGGCCGGCCAAAAGAGGGAATACAAAAAAAAAAAACTTTATGGCTGACTCAAATAGCGACAGACCTATTTATTATTACTATCTTGAGCTTATAGATTTAAGCAGACCAAATTACCTAGTTATTCGAACTCACGGGAAATCGGTACGGCATTGAATCAAGACGATTGTATACGCTGTATTAGAGGCAAAAGAAGTTGATTATGGCGGGTGGAGATTCTGGAACCGCCGGTGGAATCACTATTGGTAATAATAGCAGTGGTGAAGCCGGGACCGAGAAAGAAAATAGGTCCAGTAAACCAGAGAGCGCCAGTGTGAACGGTGGTAGTAAATCGGAAGCATCGCCAAAAAATATCAACGGATATGTAAACCGACGTGGCAAGTCTCTCAGTCTATCGTTACTGCCGGATCAGCCACTTGGTGGTAATAACGGGGTTACTTTCTCATCACAGCATAATCCAAGAATCAGACCTTATAGAAGAGGTGTTATTACTGGCCATTCTGGTAACCTGATTGGCGACGATGGGCACAACGATGAAGCAGACGAAGAAGAAGAAGAAGAAGAGGGAGATGAAGGAGATGAAGATGATTCCGATGCTACTACTGGCGATGAAAATGAGAGATTTCCTGAATACACCTCGGATCATATGACAATCAGAGTAGGACCCACGCATGATGCCAGGAAAAGGTCTGGCGAGTTCACTACGGGTTCTGAGCTTTCCACAATCAGAGGCAGCCAAAGATCAAAGACTTCGGGTCCCAACACCATCTGCAAACCTCGGCCTACAAACTCACTCTCACGGTTCGATATCGCGATTCACGATGCACTTAAATCTTTAATAGGATATATTCCTCCTATTATTCCTGGAGTCGGACTTTTGAACCGATTGATGGGTCCAGAACATGACCAACACGATCAAGATGCAGATAAGCATACTGATGGAAGAACCATCCCGTCTACTCTTCCTCCTCATGGGATTGCAAAGACTACAAACGAAGTTAGAAATAGAAATGTCCCTCTTAATCCGACCAACCTATATAACTTCCCAGTCCTAGAAAACTCCTACTCTTCATATAACCCCCAGCCCTTAAGCATCACTGCCACCACTTCTACTACTGCTCCTCCCTCGGCTTCGTCGGCTTCTAGTACGACCACTAAAACCCATCGTAAAACGTCGACCCTCGTTGAAGCTCTTCGACAACAGCAGCAAAACTCTGAATCGTATGCCCACTGGCTTGAAATCTCTCGTCAACTCGATTCTCTTCTAGGCAATGACGAATGGAAAATCCAAGACGAGTCGGATCTGTACGATTCAGATCTCGTTCGGTATCGTTTAGAACAACTCCGGAAAGCTAGAGAAACCGGTGATATGGAGGGCCTGTTGGCACTCGTAAGAACAACTCTACAGAGGAACCTCGGAAATATGGGCGACCCAAGACTCTACCAATATTCATACACAGGCACTAAACAACTGATTGAGGATTACATTTGCGAATGCGAATTATCACTACAGACTCTTATGGCGTCCGCTCAAATTGACGACACCCGCTTACTAGGCACATTGATCCAAACAAGAAAATCTTTTGGTCGCACGGCCCTTGTATTATCTGGTGGAAGTACGTTTGGCGTACTTCACGTAGGGGTTCTATTTGAACTATGGAATGCCAATTTATTACCGCGGGTCATTTCCGGCTCTTCTGCTGGATCGATCTTTGCGTCTATTCTTTGTATCCACGTTGACGAGGAACTTGACAGCCTGTTACAGCTATTAGAAGGGGATTTTGATATTTTCGAGAAAACCGGCAGTGAAGAAAGTACCCTAGTAAGAATTACCCGATTCCTCAAATATGGTACATGGTTCGATAACAAATATATCTCATCCACCCTGCGGTCATTGCTGGGCGATTTAACATTCCAAGAGGCGTACTATAGGACCCGTCGTGTTTTGAATGTCACAGTGTCGCCTTCTTCTGTTCATGAGATGCCCAAATTGCTAAACTATTTGACAGCTCCCAATGTGCTTATTTGGTCGGCTGTGTGTGCTTCATGTTCGGTTCCTCTTGTTTTTGCCTCGTGCGACATCCTCGCGAAAAACCCTAAAACTGGGGAACATTACTCATGGAGTCCTGCCACTTTCATCGATGGTAGTGTCGATAACGATCTTCCGCTCGCGAGATTGTCAGAGATGTTCAATGTAAATCACTTTATAGCCTGCCAAGTGAACCCTCACGTTGCTCCATTTCTGAAGCTATCAGAAGCCATTTCGGGAACTGGCAATCCCATCTACAACGAGAAATCGGCCTCGTCTCTCACCAGGTCCATCTTCGTGAGGTGGTCCGACATATGGACGTTTACCCAGGAAATCATTAGCGACGAAGTTTCTCATTTCCTATTAATCCTCACCGAACTGGGTATTTTTAAGAATACAAGTACCAAATTTAGATCTGTTCTGGCTCAGCAATACTCAGGTGATATCACTATCCTACCACAAATTAAATGGTCGGAACTAGGACAGTTATTCAAGAATCCATCTCCGGAATTCTTTCGCAAAACTAAAGATAGAGCTGCCACGTCGACATGGGAAAAAATCGCCATTATTCGAAACCATTGTTCTATTGAGCTTGCGCTTGATAGAGCGATTTTGGATATCCGGTCCCGACTTATCCCTCACCCTTTTGCCTACAGTGAGCAACAAGCAACTGCTGGCCGACCTCCGAAAATGTACCATTATCGACGGAAGTCTGAAGTGGTTCTTCAGAAGGCGCTTATGAGGAAAAACTCGTGGCAAGATGTTGGATCTAAGAAACACTGGAGCCCAAGCCCGCCTTTTCTTTCTGCGCATTCATCGCATGTGAGTCTTTATTCGCTTAACCCGTCTTCAGCAGTTGCCCGTTTCAAGGAGTCCACCTATCAACCGCAATAACAGTAACAAAAATGTATTTATTTATGATGCTAATGATTCTACGTATATGCAGTATTATAAATCAAATAAGATAAAAAATAAGAGTGAATGCTTTTCCAGACAGTGTGTTAAGAGCAAGTCCAATTGTACTAAAGCGGTTTCAAAGAGTCTTCTACTTCAAACCGTAACATTTGAGGTTTTCCGTCGGGGTGTGAAGTATCGGACATTGCGAATTCCTTGTTTTCCGGCATCGGTAGTGGTACATCAAGGGTCGTGCCTGAACGAGTATCTTTGACAACAGCTGGTCTGGGAGAGGATATAGTTGTAGACCTCTTTCTTGTAGACGTTACACCAATATTCTCCGGCTTTAAAACAGTCGAAAGCGAATCACTGGTCGACTCGAGTGTCGCCTCAGCTATCATATTCAACGATGGACATGACACATAATACCCGGCCAGCTGTTTAGGGAATAGTGCGTAATATATTTCCGATAGGTGCTGAACACGAAACGAGGTCAAGTTCTGAATCGCGCTCGAATCCAAGCTCTGAATGTCCGAGACTGGGTCGTCGAGTGATTCGGTTAAGAGAACGCTTTTGATTGAAAGTGAAGACAGTCCCCGTATATTGTTGTCAATGACTGCTGATGAGCCTATAAAGTATACTTCTGGCAGAGGAATCGCCGAATTGGATTTGACAACTATACGTCTATTAGTCTCGTCAAGAGCTTTCTTGAAAATGGCGGTCTGCGGCTTAGCCATTCCATCGTCAATGGCATTACAGACTGGAATAGTGGAAGTAGAACTAGTAGAAACTTCTGATTTTCCATTTTCACCTGCCATGCCTAATCGGACGAAATAGTCGCCATCTTCTGATCGCAGTTTCTCGACCTCTGCAAGATGAGCCAGGACCTTTGGGAACTGGGGCCCATTATTGGCAATAATACCCCATTTGATCTTCCGAAGTTGGAGGACCCCCAACAGTTTCCGGGCATTTTCATCAATGTAGTAGTTTTTTGGGTCTACCAGTCCTTGGTATATCCTGTGAATCGTACGAGCGCGAGTAGATCTGTTAGAGTCTACGGCTCGCGCATGCGTGGGAGCACTGGGTACAGACGACCGGGAGTCCATGTTATAACCTATTTTAGTCAAGGTCTCAGATATCGTATCTTCAAGCCATGACTTGTAATGGGACCCTATTTGACTGAGAGGACTCTTTCGTGTTTGTAGAGATTGGTATACGTGCGGGCTGTAAAGGCTGCGCACTCGAGCTTCATCTTCGGTTATACTAGTCCAAGCATGGCGGATTTGGTTAATGTCGACGTTTCGTATTTTATAAGATAGCCCATTGAGTGCACTGAGAATAATCTGCTCAGGGGGTCGAATGGGCCGGATCAAGACAAGATCACTGAACCAGATGAATAAGGGACGTTTGAGGTTTAAGCGGTGATTTATATATCGAGCCAGGTTTTGGTTTCTCCGACTGACGTATGTTAGTGGCCGTATCACGAGCCGTGTGTTTGACAAGTAATTCATTTTGCCATTTTGTCCTTGTATAAAAGTATATTTATTTCTCCAGTCTTTGAACGACTGAAGAGCATGCAGATCTAACTTCACCAGATTGCGCCTCGTATGAAGCGGCGAGTTTTCAGCGACTGTTGGTTTATTGACTATCAGAAGAGTCGTTCTTTTATAGTCATGATATCCATTTCAGTTCTCTAATACATATCATTTCTATAATTAAATAAAACTATCAAAATGACGTTTTTGTAAACGCTGTTCCGGGGTATCTGATTCTCCAAAGGGTCTGATGTCAACTGTGTGCGGCTTGGATGGGTGAAATTTTGAAGATCACCATCTTGAGATGCCAAAATAAAAATATATTAGAGATCCTACTTATAGCTGAAGATGCCTAGGGATCCTTTGATAGGTATTGTGGGAAAACCATCGAGTGGTAAATCCACTACGTAAGTTTTTTATTTTCCGAAGAAAAACCTCCACCGCTAGTCCTTACTAACTAATGCCACAGTCTCAACAGTAGGTACAGCTATAGTAACTACTATTTTTACCCCGTGAATAAACACTAACTCAGACCAAGGTCTCACTGACGCAGCGGCCAAGACAGGATCATTCCCCTTTACCACGATTGATCCAAATAAAGCTACAGGTAAGCAAAAAGCAGCCTACTTCTGGAATCTCGCTATCGTGACCTCTAACCACATATATAGGATATCTTCAAGTGGATTGTGCTTGCTCAAGATATGGCAAACAGGATCAGTGTAAACCAAACTATGGGTGGTGCAAAGGTGGACGACGATATGTTCCTATCTTGCTGCTGGACGTGGCAGGACTAGTTCCAGGAGCCCACGAGGGCCGTGGTTTAGGAAATAAGTTCCTGGATGATCTTCGTCATGCTGACGCTCTGATCCATGTCGTGGATGTATCAGGTACTACCGATGCGGAAGGAAAAGCCACTAGAGGATACGACCCGCTGAATGACATTGAATGGTTACAGGACGAAATCTTCCGATGGATCGAAGGTAACTTGAAAGAGCGATGGGGTTCGATTAAGCGTCGTCATACTGCTACGAAGTCTTCTACCGTGGACACTCTCCAAAACCAGTTCAGTGGTTACGGCAGTACTGGGGATCTAGTAGCACGGGCTATCTCGAAACTTGAATTACCTCCATTAGAAAAATGGACCGATGAACAATTGAGCACAGTTGTTAAAGCATTTACAAGGGAGAAGTTCCCTACTGTGTTAGCATTAAACAAAATGGACCATCCTGACGCAGACAAAAACGTGTCTAAAATTCTTAAGAAGCATGCAAATACAAAGGCTGTACTGACGTCTGCCATTAGCGAAGTGTTCATTCGCAAGTTGGCCAAACAAGGCTATGTCCAGTACGAGGAAGGCACTGAGTTTCTTGATACAAAGGAGGATTTGCCCGAGTCCAATCTAAAGGAGCTCGACGATAAACTCAAACAGCGTGTAGAAGATGTCAGAGACCTGGTTCTGTATCGATTTGGCTCCACGGGAGTCGTTCAGGTCCTTCAAGCCGCAGCAGAAGTATTAGAACTCATTCCGGTCTACCCAGTCAAGAACATCCATAACTTCGGAGGCGCCCATGTTTTCCGAGACTGTGTACTTTTACGGCGAGGCACCACAGTAGGTCAGGCTGCTCGTAAAATCATGGGAGATATCCCACTTGCTGCCATTGAGGGATCAGGTGGAGTCAAAATCGCCGAGGACGACACGATAGGTGTTGGCAAGAACGACGTCCTCTGTTTTAAGCCTGGTGCCCGTAATTGAGGCTGGCTGCTCTGACCTCCTCTCCGGCGGCCTGGGCTCCACCCAGAGATCCGTGGGCTAGATGCTGCTAGATGCTGCTAGTCCTGATATATACTCATATTTATCATCACAGAAGTCTTCTTTTTTTGTTTTGCCTCCGGCAGCTGAGCTCTGCCCAGACCCGTAGAGTTCACTTTGTGAACCGAGACACCGAGATACTACTACTGTCTTGGCTTTCTTTCCAGTCTCGAGAACAGAGTCCGATATCGGTGCATGGGCCCGCACGTCTGAACTCACATCACGTGCTGCACTTCGTGAAAATTCACCTTGTACGGCCAGACTAGTCCACCCGAGTGTCAAGCTTCTTTTGTCAGAAACTCATCCCGACTTTAGTGCAATTCCAGTCACCGCCTACTAGTCAACACCCAAATAAGCCATATACTTCTCCGGCACAGACCGTGTTCTGAGAACGCCAGCGAACGAGATAGCATGTCTGGACAAAAAAAATATAACGTCCCTTTAATAATGGCCGGGGTATGTAATTTTGTGTGCATATGCTGTCAAATTGATCGTTGATGGTGCTATGGGCCCGCGCTGCGAGCTCGCTCACGCTCGAGGACATTCAGAAATCGGGGTTTTGCGTGTGACTCAACGGAAAATTTATTGTGAAAAATCCGGGTTAGGGTGAAAAATATTCCATACCGTGGTGGGTGGATCTAGCTAACCGGTGAAAAATATGTATATAAAGGGCACCGACAATCCCATCAGTCATTAGCTGATTCGAGCACATTGGATAATTTGGTTCTACTTAACATTGTGTGATTGTTTGAAAAAGATGAGTTCTCCTCAAAATATTCAAAAGTTGGCTACTAGCTTCAATGAGGTCAGTCTTTCTACCTCTCCTACCAATAACTTCAGTGGCTCTTTTAATAATTCCTTCAAGGCTAGACGATTGTCCACCACCAGTAAAGCCAAGGCCTTGAAACCTTTCAATACTGGTGATTTCAAGATCCTTTTATTAGAAAACGTCAATCAAACTGGTATTGAGATCCTTAGTAAACAGGGCTATCAAATCGAATTCCACAAGACTTCTCTAGGAGAAGCAGAGTTGATTGAGAAAATCAAAGACGTACATGCCATTGGTATCCGATCCAAGACCAAGCTTACCGAGAAGGTCTTGTCTCATGCTAGTAACTTAGTGTCGATTGGTTGTTTCTGTATTGGGACCAATCAAGTGGATTTGGAATATGCTGCTAAGAAAGGAATTGCTGTGTTCAATTCTCCCTTCTCCAACTCCAGATCGGTTGCTGAGTTGGTGATTGCCGAGATTATAAGTTTGGCTCGTCAATTAGGAGATAGATCCATTGAACTGCATTCTGGTACCTGGAACAAGGTGTCTTCAAAATGCTGGGAAATCCGTGGTAAGACTCTTGGAATTGTAGGGTACGGTCACATTGGTGCTCAGTTGTCGGTTCTCGCCGAGGCAATGGGTATGAATGTCATCTACTATGATGTAGTCATGATCATGTCTATGGGTACTGCCAAGCAAGTGCCAACTTTGAAGGATTTGTTGAACAACGCCGACTTCATCAGTTTACATGTTCCTGAATTGCCAGAAACAAAGGGAATGATTTCCACTGCTCAATTCAACGAGATGAAGCAAGGCTCGTATCTGATCAATGCCTCTAGGGGTACTATTGTTGATATTCCTGCTTTGGTCGAAGCTCGTAGATCCGGTCATATTGCCGGCTGCGCTCTAGATGTGTACCCCAATGAACCGGCCAAGAACGGCCCCGATCTATTTAATAACGACTTGAACGCATGGGCCTCGGACTTGACCAGTCTCGGCAATGTCATCTTGTCTCCTCACATTGGTGGATCGACCGAGGAGGCCCAAAGTGCTATTGGAATCGAAGTTAGTAGTGCTCTTGTCAAGTACATCAACGAGGGGTCTTCCATTGGCTCAGTGAACTTCCCTGAAGTCGATCTTCGTAACCTATCTCAAGACCAAGTAAACCATGTCCGAGTACTTTATATCCATCAAAATGTTCCTGGTGTGCTACGTACGGTCAACGAGATCTTTGCCGAACATAACATTGACAAGCAATTCTCCGACTCTGAAGGGGAGATCGCCTATCTTATGGCCGATATCTCTGACGTCTACGATTCAGATATCAAGAAGCTCTACCAACAACTCGAGCAAACCCCTTTCAAAATCAGAACCAGACTTCTTTATTAGATCTGTCTGTGTTTCTGTACTGACGCCTCCTCAACGGAGACTATCCAACCCGTATCACCGCAGAGCAACGTTCAACTCGGTAGCTATTTATTAATTTACATAAAACAAAAAAAGTCTTGTCTCCATTCTCTTTCCTTCTCTTTTGGTCTGTCTCTGGAGGCTGGGCGCTGCCCAGACCCGCTTGTTTCGCTTCGCTCAACGTTCGTGCGAAGAGGACTTGACTGAGGCCCGTATGGACAGTCAATACACACTCGATAGCTCAATAATATACATTTTTGTGATTGTACGCTTTCAGAACAAATAAATTATAAACATATCCTATAACTAGCATATCTTCCACTGGTCTCACTTCTACGGATAATTTTAACCACCTGACCACGTTTTAGGCCCAAGTAACGGGCCACGGGGTCCTCACGCTGAACTCGAGGTAACTGCGACTCCTTCAGACGGTATCTTTCTAGCAATTCTTTCTTTTCAGGATCCGATAGACGGATATGCTTAGGAACAAGAATATGCTTAGTGATATTGACCACCAAATCGGCCTCTTGGAAGGTCTCAATCGATGCTGGCGCAACACTGGGGATCAGTTTTGAAGCAGATGGAGTGATACTAGTCTGATAGATGAACAACGCAGTGGAAAAGTGTTTAGATGCAACCAGGATACAGAAATCTCTCATAGTTTTCACACCCACCGACGCTTCATCACAGAAATTGACCCACAACGTTCCGATCTCTGGGAACTTGTCGAGCGACTCCGGAGTAGGAACGGCTTGGAAGTTCATTCGTGCTCTAGTGACGGTCCCATCATCTGTACAATATCTAGCTCGGAATTCATCGAGAGAAATCCCAGTCTCTTGTTGGCCGACGTTGTAGCCCTTGGAATTGTTAGTATATGGCTGGATGTTGACTGAGTGGTAGCAGCTGGGCTTCACGAATATCATAAAGCTTATGGCTGATACTTACTCTATCTCTGACAAGCTCCTTGACGGTTTTGAAAACTCTCCAAAGGCGAGTGGCTTCTCTATCGGAGTCCATTTTCGCAAATAAAAGAGAAGGAAAATAAATAGAACAAGAACGGAAAAACGAATCGAAACTTGTCTCGTCAAGCGTGTTTTTACTGAGGACCATTTTTTTTATGTCTAAAGAACATTTCAAAAATCTCGAGAAAACCCTAAACCTGGACCTTTTCATCTGTGGCCGCATAGAAAGGGGCATATAAAAAGAGGTTCCATAGAAGAACATATAAAATACTAAGTCCAGTGAGAGCATTTTTTTAAATATGAAATAGAAACATTAGCTTTAGATTTACTCTTTTATACGATACTTTAATACAACATCTCCACCGCTTCTCCAAACTCTAGTTCGAATAGTAGCTACTGTCATCTTGGGAGGAACCTTGTGTCCTTGACAATAGAGCTCAAGCCACTCTTCAGGCTGCTGACCTCTGTGCTTTTCAATCGTTTCCATCATACTAGGATCAGAAGAAAGCCGCTCAACAACGTAGACAAGCACTTTACGAGCTCTAAGCATGTGATAGGCAGTTAGGCGGATATTAGACGCGGTAACTGGAGGTGCAGAAGACGAATTCGAGTCGTCGGGCTGAACTACAAAGCCTACCTTGGGAGGCTCTTTAGCAGGGAGCTCGTTTTCAAGAAGCACTCGACCAATCCAACCAGGAACGGTTTCTCTGAGTTTGACAGCGTCTGAACCAGCAGTACCGACCGTGCCACGATATAAATCCATCGTGTCACCCGAGTTGGGAAGCTGCTCCGAGATCATAATTTTCGTATGATCGGGGAATCCCACCAAAGGTGCATCGGCTCGAGATGGGGGGCTATATAAAGGTCCGGCATGAGTTGCTGATGAAGCCTTTCTTTTAAGAGTCTTGATGAGATCGTCCAGGCTATTGTATTCTGGAGTTTGATTCGCAGCCGGTTGTTGAGCAGTGGTATTTGTTTGAGTTGCAGGAGCAGCAGGCGGAGGAGCAGACTTGTCCTTTTTGGATTTTCCAAATCCTTTGAATCTACCCATAAAGCTACCTCCACTGGGACTTGCCTGAGAAGTGGCAGCGGCAGCAGCAGCAGCACTAGAGGCCGCTGCTTCTTTTGCAGCGGTCTCGGCGGGATCTTCTACTTTATGAACAGTATCATATAGAGAACTAGTGGTCTTTGACAAGGCGGCCCCGCCGTTAAGGGCCGCACCAGTGGTGGAAGAAGCAGCCGATCTACTGGGGGAATTGTTGTTCTTCTCTTCTTCTGACAGTAACTGTTCTTGTAAATTATGTAGTAAATTAGTAATAACCCATCTACCGTAGTTGACGCGATGGTCTTCGGGAATGTCGTTCATATTCTGTTTAAGAGGGCTTCCGTCTTGTTGTGCCTTGTGATCGATGATTAAATCGTCAGAGTAGATTTCCGCGTCGAAACATGTAGACTCTTCCAAAGAAACGTACAGTTCTCCAGTTCTCACCGACACTTGACACCAGTTGGATACGAAGGCCAAAGGGTTCAGTTGGTCGGCCAGTGAATCCAGATCCAGGCCCAGAGTGCGATCAAACGATTCTAGAACCACGCCTCGAACAAGATCCCACAGTTTAACATCCCCAGCAGTATCGAGGGTCAGGACTCGCCGTTTGTCGTTTAGTAGACGATGTTTAATGAGACCGATATGCCCACGCAGGGTTTCGACGGGGTTTTCAGAAACCGGTTGGATTGAGATATCGACGTCAGTAGCGCCGGGAGATAGTTCTCGCGGCGGCGCGTGCAGCTTCGATTTTAAGGGTTTTACAGAGGTGGTGAATTCCAAAGAAGGGCCCCCGCTGATTAAGAGAAACGATGTTTTGATAGACGGAGATTTGGGACTTTCGGTTTCTTTTTTTTCCTCCTTTGCTTCTTTTTTCGCTTCTTCTTCTTCTTCTTCTTCTTCCTCTACTGGTTTATCTTGTACTTCTTCACCCCCTAGTGAAAACACACCCGTGTTGACATTTCTCCACCGGTGGATACGTGAATTGGACGTGGCAGTCCATACATTCGACCCAGCACTGATGATCTTGGACACTCCCTCATGCTCATTGCAAACTAAACAAGAAACGCCTTCGTCGAAATCCAAGTGCCTGTCTACACATCCTCGCAGATCGGTCTTAACAACCATTCCACTCCTATCACTCGAATAAAACACCGTCAACGACGGGTCTTCGGAATACAGGGACCACACGGAATCGTCATGCATATCAAAAGTATGGTACAATCTGGACGAGGTGACTGACCATAATTTGATTGACGAGTCTGAAGATCCACTTAGCACCCATTCTCCATCGTCCGATACCAAAATGGACCGGATGTTGCCAGTATGGCCAACAAACTTTGAAACCGGTTCGGTGGTACGAGCGTCCCATAGATTGACAATAGACTCGGGGCCACCACTAGCAATCACTGGAGAAGAGCATGCGATTCCATTATCTAATCCATTGACTGCCAGAGCATAGACAGACCCCATTTGATTCTTGCCGTTATCGCCAACATCGATTGAAAACTTCTCGTCTCCTTTTATTAGATCCCAGCCGATAATCTTCCTATCCAGTCCGCCAGAAACAATCCAGTCGGTGTTCTTAACTGATGGGCTTGCTAAGCATTTCACGTAGTCCAAATGTTGACCTACTTGGACTGCTTCGTCTCTGCCGGGAGTCCATAATTTGACAGTTAAATCGGAAGAACAAGAGATGACTGCGATTTGTTAGTCTATCGTATAGATAGATAGATAGATAGATTCAAACTCACCTGATTGATAATTGTTCGCTAATAGAATGTCATTGACCCAGTTTGTATGGATCTGGATTCGGCTTGACGATGTGGTGGTGCCTTCACTGACTGTTTTGTCTGAGGACGACTTTGATTTTTTTGCTGGCTCGGTACTGCGACGGATGAACTCGGTATCCCATTTAGTACTGACATCGACATCAGTCAGACTCCAAGCATTGATAATGCCGTCTCGCCCTGCAGAATACAGAGTACCGGTAGAGCCATTTTCGCCTGCCGTCGGGTCGATAGCCAGAGAATTGACTCCGAGAGAATGGCCTCCAGTGTCTGTTTGAGATGACGACAGTGCATACACCAGTCTTCTACTGGCCTTTTTAACCATTGAAATATTCTAAGATTGAGTTTTTATTTTAGTTTTTGGCTGATGTGAATAAGCAGTGGTAGTCAGTGAGCAGTCGGTGAGCGTACTGGTTAGTAAACTGACAAATGCCAAGAGTTTTTGTCCGAGAAAAACTATGGCTTCGAAGTTGCAAATGCCGCCGTCTATTTCGTACAAAGTCCAAAAACCAATTGGCACTCGAATTTTCAATAGTACTAGTATACAAGTTTCTAGGGCAATTCAGAAAAGGTTTGTACCCAGGTATACCCCAATTGTCTCGACACAAAAAAAATGAATGGTAGTATAAACGGGGCGGTTTTTGTCTATTGTGACATTAGTAGTAGTTGGTAGCGGTGTAAGTTGGAGTCCAAACTGGGTCGTTGGAATTGGCTAGGTTAGGGAGAGAGAGAGAGAGACTGGGAGGAAGGATCCCGTCAGTCAGGCAGGCAGGCAGGCAGGTGCGGAGCGCGGAGGAGAGTGGCTGTAGAATGAGACTGGTAGAGTAGAAGTAGCCGCCGTCAGGGGAGTGGGCGTAAAAGAGACAGAGTCACTGGCGAGCCCCGGGTCGTTCCAAACCCTTGGGAATACGGCTTATCTGCGAGAGCGTTTAATTGCGGGGATGGGTGTAACCGATCGACCGCGAGAGTAACGTGAGAAGCGGATTAAAGAAGCGGCAGAGAGAAAAGTAGTGAGAAAAGAAGAGCTGAGAGAGGAGAAGGGCGTGAATGCGAGGGAGAGATAACAGAAACTAGAACAACCACAAAAACGGTGGCTTAGGAAGTTCAATTATATTTGTGAATAACGGGGAGTGCACTTATACGACTGTCGATCTGGCCGATCAGGAATTGCGCTCAAATTATTATGAATAGCGCTCATATTATTATGAACATGTCAGCCAACTTCTACTTGTTCTCCTTCGGTCCTTCGGTGGTCGGGCCTGGTGAGGCAGGTCTGCCTTTACGGATGCAGCGCCAGGACCCCTGTTTGTCAGCATCAGCCAACGCACTCCCAACAGGGCCTGTAATAATAACATTAAGCTCGTCCTACTCTATATACAATATAATAATGTGTATTATAATATAATAATGTTTATATAATGATATACAACATAAGATATACAATATAATAATATATAATACATAATACATAATACATAATATTATTACTACATAATATAATAATGTGTACATAGTGATAAACAACACAAAATAAATAATATAAGCAAGTAACACCGTTTATACATTACAAACTAGGAAGGAAACTATAAATAGGAATATTCGCAGACAGTATACTACTATTTTAAACCACTCCCACGCAGCATGCCCACACAGACACCTCCAGTAATGAGAACCTCTTTGACCGTCTTACAATAGAAACGCTAAAACAAATATCAAGTACATTGAAACATTACAAAATAAAAATATAAAAATATTATCTAGACCCTAGGATTCTCTGCTTGAGAGAACTAAACCCCCTCTTTGAATCTTGCACATCTCCAAGAAGAACAGAAGTGGTGGACGACCCTTCATCTTCGACTGCGTCGAAATAGTGGATCTGATCATAGATCTTTGCTTCGGACTCATCCCATGTGTCGGAGCACCCGGGTACTGGACTCAAGCGGCAGAACAGATAGTATGTCAGAGACGACACAATAAAACCACCAAAGAAATTCAGTTCATAGACTCTAGCTGCACCAATAGGCACCGTGGCTCCAACTGCACCAGCCATACCAACAATGTTAATTAAAACACCACAGACATACGCAGCATAGGCGCGCCATGAAAAGCCCTTGAAGTAGTAATAAAGGCCCTTGGGGTCGGCACTATACAGATCGTCGATGATGAGTCTGCCTCTACGAACAAGGTAATAATCACTGAACATGACGCCAGCAATGGCAGACAAGAACACCGTATAAGCAGACAAATAAGTAGTGAACTTATTAGACGTTTCAAGAAGTTTCCAAGGGCACATGGCGAATCCAATAGTAGCGCAAATGAATCCACCGCGACGGATGTTGATGAACCTAGGGAACAGCGCAGTCATATCAGTACCGGCTGAAATAGCATTAGCAGCTATATTACATCCGACCTGGGCAAGTGCAAACACTGCGGAAATGAAAAATACTCCTGCCCGAGCGCCGCTATGATTTCCTTCCAGAAAGTTACCGAGCACTTGCAATGGCGACCAAATGGTTTGTCCGTAAATGACGGTCGAAGCCGAAGAAACAATGATTCCGATAAATGAAGTGATAGCAAACGAAAAGGGAATAGTGAACAATTGGGGCCACAGGGCATCCGAGGGCTTCTTGGCGAATCTGGTGAAATCGGGGTCATTGACAACCAGAGTGACGAAATTCTCTACGCATGCCATCAACATATCAATAATGGCCCAAGAAAGAGTAGATCCGTGCAGTTGACTTGGCTGATGAACCACCGGACCAATACCGCCGGCTTTCTTAACTGTCCAGACCAAGAACCCGACTCCAGCAATAGGAACAAGGTACGACTTGACAGTGAACAAGTGTCTAATCTGATGAACGGGGAAATAAACAGCCGGCAAAGAAACCAAACAGAACAAGAAGAAGGACATGAACGCAAAAGTACTAGTGCCCGAGTTGGGGATTCCATTTGGGATATTGACTGCCTGGGGCCAGATGGACTGGATCATCAACTGGATACACTCTCCGCCGAGCCAAGCCTGGACACCATACCAAACGACTGCCAAACAAGTTCGATTCTAGAATGTTAGTCAATGCCTCTCTCCGCGAATCGGAGCAACCAGGTCTAGGAGGAGCCCTGCCAGGGTCCTCTCGGTCCCTTTCTGGGGGAAGGGGTCCTGTAACCCCCGCCCTTATCTCGATCGCCCAACACTTACTAGAATGGGCCAATAGCTACCAAAGATTCCAAACGACGATCGGGCGACAACGGGGAATGAAATATGGTAGGTTGCACCGATTCTTCCAATTAAGCAGATGAAGACAGCGGCTATAAAGTAGCCAAACCATACACAGAGCCAGACCTGCCACCAGGAAAGGCCTGCGATGACGCCGGTGGCAGCGATTTGCCAGGTGTTGATGTTGAACGAGTCTGCGATCCAGAACGCAATGAAATTGGCCCAACCCCATTTTCTTCTTGCGGGCTCGACTGGTCTTAAATCGTCATTGTTCAGGAAGAGCTCTTTATTAGTGAGGCCCTCTTCGTGATTCACTTCGAGCTTTTGAAGCCACAGGCGTGCAGTAGATGCCATTTTGATGATTGAATTCTTTTGTCTCACCAGCCATATATATATCTCTAGATATAGATATAGAGATATAAAGATAAGCGATTAATTATCTATAGATTTTTTCTCATATTTATTATCGTGTCTTACCTGCCAATGACTGTCTTTAACTAGCATCGTAATAATTGTATGATAAGAACGATAACGACAGATAAGGTTCCTGGCTGATAATTTTAGACTGTTTAGGCAGGGGGATCACTACATCCGGAAGCGATGTTCACACGATCAACAGTTCAAACTTTTTTCGCTTGATAAGGCTCTAGAGCGGTCATTTCATTGGCGGGCTCGGTTCGATTCAGTGTCGGTGTGTGAGTGAATGTTGAGGTATGAAAAGTGGGCGCGCGGCCGTCCTTTTTCATTATCACCTATAGGTATATAGGTAGGTGATCTGGGTGGTATAAGCGATATGGACGATGGCGATGGGTTCGACAATGCCTCTCTAGTTGATCGTGGTGATTTGTAGTGAATCGTTTCGTTGCTTGACTGCACCCAGCTTGGACCGCAGCTGGTCTAAATAAGGGAGCTCCTCTCACTTGCCATTCGACTAACGGTGGTGGTTCTGCCACCGCTCCACCTCTCCTGAAACTTTAACCCCTACGCCCATTCAAACGCTATATTCCCTGGGGTTGGTTACCTATCTATCGCTTCTCCTCGCGAACTATGTGCGGCTCCCGCATCCACCCAATAAGAACGACATGATAAGATAAGCCTGGCGGGGGGTCAAAACCATGGAATCTATCATTTAATCTTGGCCCTGATCATTCGATCCAACTATCTTTCATGTCTATATATCAATCTTTTATCTTATATCTTTTATCTTTTGTACATTTTTTATTAACTAATTCACTCTGTCTACTATGAGTTTCGCAAAATCATGCCCATCTATCTTAATAGTAAACCCCAATTCAACCGAGTCCATGACAAATGGGATGCGGGAATCCATTGTTCCATCGCAAAACGTTACGTTTAACTATCTTACATGCCCTTCACAGGGCCCCAAGGAAATCATTGACCAGGAATCAAGTCTCAAGTCAGCCGTCGTGTGTCTTGAAGCCCTGAAACCTCTTATAAGCAAGTATGATGCATTCTTAATAGCCTGCTATTCGGACCACCCACTTATCTACTCGTTACGGGAACTCACCGCCAAACCGGTACTGGGCATCTTCCAAGCCTCTCTTATCCACGCGCTTACATTCAGTTCCAACAAATTCGCTATTGTCACTACAGAGTGCCAGCTTAAAAATACGTTTGCCAATGGGGTACGGAATTTTTTTGCTGGAGACTCAGCTCGCTACCTAGGATGTTATTCTTGCGGAGTGGGCGTTCTAGACCTGCACAATAAACCCATTGAATATGTTCATGAGAAGCTTGCGGAGTCGGCTCAAAGGGCCATACGAGACGGGGCTGATACCATTCTGCTGGGCTGTGGAGGCATGGCGGGAATGGATACGACGATTCGAAAAGTTGCGACTGATTCTATTAAAATCATTGATGGGGTTCGAGCTGGGTCCGAATTATTAGCTGGTCTTGTACGGACGCTTTGCTAGTTTGTTTTGGGTGGGTTCCGGGTCTAAGGTTGGACATTGATTCACAGGCGGTTAACGAACATGACCTGTCCAGGGCGAGCTCTTATTACATAGTGAACATATTCTATATCCATCCCCCCGTCCAGGGCGAGCCTTTCCTACATAGTAAATAAATTCTGTATCCACCCCCCCGTCCAGGGCGAGCCCTTATTACATAGTGAACATATTCTGTATCCATCCCCCCGTCCAGCCCGAGCCTTTCTTACATAGTAAATATATTCTGTATCCTCCCCCCCCGCATCTCGTCGTCTCTTCATTATAACTCATCTCCTTACTAACTGTTTCCAGGACAGAGTCAGCCGGAACCAATCAGTTGCCAGTCAGCCCTGGATCGCCAGAAACAGTTGCGCCTGCCTACCGCGCGGTCGCCCTGTCGCGTTCCCTGTGAGCCAGCTTAACTTTAAACTTCATGCTACCATCTATCTAAACCGTCTCTTCAGTTGCCTCTTTGCTTTAATTTAGTTTTAAGTTTAGCCCTCCATCAGACACAACTTTAACGTTATATCCAGTGATTACCCTTAAACTTGGGAGGTTGCGGTCTGTGGTAGTTAGCAGCCTTTTCTACCCTTGACCTCTCCACAACAGACCATTTTCTGGGTGACGTTAGCAACAGACGGGCGGAATTACGGATGGCCAATATAATTAGTGAGATTTGCAAATAAAATCAAGATATAATATCCGATTTGATAAAAATATTCGCGTCTATAATTTTTTTTTCGTAACGTTAATTAGAATACTAAAAAAAAAAAAATACTCCTAAAAAAAATTGCTCCCTTCCATTTTATTCAATCTTTTTGATTTTTAATTTTATTATCCTTCTACTCGTTTCACAGATCAACGTCCAAGTCCAACTCTTTTTTATACACTAGGGCTGCATACACTTCTGCATATTCGAGCTGTAAGGCGAGAAACGCTGACCGAAAACCAAACAGAAAAAAAGAACCAGAAGCAGCCCGGAAGATTCCCTCTCTGATTTTTTTTACTTTCCAATAATTTTTTTTCTCCCATTTCAAATCATTTCCAACTGTCAAGTATTTAATTCAACACCGGAATCTGGACATTCTCGTTTCTATCTACTATATCCTTTTGGTAATTATTTTTTTTGAGTGCCACCACAGTAGTATTTTTTTTATCTTATTCTCATTAATTCACTAATTTATATTACCACCACCACTAATTAATTTATTCACAAAATGACTGAACGCCCTTCAAAACATGTTGTCTTGCGATATCATAAAGACCCTCTCAACCAATCCAACAATCTTGTAACTTCCGCACCATCATCGAATTCCTCGTCGTCCTCGTCGGCTTCGCCAATATCAGCAGTATCTTCAGCCACTTCATCCCCGGGCTCCAATAGCCCAATATCTACGAAAGGGAATTTTTTTCCTGAAGAACACAATAAATCACAATTAATTATTACATCAACAGACCCACTTGATGTACAGACGGCACATGCTTATGAATATATTGAAAAGCTCTATGGCTATTCATTAGATGAAGACGAAGAATGGAAAACAACTGCGAATAAAGTGCTGGAAATCCTAGAACCATTACGAGCGAGGTGGAAGCAACTGGAAATTAATCGAAAGTCATTAGCAAAGACTGCTGCTGCCAGTGCAAGAGCATCCCGAACGACGACGACCACATCGTCAAACAATCCCCCTAGTCAAGTAGTAAAAAGAGGACCTGGGCGACCGACTGGGTGGAGAAAACGGCCTGTGGTAGCTCCACCCAGTGCGAGTAGCGGCACCAGCAGCGGAGGCGAAGGCATACCACAGCATTAAATCGATATTAATAACTATCTGAACCTTGATGTTTTTTTTTATTTATATTTATTTATTTTCCTTTGTTACAATGTAAATAACCTTATGTATACAAATTTATGGTTAATTTTTTCTTACTCGGTTTTATTATGGTGGGCAAGACACAATAACATATTAAATGGAATGATTTCCATGACTTTTTTATTCCTTTATTGTCCAGTCATTTACTCGTATGACTTACTTTCTCGTTTACCTAATCACTTATTTCCCGTCGTCTTCGTAAACCTCCCCTTCCTTGTATTATTGCTTTCTGCCTTATTTATCGCTATCTGGTGCTTCTCCTGCTTGTACCCACTGGTTTGCGTCGGCTAGTGCTAAACAGTCAAATGGCGGATGATATTCAGGAAAAAGCAACTTCCAGATCTGCGAGCCAAAGAAATATCCTGGGACGCGAACAAGTGTGGGGGGTTTAATAGGAATTGCGCCAGAAAAGGACTGGAAATAAGAGCAGAAATAAACGACACGAGCGTTTGAAAGAAAGAGAAAGCTATTCTCTGGATGTATATTTTCCCCGCCAGCCGTCTCTAACAAACCGGAAACGTCTTGCCGACAAGAACGGCCTGGTCTTAAACCCTAAGGTTTCACTGGTAGCCTGATGGTGCTGTCAGTCCGTTTGGCCCAGCCAGTTTGGGGGTTCCAGCCGTGCGCGGTGATCGACAACGCTAGAAATTAATCTACCGCTTGAGATTCGATCTCTAATCGAGATGCATATGCAATGCAGCATGGGGATGCAGAGATGACAGGAAGAGAGAAGGAGGAGGAAAAGGAAGAGGAAAAGGAGGAAACGAGGAGGAAAACGAGATGGAGGACAGAATATACAAGAATAGAAAGTAGTGAGTTGAGAGCGGGACGGAAAGCAGGAGAGACAGTAGAGTGGAGCAACAGATAGTAAGAGATGTAATAATGCTGTTTCAAGTCTTAGATCTAGAACGTGGACATTATAGCCCAGCTCCGCGTTGAATAAGTGAAAATAAATATAAAGTTGATAAAATCGTGTGGCATGAATGGATGGGTGTGAATGAGGAGCCAAAAAAACTGCTCAGCTTGCTTCTGATAAAGACCCTAGACTATCTACGTCCTATTATTGCCGATGCCGATACTGGTCATGGAGGTACCAGGTCGGTCATGAAGTTGGCGAGCTGTCTGATGAAAGAGGAGTATCTATGATTGATCTCGAAGTTCAATTACATGGTGGAACAAAATGTGGCCATTTAGAAGGCAGGAGGAGGAGGAGGAGGAGGAGGAGGAGGAGGAGGGGGAGGAGGAGGAGGAGGAGGAGGAGGAGGAGGAGGAGTGAGGAGACAGTAGAGCAGAGTAGACAGCCGACGTTAAGAGAAATAATAGTGTTGGTCAACGTCTTATACAATAAGGAATACGATTGAAGTCAGTCCCATCTTCCAAATTTTAAGAAGGAGCACTTTCTTAATTCTGGATAGTTTTATTGCTGACTCTGCTTTTTAGACGTTAGTGGATTCCGAAGTAAGGAGAGAGTAAAAGATAGTGTGGAAGAGAGAACAGAAGTGAAACTAGACGTTACACCGTAAATGATAACCTACTACACCTTCTCAAAAACTCCACAACTATCTTCTAACATTTAACATAAAATATTATTATTAGTAATACGAATATAATGACACCTTTTTTTTTATTCATTCTAAATACCTCCAGAAACCTGATTGCCAGTAACCACACAACTAGGACTGGTGGTTCCGGAATTCCTGCTACCATCTGATAGCGACCGCACACAACGAGGAACAAACTCCGGCTGCACGGTGATGGAATGGATTCCGTGCCCATTGAGACAGGTCCGGATCTTCTGTGCAAGAACCATGAATTCTTCTTCATCAATCGAAACTGAAACATGTAGCGTAGCAATGAACAGGTCCTCTTTAAGAATCCAGATATGGAGATCGTGGATGTCTTCCACTCCGGCCAATGACTCGAGATCTGCCCGTACTTCACGCGCATTTACTGATTGTGGCACTCCCTGGAGCAGAATCGAAGATGACTTACGACATAGTGGCATCGCCGATGAGAATATTATAGCTGTGATAACTAGAGAAATGATTGGGTCCGCGTAGAATTTCCAAGAATAGTTTGTTTTCCAGATGAAAATGGCAGTTGCGATAACTCCAATATTACCCAGAGCGTCCCCGAGTACATGAAGGAACACTCCTTCCATGTTCAGCGACTTTGAGGGCTTTCTAATCTTGGATTGTGCGTGGAAATGGTTGACGTGTGTTTCCGAGATATTCGACCCAGTACGGGTATGGTGGGATGTCGGTGCTTGTAAAGTGCAGTAGGACGAGGTTGCAGTTAGAGACTGTGATTGGGCCCCATTTCCCAGCAAAGCAGTTTGTTCGTTGGAGATTCGATTCACAGCGTTCTGAGGAAGGTTATCTGCAATATAGGTGTCGTCGTCGTCGTCAGAGTGAGATCCAGTTTCGTTGTCGTTGTGGTTGTGGCTATGATCGTGTCCTTCCACGTCGAATTCAACCTCATTATGATCATGACTATGACTATGGCCGTGATCATGGTCATGACTGTGACCATGTTCATGGAATAAAAACAATCCGACAATGTTAGACACCAGTCCGGCACTTCCTACAATCAAAATCAACTGTGGATTGGTAATCACTGGCGGGTCAATCAGTCTTTGAATGGCCTCTAAAAAGATAGACAGACACAGGGCTACTAAAAAGACTCCATTGATTAAAGCACCGAGAATCTCGGCTCTCTGCCATCCGTAGGTATATTTTGAATCTACGCCTCTTGACTTGGCCACTTTGACAGCCCAAAGAGCCACTATTAGTGAGAACACATCATTCAGCTGTAGTTATCGTTAGATTCTGATACGAGCAAGAACTTCTGTTCCGTCCTTTCTACTCACCATGTGAAACGAGTCCGCTACTAAAGCAAGCGAGTGTACCGCATATCCTATATTATACACTGTTAGTCCACTATACTTGATAAAACAGACGATCTCCAAACGTATCTGTGGATGCTGGATCAGAGGCAACAAGCCACGAAGCGCCGGCCGACCCGCTTCGCTTTGCAGAAAGCCCAGACCCAGACCTAAACTCAGGTGCGACATCGCAACTTCACCACATCACCCACGAACTACACTCCGCCCCCTTCCCCCCCCCTGTCGCCCACCGCCCACCACAGCGTATCACTTACCAACAATAATCTCCAAAAAGAAAAAGAGACTGTCAATTACTAACAAAGTGATGATGCGAAGCTCTCGTTGTTCCATTGTGCCACTTTTTCTAGGGCGTACCAAACAAAGGCTCTATTTGCCGCTTTCAAATGCCTAGCCGATATCCGCAAACAATACTCTAACAACCAGATATCACACTACACAAGCTATCAGATACTGTTTGTTAATGACGATTGCGACAGATATAGAGAATTCAAGGGGGCCTGTCATCTCATGAGTGCGGCAAAAATGTCTTTTATTTGTTATGGGGTTAGGGCCTCGGGAGAAAGTATTTTCGGAGACCGTAAAGGTATTAACAGAGTTGTACCTTGAAGGTAGCGAGGGATGTTTGTAGAGGGTCGACACGAGTATAAAACGGGGTATATTGTGTGAGCTTATCTGTCGCCGAGATCTTGAATCCTACGGCGCTTGTTTTGCTCATATACCTCTTTATCAGAAGAACCCAACAATCATCACTACCAGTACATAAAAAAAAACATTTAAAGGGCATATAAATAAAAATACATAAAAATAAAGTGTCATAAAATAATAGATATTAACGAGCTTATTCCGCTTGTCTAGCGGTATTGACCGCCAATACCAAAACTTGTCTCCACTCTGAGAGGACCGGGATCGCGCCAAAGCTCATTCTCATACGAATAGAGAGCCACTGGAATCCTGCTGCTAGTGTCAGCATCTCGCGCAGTAAGAAGCTCCTCAAATGCGATCTTTTGATGCTCGACAGAAGCAATCGCTTCTCCGTTGGAACCGCCTGAAGAGGGCCAGCCTGCTTCGAGAACTGCGACCGGAGGGTTCTTCGAGTCGGATGGTAAATTGTCAGACACGCTGTTTTTTTCCAGTTGAGATGGCGTGGTAGGAGCGGCCCGTTGTTTGTTATGGGCACTGCCAGTAAATCGGTCAGAGCATAGATACTTTGCAAATCGGACATCTCGAGTGATCAAAGCTCCGGCTCCTGAAGCATCAGTGGCAGAGTTGAAGAATGGTTGTACCACCAGTCCTACAACATCTACAGCAGCGCAAAGATCATCATCTTCAATGGAAGATAAATCAGACGACACTCCCGACTCATATGACTGTAATTGCAGGGTCTGAAACTTCTTATATTCCGAGATCGAAATGGCATTATACTTTGTGCCAGAAATATATGACTGAACCGGCTCCGAAGTGCTGATTAGTCCATGAAATGCTGGTTCCTGGTTAACTTGTCTTCTGACATATCGTAACATCTTTACAAGATCACCGCGACTGTATATATCAGCAAATACTCCTTGGCTGCCAACAACAAGCATGTCAACTTTAGACCAACATTTGCAGCGAGTGATTTCCATGAGCTGGTCTTTCAAAGACTGCTGGAATTCGCCAATCACACCAGCCTTGGAGTGAGGATGGAGACCTAGAATTAATTTCAGTTGCGGCTCTTCCGCGACCGCTTCTAGGACCCCACAGTCATTGGAGAATAGTCGTACAGCTTTTGTGCCAATACTGGCTAGGTCGTGGAGGTCGTGAATCATATGTTTTGATGACTTACACGCACCCTCTTTAGTATATGGCGAATATGATACAGCCCAGGGAGTCGGCAATCCACTCGAATGAATCGCTGGAGTATTGTCCATCTCCAGCAAACTGTAGCGATCAGCTGGGTTCTCAACATATGGAACTGTAGAAGGCTTTAGTGCTTCTCGGAGAATCAGCAATCCAACTATTAAACCAAATAGCAGCAACCCCAACGCATTGTTATTTCGCTTCATTTGAATGAACTTGATATTGACATATTTTAATACTGAGACGTAGGAAGCCATGGTGGTGAATAGAATAAAACAAAACTTAACGAGAGACAAATGGTTGGGATGGAATAAATTATGAAAGAAATGAGCGATAACCCAATCACTGATTATCGATAAACGGCACTAATAAATGAAGGTATAAAGTTAGTTGAAATGACTGTAACGGCCTAAGTATAAAGTTATTACTCTTCAAATTTTTTGGCTCTTCCAGGCGCATGTATATATATTGAATCCATCTATCAACTCGAATCGTCGACTAATTTGTGTCTTTGCTCCAGTTCTGCATGAGGAAGTATGCACAGGTAAATACGATCGCCGGGCCTAAAACGGCTGTTTTACATCCCAATTCAGACCAGGAGCTCGGCCGTAATAGGCAACGGCCGGCAAACGCTGCATATTTCTTCGTGACCCCTGAGAAGCACTTATAGACCTACGATATCGGCCAGATATTAAGAACGACCGGGGTTCACGCGATGGCGATAGCGTTGACAGGTAATGGGAATAGATGTGCCTTTGTGAACACTAGGTTCAGGTATTGACTGGAGAGCTGATGTCAAAGGCAACATACGCGTCTGGGATCGTTTTAATACGCGTTTGGAGCGGTCCAATCCTACCGTCTCTCACTCAACAGTTTATTCTAATTGCGCATGATTTGCTCGTCAATCATAACCTTAGATCGCGGTCTTGGTGGCCCCCCAATATTACCTACCATCGCACCAGCGACCCGACCCACTCATAAACTTTGCTCGCCAAGCTCGGTGCATTGACAGGCGCAGAACGAAAGCGTTTTGAGTTGGAGCCGTGTTTACAAGGCTCTTATGCAGCCGGCAATCAAGGAGTTCGTTCTTCGTCGCCAGTTGCGAGCGTTGGCAGAGCAGTCATAGCCCATGGCGACCGTGTGCTGGTATTTGAACGCGGGGAAGTCATTAAACAATTAGGACCGGACATCGTGACACAGTTTACAAGTTCGGTGTGATCGGTCTATCGGTACGGCATGGGGGATCAGGATCACGACTGACCGAACGAAGCGAGCGAAGCCGGGATGCCTCCGGCGGCTGGGCCCTGCCCAGACCCGTTGCTCGAGTGGAGCTCGAGGTTGTCGGCTATCCTAGGCTCCCTCTTTATAACACGACATGTAGATGCTCTTGGTCCGGATGTGACGAAGCTCGCCCTCTTTTGTTCACCACCCTTATAACCTGTGCTGGCGAGACGGTGATATCCTCGTGTATGTCATCTGATGCTCAACAATCCGTCATATATCCTGATCAAACTATATAATTGGAGACGATAAAATAAAGTGTCTCACAATCATTCAATCGCTGACGGTCGGTGCACATCGGTTAACGGCTATTTCCTGCCATGCAATAGCTTATATGCACAGTTTAAATAAACATTTGCCCGAGATCGAACAATGCGAAGTCGCTCGCGCTCACCCGGACTTATCTAAAGCTATTAGGGGATATCATTATGCGATAAAAGTAAAATAAAAATATACGGACATTTAAATAGATAGAATAGTAATAGAGATGTGTCGTCATGATTAGGAAATAATACAATCTTTGTCTTTGTTAGAGGTACCATCTTTAGAACTTTTTTTGTATTTTGCTTGCTGATTCTTTTCCTTTGCCAATCTGCTGATAGCATGCTCGTTTCCTGCATCGGCTGCCTTGTGGTACCAGAAGGATGACTGGAGAATGTCTCTCTCTACACCAGTGCCATGCTCGAGAAAATAGCCAACTGCAAACTGGGCTTTGGGATGACCGGCATTAGCAGCTCGTAGGGCCCATTCATAGGCCTCTTCTTCGTTCTGCTGCAAAATAGGATCCGCTCCCATCATATACCAAGCACACATGGAATACATGGACTCGGGGTCTCCTTTGATGGCTCCCAGGGTATAATAATGGATACTGAGAGCAGCATCTCGAGGACATCCCAGATTAGCCAGCTCATACGCTTTACCAAGCACTCTGGCAGCAGGAATGTAATTGAGCTCGGCAGACTTCACATAGAGTTGTACTGCCCAGTGCTGGTCGGGGATAACGATATCGGAATATCCCACTTCGACGATTTTGGCCAATTCATAAGGAGCCTGCGGGAACACCTCGGTGGCTTCATTGGCAGCCAGTTTCAGCCATTTGATGCCTTCTTGTTTAACTTGAGGCGTATTGCTCATGCCCATTCGACCATAAAAACATGCCATACCGAGCCGTAACATGGCACCTGGTTGGTTACGCGAAGCAGCCATTCGTAGAAATTGAACTGCTCTACGGATGTCTTTGGATGTACCCCATCCTCCTTCCAGACAGAGGGCGGTCCGGTAAGCCGCTTCTCCATGTCCATGCTTGGCTGCCAATTGGAAAAGACTATAAGACTCTCGTAGATCCGGCTTTCCATGCGCACCAGACGCAAGAGCGTCTCCGAGAAGATATTGAGCATCTGCGTAACCACGATCCGACAGTTTACGGAGAATGGAAATCGATTCTTTAAGAAGATCGTGCTTGATTTTCTTTTCTTCGTCGGCTCCTAGGCCGCTGCCTAAAGACTTAGTAGAAAATACACTTGTTCGAACGCCCACGTTGGCCGAAGGGTTACTATTACCATCCGAAGAGGATGAGCCGGTAGTAGTAGAAGAGGCAGACGAAGTGAGGTCGCCAGCAAACATGCTTTGGCTATTCGGTTTTCCGGGAACTGCAGACAGAAGCGCAGTTTGAAGCATATATTGAGCAAATTGGAATTGGATGACTGGGTCGTTCGATTTCTTCGCGTTCTTTCTATACATTTCTATGGTTTGGATTCTTGGCATCAGAGCAGAAGATTTGGGTCCGAATTGAGTGGTAATGTATGATTGGGAAAGATCAAACATTGACGCGGATGCAGATTGAGAAGCATTTTCCGACATCGAAGCAGATGACGAAGGCTGACGAGAATGTTGGTAGGTTGGCATTGGAAGAGTGGTATCATAGTCGGAGTTTCTATATGACGAGATTGAGGAACTGGAAGACGTAGGTCGTGGTAATCTAATATCAGAGCGAGGGCGTGGAACAGGGAGAGGGAGTTGTTGTTGTGGTTGTGGTAGAGGGTGTGATAGTGGGTGCTGTTGTTGAGATATCTGACTAGGGTGCTGGGAACTGTATTGGTTTCCATATTCCTGCCCATTCATGTCGTTGTAGTCGTCGGTCAAAGACATTGGCGACGGCTGTCTTTGGTTATATACTTGTGAATAGGTTGGCGACGTTTGATTTTGCTGTAGTCGCAATGGCGAATGGCGATTTGGAGACGTCCGAGTAGGAGATCTGGACGACCCTCTGTTTGCAACATAGACGGGGGAGTTGCCATGAACATGGTTGATGCTATTGCCACTAGCGGTCCGGTAATGGGACTGAGGATGCCTAGCATAATGGAATGGAGAAGAATGGGACGCTTGTGGTGCAGTAATAGGAGACCCACCACCGTCTTCCATCACCACTCCTCTATAGGCATCATTATGAGTACCTGGCGGAGGGAGTTGCGCAGTCATTTGCGCCGAATCGACTTGCATTTCTTGAAGAATTGAATGCCAAAGGTCCAAGCGAAGGGGGGTCTATTTTTTCAATCAGAACTTTGTTTCTTACGATTTGTTAGTATGGGGAAACAAAATACCGACTCTCTGAACAGAGGGGAATCGCAGTAGTAAATAGAAATCGCGATGTTGTAATAACGACGTGACCACAAATTTGGCTAACCAAGAACTAGCTTAGTTTACACGACCGATATCGTACTAGAACGACGAAGATGGGGGAGTTGGTTTGATTTCGTTTGATCTGAACGTTCAACGGTTGGTAATCAAAGATTTACGACGTCTGGGCAATCTCGTTGGCTATATATAGTATAGTGCCAATCGAGCAAATTAATATTTTTTCAGTTTTTTTTTTTCTACCCAGGGGTTGTTGTTTTTTCTCGCTTTAATACTCGTGTTGATTCAAGTCGAATACTACGAAATCTATTTTCGTGTTCAATGAGCTGAAAATATTGGTTTACTTACGAAAATTTAATACAAACAAAAATATCCTACAATTTTTGTAAATGGAAAATGTTGGAATTATGATAATTGATTTATTTATTCCGGTGTTCCATTTTTTTTATACGATTTGGGTGGTGCACACGCATTTATGTTTGATTTATGTACGCCGTTCTAAGGGTGGTAAGATGATACAAAATGCACCACCAAATGACCGGGTACAAATATATATATATTTGACGAGCAGGTTTATTTCTGTTTTATACGATCATATTCATTTTCTATTTACCTATATTCTATGATTTTTTTCTTATTTATTTTTTATTTATTTATTTATTTATGTTGTTGTTGTCATTTGGTGTTGTTTCATTTAATACTTGTTTAATTACCCATTCACTCTTATTTCCTAAATGACAATGTTGCTGTTTTTGGCACGTTTGAAACAAAGTCATCAGCTCTTTTTTCACCTGGAACGCGCGCGTGGTACGAGTGGGCAGGGAGATCCGTCCGCGTTATGCGGATTCTAAAATTAACCCACTTTGTTGACACCATGATTGCTTTTTGCGCCTATGGCGACGATAGCCACCCCCGTCGACACAGTGCGAAGAAAGCTTAATTTTAGCGTAGGCACAAACCAGCAAGACAAACAGTGGCTAAAAGTGGGGAAGGAAGAGGAGAGAGCCAGTTGGGTTTCAGGGGGATCATGGACGGGCTTGGTGCCTCCGGCGGTTGGGCTCTGCCCAGACCTGTAGCTCGCTTCGCACGTACGGGGCGGTGGACTTGGTTGCTGCGCTTGAACGGTGCGCCTAGCCAGAGAGGAGTGACAATGGGAGAAATGTGGACTGCGAAGCGTCGGTAATGACCTTACCGATAGCCAAAGACAGAGTGGTCAGGGGTACTTCGCTGGGTAGACAGGCGGAAGGTGCTCTACAGACCGTGGCATTGCCTCGAAAGTAGGGCAGAACCGTGTGCTGCTCTCGAAGCTGGCTACGAATATGCCCGACTTCGATGTGGCTTAAGCATCGAATTAGGCATAGAGTTCTAGACTCCGTCTATGCGTGTTTTAGTCGAGAAACAAAGTATACTGGATAAAAGCGCATGTGACATTGATAATATTGATAAAGTGTACTGGATAAAACTGGTTCTGACATTGATAATACAAAGTAAACCGGTTCTGACATTGATATTTGATATTTGACAGCTAATTTCATCACCCATGTCTGAAAGGACCAATAACCCTATAAAGGATATGAACCGCCGATCTCAGCTACCATATGTTCTCTCCATAAGTTCTCTTTCTCTATTGAAGACGGGCTACAATCAACGGAGGAAACGAAATAAACACCTCTGTCATTGACAAAGCGGAGAGCTACATAGAGAGGTCCGCTATCAGATGGCAGTGATCTGAGCCTTGACGGTAGTCTAGCGGGCCCTCGTTTCATATCCCAACCCTCTTCCTCCTCCTCCTCCTCCTCCTCCTCCTTGGAACTCACACTTTGAAAACTAACGCCATTTTCCCGTCTAAATCAAACTCATATCCCTATAATTGATCTCACATGATACTGTATATCCAGACGTAATTAAACCCCGAAATCACCTGATCAGCAGTTCGAGTCCCATCCTGGCCATGATCTATAAGAGCATGATCTATAAGAGCGACAATGCTACCGAAAGAGCATCCTCACATCAACTCCAAAATCTCATGACCACTAGCCTCTATTTTGACCTTGAATCTACTCCTTCTGTTCATATGAAACCCACAATGGCAATTGGCCATTCATTAAAACCAACCCAACAATCTCATTATGCGATATACCCATCTGCCTATCACCAGCCCTCAAATCGATCATATCTCATCTCTCCACTCGACCTTACGTTACGTTACGCTACCTTACGCTACCTTACGCTACGTTATCATCACTATTATTAATTCCTATAAATATGTATACATGCCGTTTCATGCAAACCAAATTAAATATATCCACATTGCCAGATGCTTTCTACTGGGCACATTCAATGACCTTACGTAACGACAATACCCAGCTGGAAATGCCATTATGGATGAGACTATGCTGAACAAGAATGTCTCTAGCACCAGCGATATCACCTTGCTTTACCGCTAAAGCTAGCGACTGTGATACCACCGAGAGATGAGGCTCTTCTAGCAACGGGATTTCCTTGCTTAGTCTTGTTTTGTAGTGGCCAGACTCACGGCCAGACAAGGTCGAAGGTCTCGAGAGCAGGCTCTGTAACAGCTGCGAAGCGTGCTCTTGAGCCTCCTTCAGTTGTACATCGACGACCGGAGCATCGGTTTCGCTGTCCACTGATGACACACTATCGACTGTACTGACAGAATAAATGCTGGTATGAGAGTCCGTCTTACAAGGAGGGCTTGGTCTGGGTGGACCGCTTACAGTGGTAGCAAGAATAACTCCAGGAGCGGCGCCATCAACCGAGTTCCTTTGCACACTTGGAGGAGGGCCCATAGAAGGAGCCGAGATGACGGTCTTAGGATATGCTCTTCTGCCACCACTCACCGACCTTTTGCCGGCTCCTGCGAACGCCGTGGGCATACAATCATTCCAGCCCTTGCCACAATATGAGTTTTGAAAAGATGTCATTATTGCAAAGAAAGTAAAAAAGGTCCTTCAAAGAGAGTGTTTCACTTGGGTATCCAAAAGAGAATCGACAAAAAACCTCGTAACAACGTAAGAACGACACAAAACGAAGGTATAACCAGTACAAAAAAAGCCCCCTGCTAAACAAATTAGCTACTTATATAACCCACACCCACAAGGCCAGCTAAGCTAAATCGAAATTTAATGGCCTCAGACAGGGATGTTGATACGTGGTGGATTCCAATAAACGGTACTGGCGTACTAGTCCTCGAACCAGTAATCCGCTATTAAATAAAGCCCATCTCCGAACTTTGTTTGTCGATTTGCGCGCCGCGGTAACAATGCCACAGTGTGCATTTCTGTCGGGCTAGGGCACGCTGCCTGATCGGCTGGTTCCAGGGGGGTGTTCCCGATGGTGGTGGTGATGCCTCCGGCGGCTGGGCCCTGCCCAAACCCGTTGCTCCGCTTCGCGGAGGGACTGGGGTTTAGAGGCAAGCTCGCACCGGCCCCAGGCCCTCCGCGAAGCGGAGCAACGGGTCTGGGCAGAGCCCAGCCGCCGGAGGCACCACCGCCGCGAAGAAGAGCCACATGCGTTTACTATAAGAGCGCGTGGGCGGCCTCTAAAACCTGATCGATGAAAGGGCGTTCGATCGGAGACACTGTCAGACACAGCTTGACCAGATTCTTGAGCCCATCGGAGTAGTCGGGCGCCGGCGGGAACTTGTATTGGCCGTTGATGATGGCCATGTTGAGGCTGGCGCCTGTTTCGGAGGCCTGGAGCTCAAAGGGCGACGAATTGTACATGACAGCAAATATCGTACAACCAAGACTCCACACATCGACCCGCTCGTCAACCGAAGAGTTTGTTTTCACGTCGAAGAGTTCGGGCGCTCGATATGGGAGCGTGCAATGCTCGGCCGCCAGGTCTTGGAGCTCGAGCGCCTGCTGTCTTGTGCGGAGGTGCACTCGGGCTCGTGAGCAGGACCCGAGATCCATCAGCACCGGCCTGCCAGTCACGTGACTGATCATGATGTTGGCCGGCTTGATATCCCTATGAGCGTACGGGGTCAGTTCGGTGAGGGGAGTGCTTCCGTCTGGAGCTTCGTCGTGTGCGTCTCCTTGTTCGTGCTCCTCTTCATTTAGAAGCAGTGCGTGGGATTCTTGAGGAGAGGCATTTGTACTGTCTAGGTCGTTCTGAAGATTCCCACCGTCCATGCTCTCTCCGTCGCCGTCGTCGTCGTCTTCATCTCCTATCACATAAGTACTCTCTTCATTTGTACCGACATTCGTGCTCCTAGTCATTTCATCCAGTAATGCTTGTCTAGCTTGTCTAGCACTGATGACGTTCCTACCTGCTGCTGTTGCTGCTGATGTTGATGCTCCTCCATGATGTTTATGCATTACTCGAATGCCCTTGGCAATATCGACTATTAGCCGAATCAATTCTCGTTCATTGAACCATGTACCACCAATTAAATTGTCGTTTATCCTGTCCTGTAGATTGCCCTTTTCAAAAAATGGTAGCAGAATATATACTGTCTTCGAACCTTCTTTCTCCTGAACCACCGACGAATCAACCGCACGAATGATATAGTCGCTCTTAAAGAGACTATAGGCCTCGATTTCCCGAATAGCGGTTTGGAGCGATTCCTGGCCAAACGGGCATCGGATCTTCTTTAATGCGAACAACTGGTCCGACCGGATATCTTGAACGAGGTACACATAGGAGAACCCTCCTTCGCCGAGCAGTTTCAGGATCTTGAACTTTCGGTTATTTATGCGCAGTGCCGGCGACTGGAAGCAAGTCAAGCAAGACGTGAATGTATCGAAGAAGTCTGAAATGTATGACATGGTGGAGTATTAACAGGACGAAAGAGCTAGAAATATACACCTGAATTCGAGACCAGTCTTTGTTGGACTGGTGAAGATGGATCAGATTGAGACTACTTGACCAATGTTTACTTGAACTTAGACCTGTCTATAAGACTATTACAGTCAATTGCATATAAAGGCTCGTGTAGTTACGTAGAGGTTATAGGAAAGTTAAGTTGTCTGAACGAAAGGGCCATGTCCAACTTTGTACTGTCACGCCGCACCGCATGCCGCACGCAGGGGTCTAAATCTGGCTGCGTTCTCCATGATATCTGTCTAAACTTGACTTTGACCCTTGACAGTGGTTTCCAGTTAGCAGGTCGAAATGGCATTTGATCGGGAGATTGCGATTGCGTTTGCAGAAAATAGGGTCAAGTCCGCTATGGCCAAGAATGATTCGTCGCATGATGTTCCACACGTCTTTAGGGTTCGAGACCAGGCATTACGAATTGCTGATAGAATCTCGTCTGCTTCGTCCAGACCGGCCCTTGACAGGTTCGTGGTTGAGCTGGCAGCCTTATACCACGACCTTCTCGACTATAAATACGTGTCATCTGACAAGTACGAGTCCATTGAAGATGATTTGAAAACTGGACTCATTGTCGAGGCCCAGGTCCCTGTTCAGATTGTCGATGCAGTTCTCCAGATAGTACGAGATTGCGGGTACCAGCGTGAGAAACGGCTCAAGCAGAACAACAACTGGACACAATGGCATGAAACGTGTCTCGAATTCCACTGGTAAGTTACCATCTCGTTCTTTATCCCGCCCGGCCTCACTGCTACCTGCTAACTGCTTCCTCTGTAAAGCGTTTCTGATGCCGACCGACTCGACGCGATAGGTGCTATGGGCATCTTCCGAGTCGCCGCGTTCTCTGGCGCATTCGGCCGTCCACTCTACGACGCAGACAAAACCGTCGACACTGCGTACGGGCACTTTTATTACAAACTGCTTCTGTTGAAAGACACATTCAAGACCGACCCGGGCAAGAAGGCCGCCATGAATAGGCATAAGACAATGGAAGATTTCATCCGTCGTCTTGAAACGGAAATCACCTTCGACGATCTTTAATGCAGGGACTTTTACTGTATCTATATAACTATCCCCATGTCCTCCATAGCTAGCTCTCTGTCCAGACCAGCGCTGTTCTCGCTTTGCAACCCATCACTCGAGAACACTCCCCTCACCGCGTTCCCACTCTCACTCGAGCGAAGCTCGAGCTATGGGACTGGGCAGAGCCCAGCCGCCCGAGGCATACCTCCGTCCATCGCGGTCCGTCTGTCAGTGGGTTAGGATCACGGACTTTTTTTTTTTATGCAGATCGAAAATTAAATTAATTTATGAACGGTCTTTGATGGACAGAGAGTAGAGAACAGGACCAGCAGCCTTAATTGATTCGCGAGCTTGTGGGTTTAGGTCTTTTAAGAGGGAAGTTTGAAGGGAAACATGTCGGAAGACGAGAATAAAAAAGTTCTTGGTGCGCTTGTTTCGACTATTAGGAGTGCCGGGAAACTGGCGTCTCAGGACATCTCCTTCTACAAGTCCTTGGACAAGTCGTTAGAAAAGTCGTCTAATGAGACTTCGGGCCGACTGCTGAGTTTAGTCAATCGTCTCGTCAGTACAGTCAGTCCTGGTGAAGTGGAAACGTTAGCCGACTCACAGGATGTCACTGCTCATTGGAAAGATCTTAGTAACGTCATTGATACGTTGTTTGAGAAAACAGATATTGCTTTGGACTCTGTGAAGAAGTCGAGAAATAGTAAAGGCGATACTAGCGCCGGCTACGGAAATGGGATTGATATCGGCGCTAATACTAACGATGCGCTGAAAAAAGTCGATGGAGCTTCATCTGATAAAGTGATCCACCATTCCAAGGCGCTAACTAAGCCACAACTTCTGTTCAAGAGACCAGTAGACAACTCGAAAAACATCCCATTCCGACCTTTGTTGACATCTAAACCGAATGCTCTAATACCATTTGAAGAGTCGATGAGGTTTGTTACCAACGATGACGAAGTGGAAGACCACGACGCAATGGACGAGCAGCGTCCATCTCATTATCTACAACCATATGGCAAAGAAATCGCTGAGCAACCATACCCCAGTTTGCTAGTACATGAGCCAATTCCATCTACCAGTTGGGATGATACTAAAGAAATCTATGTTGATACTGTAGAGAAACTTCAGCAAATGTTACAAGATCTCAAGAATTCCACTGAAATCGCTGTCGATCTTGAGCACCATGACTATAGATCATACTATGGGATAGTCTGTTTGATGCAAATAAGTAACCGAGAGAAAGATTGGATTATCGATACGCTTGTTTTAAGAGATGATTTGCAGGTGTTGAACGAGGTCTTCACCAACCCCAATATTATAAAGGTCCTTCACGGTGCTTATATGGATATCATGTGGTTACAAAGAGACTTTGGTCTATATGTTGTCAGTTTGTTTGATACATTTTCTGCTTCCAAGGCATTAGGGTTCCCTAAACATGGTCTCGCTTATTTATTAGAAACATACGCTAAATTCTTAACTTCGAAGAAATATCAGTTGGCAGATTGGAGAATAAGACCGCTGCCTGGCCCAATGCAAAGCTATGCGAGATCAGATACTCATTTCTTATTAAACATATTCGACCAATTGCGTAATAGACTAGTATCCAATGATAGACTTCACGTGGTTCTTGAAGAATCGCGGTCTATTGCTGGCCAGCGATATGAGCATCCTGGCTATGCTCTAACTATAGCTGAACAATGCCAATCGATATTAATCAAGTATAGACTTTCTCGTAGCGAACAAGTCGTCCTTAGCGATTTATTTGAGTGGCGCGACAACGTTGCTAGAAAGGCCGATGAGAACCCAAGATTTATTGTCCCGCCTCATTTCCTGGTAGCATTATGTAAATCCAAGCCAACTACTGTAGCTGGGGTTCTTAGTGTTTCAAACGGAGCCACTGGTCATATTCGTACTTTTGCACTAGAAGTGACCAAAATAATAGAACAAGCAAAGATCAAGATTGAACAACAGGAAGAACAAGAGCGTGGTCGAGAAGCTCCAGAAGGAACTGGTGAGGAACATGAGAGCGTTATCAACACTGAGATTGAAGTTGAAGACTATGAAGACTATCTTGTCAATTACAAAGCAGCGCTTGAATGGCAAAAATCTTTCTTCAGCGTTTCCAATATTGGAAATGCTGTACAAGTTTTGCGAGGAACTAAGTCGACACTATTCGGGTCTGATGCTAAGCTTGTGAACTCTGAGGTTCACGCAGAACGAGCAGAATTAATAAAAGACAAACTAAATTTATATGTTCCAGTTCAATCAGTTAGCGGCGATGATGAAGAGGAGGAAGAAGAAGAAGAAGAAGAAGAAGAAGAAGTGATGGAAGTGGAGGAGGAAGAGAAAGAGGATGTTGTCGTTGAGAAACCAGTCGAACTGTCTCCACCTACTGAAGACTCAGGCGATATTTTTGAATCTTCCGATTCTTCAAAACGAAAAGCCGACGATGATGGCGAACCGGATAGCGAAGAAGACCAGCCCTTGGTTTCCAAGAAAAAATCGAAACGAGCAAAGCGACGGAAACTAAAAGTTTTAGGCCAGAAAGAAATAGAAGAGGACGATAACTTAGACGGCACTAAGTACCAAGTAAATGAACCTGCAAATTCTGTACAACCATTCCCAGATGTCCCCTTCAATGCATTTGATTTCAAATCTGCTCCTGCCGTACTAAATAAGCCAGAATCGTCCTTCGACAAAAGGAAGCAGAAGAAAGATAAAAAGAGAAATGGCAAGCAAGACAGCGATGGATCATTCAACCCATATGGCAATGTGTCTGATTCCACTCCAAAAGGAGCTCGTAAAATCGTAAGACCAACTGGCGGTCATACGTATACTTTCAAAAAGAAGCGATAAAGCTTGTTTTGTAAAAATAATATATAAATTGCATGAAAATAAACTGTTATGTTTTAAATAATAAATAATCGGTATGTAAATAATCCTTTAATTCTCCGTAGAAATAGCAGGTTCGGCATCACTGATGTCTTCGCCCGAATCGCTACTCTCACTGCCGCCAATAAGTGGATCCTCAGATTCAGTATCCGGTACACCTACAACTCCCCATTTAATATGAGTCACTTCATATAATCTATTGAGAATCGAATCAACTGGGGTGAACAAGCCAAACTCTTTGCGCTCGCCGTCATATGAATGTAACATTCCTACCACTCCTAGGCAAGGACCACCAGTGCTTTGATTCGTCATCGTTGATCCTTGATCGGATCCCATAAATGTGCCATCGCCCAACACTGTCCTATTGTCATCATCTGGTATGTCCTCACTTTTTTGCAGTACCCAAGCGCCAGAATCTCCACCAGACGCAAACACTGGTGATTCAGAGCAAACAACAAATTCACTAGACTGTAGCTTTCCATCTGCCCAGTAAACCATACGAGTTCCATTAAGTTTACCGGTAGTATATTTCGAAGTACTTCCGTACTTGAAAACACTCATTCCAGGATGCATTTTACGGACAACTCGTTTAACATGAAGATTCCCAAACATAAGCCCAGGGTCATATTGAGCAAAAGAAATATCATCACCCAAAAAGTTTCTACACTTCATCTTGGGACTACACTTGATAATTGCAATATCTGAGATAGAACCATTTACTACCGTTCTCTCACCCCATACAACTTGCCCGAATGGGCCCTTTTGCTTATCAGACTTGTTGGAGATCTCTTGACTAAGCTGAATAACCGCCTTATCATATTCTTGATGTTCTGGAGTACCAGAAGGGTACTTGTTGCGTTCACGAACAAGCGCATTTCTATAAATATTCACAAGCACTGGTGAAGGGACAGAAACAAATGGATGTGTAGACCCGCGAGATTCAGAAAGACAAACATGAGCACAGGTGATTGCAAAAGTCGACCTGGCATACTCAGCAAGATTGGGATCTGAAGGATCAATCTTTGGATATACGTATCCGCCCAATGTTCCACTCAAATTAGTAGCAGCCTCTGTAGCTAAAGAGACCGACATTGGCGGGCTCTTGTCGTTTAGTGGCACTCTATAAGGAGGGACAAATTGTGTGGACTGGTGAGGTATGTTCGATGTCGCTGCTGGTATATGAGAAGAAGACGCAGTAGCAACTCCGCCATCATTACCGGTAGCACAGACTCTGATTGAGTTTTTCTGGGTGTAAAAGTGAATATCTCCAGAAACGTCATATAAAGAGGCGGTATTATCGATTTGGTTTTGCTCAAGTTGAGGGAATCCGAACGATAACGCTAGGATAGAGAATTCAGGAGCAAATCCACGTAATATAGGAGCAATGAAAGCGCCGTCCTGCTCAGCAATGCCATTGGAATCGTTACCGGCCACAGCATTAATTAAAGTTGCTACGGTGTCTTGGCCCGGAAGGTCAGGAATTGATCCTATAGCGAAATTCTGAGGATGTGGAACAGTTCCTAGACTCGGAGGAATTAACTTGAGCTGGACACCTAAGCTGTGAAGGGCTCTTAAGATGTACATTTTGATAGGTTGAGATGTCTGTGATGTAAGCAAATTATCAGTAAAATGAAAAACTACCTTAATAATGCGGGTCAAGTAGGGAACGGAATGCAGCGTGATTTCTCCTTCAGCAATGTTTTCAAACAGAGGCGATGTTAGAGACTGTCGTAGAACTTGGTTGATTGAAACAGCCGCTCTTGATATATCCATCGATCGGGCTAAGGTCTGGTCCATGACCGCGGTAAGATTGTCGGCTAGATCTTTCAATTCTTCTTGTGCGGTGATCAAAGGTCTCCTAATATTCTGACGGCCCAGTGATCCACTGCCACTGCCGCTACCACCATTACCTCCAGCTCCCATAGAAGATGACCATGACGATGACGAAACGGATCCAAAATGTTCAGGCCAGTATGAGTGATCTGACAAGGCAGAAGTAGACATATTAGAAGAAGATACGTCGGGTAGCAGACTTCTCGTAGGAATAACGGCTGTCCTTGGCTGATGAGGTGATGAAGAATGAGGTCCGTGACTAGTGGTCTTGGACTTTAATGAAGTGATATCATCTACTAAGGAGTTCATCTCATCGGGATCTACGACTCTCATCACACCTCTGTTATCTGAAGAAGCAGATAATGGCCCTTCTTCTGCAATGGTACCAGAGATATCAAGCGCTCCTTTACGGCCAAACCCGCCTCCTGTCGACGAACCATAACTTGATACGGTCCCAAACGTCGGGGCATTTCTAGAAAACATACTAGACTGGACCGTACTAATAGTAGACGGTTTGCCGGAAGCAATGGAAGCTCCGGAAGACGAAACATTCTCCCAGTGCGATACTTGCGGAGGGGGTTTGTTCTGAATGGAAGTACTACCGAATGAGCCGGTATTAAGGGTCGTACCGGCATTTATAGTGTCTGTAGGGCTAGCAGCAGTAAACCCGCCAAACGAAGTAGGCGTAGGATTCACAGAAGTATATAAATCGACATCATCGTCTGCAGAAGAAGGCTCGAAGTTTGCCATAGATGGAGGCAGGCTCGGTTGGTTCTGATTTGGTATTGTCTGGGGAGATGAAATGGAAGAGGGTGTTCCTGTCGAGTCTGGGTCGACGGCCGGAGTTGGAATAGGAGCGGAACCAGAGCTAGATCCAGTGCTAGAGGCCGACCCGGAAACCGACTGATCTGAAGAAGACCGTCTACTGGAATCAGCCTTATCGGTCGGGTGTCTCCAGCTATTTAACAAGCCTTTATAAGGGTTGGGCATTTGAAAAGTGGAGAACTATATCTGACAATCAACTGTGGAATGTAGGTAGAAAAATATAACAAATATAACACAAGGGGCCTACCTCTCTCGTATCAGTCGTGGCCTAGAAATACTGATAATAGCGAAAGCCCCGAGGTGAAACCGACCAGGCAAAAATAATATCGATAGCGAAATTTTCAGCACGACAAAGGAAAAAAAGATTCTTTCGTGGATAGATCGATAGATCGAAGAAACTCTCACAATCAGACCTTTGGCTGCAAGCTAGACAGGCCATCAACATTGGGCGGTCCGGTCCTTTTTATCTGGAACATGCAAAACGGCGCTATCAACGTTTTTTTTTGATGCCGTATCTAATTTACCTCGACATCCATGAAATAGGTTAAGCAGAGGTAAGGGTTGGCGGATGCCGTGTGTTAAAAAAGATTTGCTATTTCTGACGAAGATGCGAAGCGCTTGAAACTGGCCTGGGGCTCTACGCGGATTTTGTTTAGAGGTGGTAAAATAGGAGTGTGCAGTAAAGTAAGAGTGAGCAGAACTAAGAATAGCTAGACTCTTTAAAAAGAACGTATCTAATATCTAGTATATAATGTATAATAAAATTACATAGTCCACAACGTAGAAGGACGGGGCCATACTCGTTTATACAAAGCCATGCCCACGGTATCTTGAGAAGTCATCTTACCGTCGAAAGTGGCTTTGAAATATCCATGAGTACCAAGACTTTCCTTGATATAACCAGACCGACCAAGTTTGGTGAACAGAGGAACAGCCTTGAACCAAAGAATATCCTCCGCATTGAAGAACATGTATCTGATAGTAACGAGCTTCTTGTGGATTTTCAACGGATGTCCAGTGAGAATGACTCTCTTTGCAAGAATTCGAGACACATTGGTGTCCATGATGCTACCGGTTCCAACCAGATCCAGGGACGTTTCGTTTTGTTTAAAGTAAATAACTGGGACATTTCCCATGGTGATAGGTGCTACCACTGTTGCAGTGGACGACCTACCCTGTTGAAGGAACCGCTCATATTTATAAACGTTGTTAGATGCATTGGAACCAGCTTGACTGAAAAGGGGACGAATCACCAACCGTCGAGGGCCACATTGAAGTATGAGGTTGTCCTTGGATGCCACCGGTTTCGAGTATTCGCTGCTTGGGGTGATGCTAAGATTAATAACTGATAATTGATGCTCATGTTGTAATAATCCGTACACTACAAATGGAGATTCATTTGTAAATGACGAAGCAATGAATTCGGGGGCTCTAATAAATAATTTGACTTTGGTGCCGGGTTGAACTTGAGCTTCTAAAAGAGTCTGCTTAGCTACTCTATTTCTAGTGGCCTTGAAATTGCTAATCCGTGCTAATCCTGACCATTCTTGAGGGGCCCGAGGATCTCTTTCATTGACATCCCATGTACAAGTTCGTAGATTCTTAAGGCCTCTATATCTATGTAGCCGTTCTCGGGCGCTGACATTGGGGGAGATTTCGATTTCATCGGGGAAATCAAGATCTTCCTTTGCTCTAGTTCTGAATTCTTGTAACTGTCTATTTTCTTCCTCAGCACTGAGTTCGACAAACATTTCGCTTTGTAAATCGCCTGGTTCGGTGGGTGCGTATTCCGAGGCAGCAATTTTCGACTCGCCAAAGTTGGCTTCTTCGCCATTGAAATCGGGCATTTCAGAATCGGACATGAACTCATCTCCGTTTTGGGCCATAGTCGCTTCTTCGTCTTCGTCTTCGTCTTCGTCTTCATCTCCTTCGGCATCCTCATTATCAACAATCCATGTAGCTTGATAATCAGATGTACCCTTGGGTAAAGGTTTCTTGGGTCGTTTATATGTATCTTCAGCTTCGCTATCGTAATCTTCATGCAAATCTTGGCGAGTGAAATAATGGTGACCGTCTAAACGAACACCAAGTTGTTGGTCTTCCATAGTTTGAGCGTCAAAGTCATCATTATCATCCATACCTTGATCAGTAATAGACAATTCTTCTAAAGATTCTTGATTCGACGACGGGACCGCTAACACCTGCTCATCTTGATCCATGGATGCTAACTTATTATGCTTTTGGGATGACGATGCGTTGACAATCTTCTCTATCTGGTAATCTCCGAATCCAGGAATATGAACTAATCTATCAGCATTCAAACCTCTACCTCGAACATATCCCTCGACAGTAAGAGCATTCGATTCAGCGTCGAATCCAACTGATTCTGCAAGAATATAAGGTCTTGAGTCTCTCCAGCCAACACCACTGGGGAACTTTTGACATAATAAACGACTAACATTCAAAGCTTCAGAAGAGATTTCCGGGGCGTAGATTTTGTCAGTAGTAGGGAAGAAATGCGAAAAATAACTCAGAAGCGACCCACGGATATCGGCTTGTTTCTTGGCATTCCCGGCATCGGAAAGACCAGGGGTAATTACTGCCATGGTATTGGAAACACCCTGAGATTCAATAGATCGAATACACGATTCGCCGAACTTATCCACATCAGTAGTAGGCGATAGAACGAACACAACGAAATCAGCGACCTTGGCAGCATCTAATATGGAAATGAAGTTTCGATTAGGGATGATATAACGTAATTTCTGCTTGAATCGGTCGGAAAACACCGTTACTGAGCCTGGATTCTCGACAGCAATCGAATTCGCATTCTCAATACAGGTCTCATTGAGTAAATGAACGATTGATGTAGCATCACAGTCATCAGTTAAGGGAATGACACTAACAATCTTAGGGGCCGAATTGCGACCGTCAAAGATTTTCTTATTTTCAGAAACTTCGATGACCTTTTTCGATCGGATTTGATTGGCGGTGTTTCTTCTTTCCTGTTTGGACATGATGTGAACTTTTCCTTTACCACTCTCATCTTTTTCCACTTTACCTTTAGTACGAGTCTTTAGAGCACTCTTGGTAGCATGCTTTGATTTGAAGGCTTTATGGCCATTTTTGACACTGGCACGGTGAGAGTGACCTGCCATATTTCAAGATCTGAGAGATTATCAGATTAAATTTACTTGTGATCTGTATTTTTCATTCTCTCTCTATAGATACAGATATTTTTTTTGGTCGATCACCGATAAAAATCAAAAGTTTCAGTGTGCGGCGTGCGCTATCTGCGGCGCGCCGCTCGTTATCTTTAAATGAAGGGCAAGGGTAGAGGGCCCGCAAAACAGACCGCTTACATTTTAGGGCTTTTGAGAAAGTTTGGTGGTTATTGCCTATTTAGGTAATAAATGACTGCAGAAATATCACCGTGCGACTCAAACCTCACAGGAAGTAATCCATGGACATTGACAAACTAGACAGTGGAGTTACAACGAACATCGTTAGCAGCAACAGCAACTCGAACCTTCAACAAAAATGTGAGTATTTTCGAGCGATATTGATAGAGACAGGCGTGTAAAGAGGGCAACTGGATAGATGCGAAATAAGGAATTTGAAAGGGCGACAGAACGATGTAAACTATTAAATAAGCGACACGTTCGACTGATAGTGAAAGACTGACCGACGACTTGTATAATGAACAAACGAGCTTGATATACACGACTGCTGATAGAAAATGTAATTCTCACGAAGACCATATTGCCAGTTAGCAAACGAGTATTCGCGTGGTTTCCTTTCTAATATTTATATTATCACTACGACCTTTAATTCCGGATCTTGATCATTTCCATCAATAGTGCCCTTTTTACGTCTGTGGTTTTGTAAATCTCCAACAAATACTAACTCCACTTAGACAATATGGCTCACGAGAACGTTTGGTATTCGCACCCAAGAAACTACGGAAAGGGATCCCGTCAATGGTAAGTTGAATCTGCTCTGAATGCTATGCTATTGGTCCTCTTGTAGACCTTACTAACTTCATTCTAGTCGTATCACTGGCTCCCGTAACGCCGTCATCCGTAAGTACGGATTGAACCTCTGTCGTCAATCTTTCAGAGAAAAGGCCGCTGATATCGGTTTCGTCAAGTACCGTTAAATTATGTCTATTGTCACATCTATTTTTTTAGATAAAAAAAAGGTATAAAATTGTGTTCTATAGTAATGTTATTGTTTTAGCGAATATTGTGTTCTTGGTTTTATGGGCGACTGGACTCTGTCCGGACCAAACAGTTGAGGTTTTGTATTTTTTGTACAGTTCCGAAGTGAAATTTACAACCCTGTGTGTTCATTCTTATATGACAGGCAAAAAGTGGCAGTTATCGAGCAGTTGGACGGTTCAACTATAATACCCTCCTGTCACTTTGTGAACTTGTTTATAGAAAAGGTGCGATATGCCAAAATTGTCTATACAGGCAAAAACCAATATTGGTTGTTTTTTATGGGGTTTGTGAGCTGAGATGGTAGCTAAAGCGAGAGTGAGAGCTCTTACGAACTGTCAATACGAGAACACATAAAGATCATCCGGCCAGGGTAGGTAGACAGGAATATATTGATTCAACATGACCAGATAATTGTGCATATTTAATGTTTCTACCGCTTACATTACGGTATTAGAGTGGAAATTGTAATACTCTACTGAAATAGATAAACTATTTAGAAGTATTCTTACTGTTTTGGCAAATGACTGAGAACACCCCAATGGTATTACCCTTGCCCCAATCTTTTCTTTCTCTGACCACCATCTGCTGTTGAAGCAGCATTGAAATATATTTAGATTGAATTCACTAGTATCGATATTTCGTCAGTTACTAGCAAATGATAAGGAGAATCATGACTTTGATACTTACCATCAAAGCAGACACCACCGCTAAACAAATATCATCGCCGTAGACGTAGAGGAGCGGCCCAGAAAAAAATAGTTGTTCGCTCAAGAACAATAAACCGTCCGCTCTTAAATATCAATTGACACAATATACGCTTATCCCCTTCTAAATAAAATACATTGATCGTAACTACACCCCTCTACCACCTCGATCACAGTCTCCCTATATAATTCCAGCAAATCCTACTAACCGCCATCTCATATGCATTCATGAATCACTGACCATCACTTCCTAACCCAAATAAATATATTTTCCGGAAATTTATCAGCGTGAGAATCTTCTCAATAAATAATAGTATTGAGAGTTCCACATTAAATAGCAACTCTGATCTTATTTATTTATTGAGTATTTGTCAAGTAGAAAGATTAATCCACACAGCAAAATGAACGAAATAGTTGTCACGGAACCAAATAGAGGTGGCGAAGGAGCCCCATTATTTACTTGTAATACTTGCGGTTTAACGTTTCCTACTGCCGATTTACAAAGGATCCATATGAAAACCGACTGGCATAGATATAACTTAAAACGAAGAGTAGCCTCTTTGCCTCCTATTTCTTCAGAGATGTTTGCTGAGAAGATGATCAGTCAACAGCATAATCAAAAGCTTGCAGAGGAGAGGACCGGTAGAGGTTCTTCGTCAAGAAGCTCTGGGCAACGACAGGTTACTAAGAAGGACAAGAAGCGAGAAGAGAAGCTATTACGGAAAGCCACCAATAACAGAGCAGCGGCCGCCGCCGCCGCTACTGCCAAAGAAAAGGCTGCCAAAGTGGGTGTCAATGACGAAGAAGAAATCTCCCGACCTGGCAGCCCTGAAGGCAGTGTTGCTAGTGGTATCTCATCGACCTTCTCACTCGGTGATCCAGTTGGAAGTCACTATGCTCCAAGTGTAACAGAAGAAGACGATTCAGATCTCTATCGTGAAGACTCGGATGCTTCCGAGGCAGAGGCCACCGAAGGATACTACACAAAGAAAGAAAATGGAGTACCTACCAAGGACAGTGATCATAGCGACATCGAAGATGAAGACTTTGATGAAGATGCACGTATTGAAAAGGAGCTATCCAAATATAAAGCCAAAGCATTACATATTCCTCCAACCACTTGTTTAGTAGATGGCAAGCAATTCGAAACCGTAGAGGAGAATGTCAATTATATGACCAGAAAGTATGGTCTCTATGTCCCAGAAGTCGAATATCTAGTGGATCTTGAAGGATTGGTTACATACTTGGGTGAGAAAATCGGTCTTGGCAATATGTGTCTGGCATGTTCTTTCCAAGGTCGAAACGTCGAAAGCGTGCGTGCTCATATGATTTCCAAGAGTCATGTTAAGATACCCTATGAATCGACCAACGAGAAGCTCGAAATATCCGAATTCTACGACTTCACGTCATCATACGGAGATGCTATATCGAAACCTTCCACGGTCAATGCTGATGATGAAGATGAATGGGAGGAAGTGGATGAAGATGATGAAGACCTTGAAGACGAGAATAATGAAGAGGTCGCCGAAGAGGAGTATGTTGATGACTCTGGCTACGAGCTTGCGCTTGCTCCAGGTATCCGTGCTGGCCACCGCTCCCTTCAAAGGTACTATAGACAGAGCCTCCGGTCGAATGAGATCACTAGAGATGGCCAAGGTACAGTTATGGCTGTTGATGAACGTTCTGCTGGTTTAATAGTGTCGAGAGATCCTGTTCAAGAAAAGCAACAGAAGCTAGTCTGGAAGAACGCCCGCAAACAGCAGAACATCACATATCGTCGTGATAAGTTCATCAACCAACAGAGACACTTTCGCGATGAATTATTACAGTAGAGTGTTGGTAGTTGTTTTTGCATTGTTTTATATATAATTTGCATTGGTCTTTAGTTCACATCTTCTTGCCGTTCTGCTCCAGCATCTGGGCTCCGCCCAGACCCGTTGTGTGCTCTGCTTTGCACGGTAGCCAAAAGTCACAGTCTTCCGAACCAATCGAACCTGGTTTATCAAGTAACAAGCAAAACCGATTGCCCGCTGCGAAACATAATACACGGTGTTGCACAAGCTGTCATAACAGAGCGAGGATTCGGGTCTCGGACAGAAATCTGGGAAGGACTCAGATAGATCTCTTACAATGATCTATTCCAATCGCTAGAACGCCTAGTCAAATCTGACAGGAATACCGAATGCGACGATGCCGCCTGGGTAGGACACATAGACAGAGAAATGAATAACAATAAAATAATAATAATAATACATGACAATAAAAAATAGATAATCTATTCCGGCTCGACCGTGGAATAGTCTGAACTAGCAACCCGGTCTCTGAATACAGTCTCAACGTGATCGCAGAGCTCTACTAAATCGTTCAATCCCTTATTTAATGCTTGAATGGCAGTGATATCGCCATGAGTCTGAATTCTTAGATTCATTCGTGCTTCTGAAGGATGGGGTATTGAGTAACCACAGAATTCCACATCAGGGCTGAACAAACTGTTAGTATTAGGATTATTGACTGACCACCGTTAAAACTTACTTTTTCATGATGATATATCTTAATGCATTTCCTAACGTGTGATTCTCCTCTTTGATTTGGAACGAAACGGCTGTACCGTCTTCTGAAGCTCCCGGTAGCTGTTCTTGTTAGATCTCCAAATTCTAGTGATGAGCAAATCAAGCTATGGCCAAGACGTATAGATTTGTAGCCCGAGGGATCCAGTTTACTTACGATTAGGATCTTTTCTGGGTCTTTGAAAGGTCCAACTGCTTCTTCGTTAGCAGCATCAGCTAAGGAAATATCTCCGTCATTATCGACGGTTTTCTTGTATTCTACTTCTGACATATTTTTCTTAGTTTTATAGAGAATATATTACGGCCCTAAAGTAAAGATCTGAATAAATTTACTACCCATCTATCGGAGATTGATCATCTGAAAAAAATATTGACAGACGGCAGTGAAATTTAGCCGTGCGGCGAGTGCATCACGTGATATTGGCGAGCTGCGAGACCCTGCTGCTGTGTTCCCACGAATGAATGAATGAATGAATGAATATATCTTGATTAAAGTCTTCCTATACAACAAATAAATTATGCAAATAAATTTCCATGACTTATCTACCTCTAAGAGAACTGAAGAAAAAGATTCACAAACGAAATAATGCCCAATGGGAATTAGAATATCGAGAGTCTGCAAAAGGCGAGTTCTACCGGTCCATAACTCTCCCCAGTTTATACAAT